>CM035135.1:80394142-81005051 GCA_020205605.1 Panax ginseng | reverse complement strand
ACAATGTTTTTAAAATGACTACAAAAATGACCAAAAATTGACCTAACATCAAACCATAGTTAATATATGTTGATATGTCACATGAGTTGGCATCTGAAGTGGAAATTAATTTATTTATTTTTGCCTGACATAATTCAACATCAGTAGTTTTGTGAAATAGTAAAAAACTCATTTAATTGTTAAAAAGGATATATGGGTAAATAACAAATTATCAAATCAAAAACTAAACTTAATTCTTATTCATTATCAGGAAGAGGGAAAAATCACCCTCTGCAAATCTCCTTGTACGCGAGTTTGAGGTGTGAACGGCAAACGGTAGCAACTCATCAGCGACTTTCAAGCTAGTGGGTTTCAACAATTTCATCCGCAACAATTCAAAATCCGATCCACTACAAAAAAAAGGATTATCTCCGACAGAATCAATTCTGACCGAATATATTTCGTCGAAGTTAATACAAGTTCGATGAAATATTACGTCGACATTAATTGCGTCGAGGTTAGACTAAAATCGACAAATATCCGTCTGAATTAAGCTTTTTTTCCTTGGGGCGTAGATTTCCTGCCAGCGCGAGTTTAATGTCGACGGAATATTATTAAAATTGACCGTATGGTCAGTCGATAACAGCAAAAGGGCGACGAAAATAACCTCGACTGAAGTCCGTCGAACTTATTCTTTTTTTAAAATAAGCGTACCAGCAGCCCTAATCTCTTTTCATTCTTTTCCTTTCTTCCTAATTAGCAGCAGCGACGGTGACCATAGCTCTTCTCCATATTTCTTCTCCTCCATATTTCTTCTCCTTCTCATCTCCTCCATATTAATTTCATCCTTCTCCAAGCTCCCGCATTTGGTCCATAGCTCATTTAAGGAGGTGAATCCATCGGGGCCATTAACGTGGTGGTGGTACCAAGCCTACGGCATGACGGCAGCGACTTGGGTTCAGAGTGGTGGTGTCGACTGGAGTCTTCTTCTTCCTCCATAGTTAAGTTCATTCAATTTACAGGTTAGGGCTTAATTTTTTTGTTATCAGGTTTAAGAATTCCAAAATTATTTGTAGCCCTAAATAACGGAAATTAAATTATTGATTGATATGTTCCCTAAAATTATCTATATTGGTTCAGCATATCTTTGTTGGTTTGAATTAAGAAATTAAATTATTGATTGATATGTTCCTAAATTGGTTTAAATATTCAGTGAAATGCATAT
Source organism: Panax ginseng (assembly GCA_020205605.1). NCBI lineage: Eukaryota > Viridiplantae > Streptophyta > Magnoliopsida > Apiales > Araliaceae > Panax > Panax ginseng. Next base: position 81,003,847 of record CM035135.1, on the reverse strand, counting down.
GATTTACCTTATATTCAATGAAATGAATTATCTATATTGGTTCAACATATCCATTTTGGTTTGAATTAAGGATTCATGTTGGTTTGAATAATTTGATTTGCCTTGGTTCAACATATCCATTTTCTGCCTTTTTTCTGTTATATGGATTTGGTTCAATTTGGTTCATATATATGAAATGGTTAAGCATATCCATTTTCTGCCTTAGAATCATGGATTCTAGCATTGTGAATTGAAGACTTTGAGTGTTAAATTATTTCCGACAGAATTTCCGACGGAATTCCATGGAAGTTATAGATGGTATTAAATAAATCAATACTTAACTATAAAAGACAATTAGGACTTAGTTTGACACTAAAATAAAATAAAAAAACACAATAAAGTTATACAAAATAAATAATATAATACAAAATAAATTAATTAACTAAAATAAAGTAATACGTTTACTATAATAGATATTATTTAGGATAATATTACGTAATTTATATGATGATACCAAGATAACTCACTTGTATATTAAATTACAGGAGCGGTTTGAGAAGCTCAGCCATGACAGATATATAGCAGAGTTCGAAAGGTCGCTAGAGGCGATCTTGAGACGTTAGATTTCTCCGTCCCTCCTTTGAGATTAGTTTATCTCGGACGAGGAGATGGCTCTTTGGGTCGCGTCTCGGGATACTCCCATTTAAGTACTCTTGGCCCAGTGTCGAGTCTTTGGGGTTCCGAGGATACCGGCTATACTTCGCCGGGAGGTATAATATTTGTGTTTATTTCGTGTTTATGAATAAAGTAAACTTGTAATATTATTCATGTTATATTTATTTTGTAGGCTCTAGCCCCGTCTGCGTCAAGAGCCCCGTGGGACCATCATATCTGGAGCTGGCTTAGATGATGCTTTGTTCCCGATGTTATGGCCATGGTTTTTGGAGAGGTTTGAAACCGATCCGCTTATTCCATCGTCAGACCCGCCAAATTTCTCGCCTCCATCACTTCATGCAAGACGTTGCTGTTGGTGCCACCGCCGAGAATACGGGTATCCCTCCCGAGCAAAGCAATGTGATATGCATTGACGAGATTGTTTGGGATGGTGGTTACCTTAGTCGAGGGCGCATTTGGGTGATGTTGAGTCATTTCATCGCTTCGGTATATTTCGTTTTAAATACAAATATATATTCTGCATGTTATTTAATTTTCATTTAGTTATCTTTAATGAATCATATATATGGACTAATGGGTTACATTATATTGTATCAACAGTCGATTGAATTTGACCGACGATTTGAAAGCGGGATGACCATTTTCATACTCGAGGTAGCAAAGGCGTCGGCTTCATTTCGATGATCCTCCTCATACCGGGGGCTCTACTAGCTTAACTTAGTTTACATTCTTTTGTAGTTTAAATTCTTTTGTATTAATTTTACATAACTTTTGATGTACATATTGCAGTTTAAACCTTATCATTACTTTGGTTTTGTTGCGGTTTGACACTTGGCTTAATTTAGATTAATGGGATGTTTTTGACCTTTTTACTTCTCATTTAATTAGTTGGTTTTTGATATATTGTTGGATGAGGTGATTGTAATTGTAATTTATGTTATTGGCCATATTGTTAGCTTGTGTATGTGATGTTGGGAAAACAGGTACAGGTACAGGTACAAGATGTGGGATAAATCCCTGGATATTGCAAAAACAAAAAAAATATTTAAAAAAAAAACACTATCCTCGACGGAATATGGGTATTGTCGACGGACATCCATCGAGGTTAAGGTATTTCCCATTTTTATCAGACTGGCACGTGGCATACCTGTCATCGACCGAATATCCTCGACCAAATATCCTTGACGGAATGGTGGTATACTCGACGGAATTTCGTCGCAGTTAATTTATTTTTCCAATTTTACCAGGCTCCCACGTGGCAAGCTTATCATCGACCGAATATCCTCGACCAACACATTTTAGTCAGGGATATATTAACTCCGACGGAAGGTTCGGTCGATAATAATTCCATCGACTCTAAGTATTACTGACCGAAAAATTGACGGACTTATTTTTGACGTGCTTATATACGACCGAATTTTCGACCGACTATTCTGTCGATAATAAGGTTATCCTCGACGGAATAACCTTATTATCGACGAAATATTCCGTCGGAAATAACCTTATTTGTTGTAGTGATCGTTTCAATGTCAAGCACTTCCACCACATTGATTTTTGGTGCGGCCACACCACCAGCACCGCTCGCTGCTTCTCTTGGGGGCCTCGGCATGCCAATGCTCACACCTTTCCCAGCACCCACGGTGATACAATCCTGATCAGCAAGTTATTCACATATAGTCAGCATTATGTGGGCCTTTATAACTTTACATAATCAGATTACATGCAAGGAAAGAAGCAAGTTTCAAGCGGCAAAAGATCCTAATGTGTCAAGGATTTTGGGAAAAAGATTTTATTTCCTAAAATATTAGGCAGATTTTATTAGCCTAAATTTTAGGGATTTATTTTTCAGATACTTATCAAATTTTATTATATTTAGGATTTCTTTAGAGTTTAGATTTACTTTCTAAATAATGTTTCTATTATTTTTATGACGCCCCCAAATCCGGGTCTCTTCCAACCCGACAGATGGTGCTGCATGGTATTACCATTCATTCAATCATTCATTCAATTGAATAGTCTCAAAAGGACTAATATAACTTCTATATATCCAAAATAATATTACATTTCCCAGGTTCTTTGTAACCCATTCGTTTGTTCTTGTCATAATATTCAATATATTACAGACATTCAACTATTCTATTACATAAGAAATCTAAGGGTTCATCTTCGCCTTGCCCTTGTCCTTGCCTGAGCCTTCGGTCCGCTCGATCTTAGCTGTGTTCATATGGTTCAAGCAAGAGTGAGCATGACTAGCTCAGCAAGTACTACAATTCTAATAAACAACATGCTTGAAACATAGAACTTATATATCTTCAGTAATTGAATAGTAGTTATGAAGTACTATCGATAATTCAAAATAGCACTTCTTTTCATTCAAAGCGTTTTCCAACAACAATATTCAGTAGAATATCAACTAAGGCTCAAAACTATGAGCAGTTCATAATTTCTTTTGAAAAGGACAACCCGACACTAAGTCCATAGGTCCGGCATAGCTTACGAGCACTTCTCGGTGATCAGCCCATAGTACTCTATGTTGATCAACACTACATTCATTAAACGTGTATACGTTTAAGTGGTGGCAACCTCACGTGCCTGTCGTTAAACGAAAAAAACATTTTAGCATACTTGGTCTTCGATTGAAAACCATACTAATATAACTCGGTAAACATAAATCATGCTTGACAGAATCATAGTATAAGTCTAGCCGAAAGAGTTGGCTTTAGACTTCATCATTCAAGACTTCATGTGAAAGAATACATGAATTGCAAAACTCGTCCAGACTGAACTGGAACAAGGGTTAGAATACTTGCCTTCAAATATTCTGCCATCGATTATAACACGTACACTTTAAGTCTCTAAGTCTCTACAGTAATGACAATATCACATAACACATTAGGTCATGAATGAACATACATAGACCCTAATATATCTTACCCTTCTTCTCAACGTAAATCGACTTAGATCTACTATTATAGGTTTTCGCTTTCATTACGTCATTCACATTTCGCTCATCTTCGATTGATTATTAACTCTTAATCATCATACTTAAGTGTCTAATAATTTTCTAACAATGTCATGTTTATACCTTAGTTCATTACTATAAAGTTCCCTTTCATTTTGTACTTGTAATTATTCTTTACTGTCCATTGCCTAGGGGTTGTAAATGTGCTGCCACCCATTACTTCTTCATCTGCATTACATGTACGATTTTTAGCAAAGATTGACATCCGGACATGAAATGCCATATGCGCCACACTTAACTCCATCATCTTGCGGCTGGGCGCGAGTTAGCAGTAGGTGCTCGAGAATCGTTATGGCTAATCGCAGCGCCACTCATTTGGCCTTGGGTTGGTGCCGCGGCGCCAACTCTGTGCCTCAGATAGTTTATAATTTTTGAAATTTTTACGAAACTCCTGGACTCATAACTTCTTCGTTATAAGTCCGAATTGGGTCGTTCAAAAGCCTACGGTTCCCAAATTACACAATCTATGCGTTCATGCAATAATTTTATCTATTTGACTTTGTTTGCTAAAATTTCACCTATTAGTTCATTTTTAACAAAAACGATAAACGTCCGTGAACGTTCAACGCTCGTTTCTTCGTTCTAAGTCGGAATTCGGTCATTTTCGAGTCCGCAACTCTATAATGCCAAATATGACTTGTCTCCATCGAAAACCAACATTTCCGACTTCAAACACAAAATACGACTTCCATTCTGAGAATTTCACGAATTCGACGATTATCGTCCAATCGTGTGAATTCTGACAAAACTACATTCTTAAAGATTCTAAATGGATTTTAACCAACATATGATCATTACAAGTTACTTATTACACCAACTTATAATCAAAGTAGGTTTTGACTTATTCTCATAAGTCAATGACTTATCTAACTTATGAACTACAATTACTCATGCGTATGACTTACTATGAACTTAAGTCCATCAATCAATTTTCTTATACTATAATCAACATACTATCATCATATGACAAACATATGCTAAGTTCTTCATGATTCTATCAACTTATTAGGGTTCAAGTTGCTTATTCAACTTATTCGGCTTAAGTTCATTCATTAATAACTTATTACATGTTCTTAACAAACAATCCCCCTTCTCTATCAATCCTATCATAGAAGATATAAAGATAAAAAGTATGAGTCTTACCCTTGAAGACTATTACTTCACTTCACTTTGGAAAATCTAGCAAAAGTTGAAGTGGCTTATAAGTGCTTAAGTGGCTTATTCTCTCTACCAAATAAGTTGCTTATCTTTGAGAGAGAAGTGTTGGATGAAATAACAACCAACAAAAATAAATGAGGCTTGTATTTATAGACAATCCAAAGCTAGGGTAGAATGGTCTTTAAACCATCCACCTCCTTTAATCCACCTCCTTACTATTCATAACTTAACCTCCAAGTCTACTTGCTAACCACTTCTAATACTTGATCATCACACATATTATTTGTCCATCAAGTTTACCCACTTTACACTTGGATTGACCCATGAATCATGGCTTCTCATTGGGCTTGTTAATTAAATCTAACTAATTCCTTATTGGGCTTGTACTACCATAGTTTGGACTCATAACCTATCAAATACTTGGGCTTGATTGTCACATTCTATTGGACTCCTTCCATTAGGCTAATAATCCTACAAGTCCATTACCTCTTATTAACTAACTTAACATATATACATCATGTATAATCCTCGTATGCTAGCTCATATATTAATTCGTAATATACGTTATTTCATTCTTCATACATATTAGTACAATACATAGTATTATACTTACGTTCATTACCTTCATATAATGAATACACATTATACGATCACAACTTTCTTCCTTTAACGCTTAATAAACCTAACGTTCCCAAATTAAGTCTGCATGCGAAATATTACGTTTTCCATACTTAGGTTATTATTACATAATCCATATCACCTTGATATTATAACATTACGTATTTCTCGGAAGTTCAAAAATAATTCCCGAGCAGAAATCTTTGAATAGTGTTTTTCAGAAAATTTCTCGGTAAGCTTTTATTTTCGTCTTAGAAATTCAAACACTTTAATTCTCCCACGTAGTTAAAATACTATGACATTCCAGCGTTTCTAGATTATAGAACGACATTCATCTTATAAATACTTAAATAATATTATTTTATTCATTATTAAAAATATTTACAAAGATTCAATTTTCCGTATGTTACATTCTCTCCCCTTATAAGGATTTACGTCCCCGAATCTCGCTAAAAAAAATTACACAAATAAATGAGGGTAATTCTTTTTCATCATTTCTTCTAACTCCCACGTTGCTTCTTCTGCATCGTGGTTCTTCCATATCACCTTTACCGAAGGTATGACTTTATTTCGCAGAACTTGTTCTTTTCTATCAATAATTTGAATCGGCGTTTCCTCATACGTTAAGTCCTTCTCGACATGAATAGGCTCATATTCTATCACGTGCTTATAATCTGGCTTATAAGGACGTAACACGGATACGTGAAATACATTATGTATTTGTTCTAGGTCTAGAGGTAAGGCTATTATATAAGCTACCTCACCTACCCGTTTTAATACTTCAAAAGGTCCTATGAACCTTGGACTTAAATTTCCCTTCTTCCCAAAATGTATCTTTCCTTTCCAGGGAGATACTTTTAGGAATACGTACGAACCTACTTCAAACTCCTGATTCTCTCTATGCGAATTCGTAAACTTCTTCTGTCTATCTTGAGCTGCTAGAAGACGTATTTGTATCTTCTTGACAATGTCTGCTGTCTGTTGTACCAACTCTGGTCCCAACATTCGGCGTTCTCCAACCTCATCCCAATACAGTGGCGTTCTGCATTTCCTCCCATACAAAGCTTCATAAGGCATACCTATGCTTGCATGATAACTATTGTTATGCGCAAACTCCACTAATGGTAGATGATCATCCCAACTACCCTTGAAATCCATGACGCAAGATCTCAACATATCTTCTAACGTCTGAATTGTCCTCTCGCTATGTCCATCCGTTTGTGGATGATACGCCGTACTCAGCTTTAACTGTGTTCCCAACTGCTCTTGTAGACTCCTCCAAAAGTTCGACGTGAATCGTGAATCACGATCTGACACAATCGATACAGGTACTCCATGTCTGGAGATTATTTCCTTAATATAGAGTCTAGCTAACTGGTCTAAGTTATACTTAACCCTAATTGGTAAAAAGTGAGCCAACTTCGTCAATCAGTCTACTATTACCTAGATCGCATCATACCCCTTCTGAGTAGTCGAAAGTCCTACCACAAAATCCATCGTGATATTCTCCCACTTCCACTCCGGGATTTCTAATGACTGTAGCAAGCCACTAGGTCATTGATGTTCAGCCTTAACTCTCTGACAAGTTAAGCACCTACTCACATATTCGGCGATCTCTCTCTTCATGTTCGGCCACCAGAAACTCTGTTGAAGATCTTGATACATCTTAGTGCTACTAGGATGAATCGAAAACCTCGAACTATGAGCCTCTTGCAACACCTGCTCCTTTAATTTCGTCTCATTCGGAACCCAAATTCTTCCTTCAAATCTCAATAATCCCTCATTATCAACACTGTACTTAGTATCTTTTTCATTGGCCAGCCGCTCCTTCATTCGGTCACACTCATCCGTTTTGAGTTGTACCTCTTTAACTCTTTCTACAATGGTCGATTGCATCTCCGTCGCAAACAGCATTTGTCGACCTTCACTTGGAAGCTTCACTTCCAGCTCCATCCTAGCCATCTCTGTTATTAACTCAATTTGAGCCATCAACAAAGACAACTTTTCCTGACCCTTCCTACTTAAGGCGTCGGCAACTACATTGGCTTTTCCCGGGTGATACAAGATTTCACAGTCGTAATCCTTTATCAACTCCAGCCATCTCCTCTGCCTCATATTTAACTCCCTCTGTGTGAAGATATATTTTAGACTCTTGTGGTCCATGTATATCTCACATTTTTCTCCATAAAGATAATGTCTCCATATCTTTTTTGCAAAAACTACTGCGGCCAGTTCCAAATCATGAGTAGGGTAAACTTTCTCATAATCCTTCAACTGCCTAGATGCATATGCAATGACCTTGCCATGCTGCATGAGCACGCAACCAAGTCCTCTATGCGAAGCATTGCTATAAACTACAAAATTTCCTGTGTCATCGGGTATGACAAAACAGGCGCTTCACTCAATTTCTTCTTTAGTTCTTGAAAACTGTCCTAGCACTTGTCAGTCTAAGTGTATTTCACCGTCTTCCTTGTTAAGTTAGTTAACGGAGTAGCTATCTTCGAAAAATCCTGGATGAATCTTCGATAGTAACCTGCTAACCCTAGAAAAATCCGCACCTCAGTCGGCATTTTCGGTTGTTCCCAATTCATCACGGCTTCCACCTTCGCTGGATCTACTGAAATTCCCTCCTGGTCAATGACATGACCTAAAAACTGTACCTTCTCCAACCAAAATTCACACTTAGTGAATTTTGCATACAACTTCTCCTTTCTTAGTGTCTCCAACACTAATCTAAGGTGTTCAGCATGATCTACGGCATCTTAGAATAGACTAGAATATCATCTATAAACACCACGCATTTAACTTGTCCAAATATTGTTTGAACACTCTGTTCATCATATCCATTAATGCAACTGGTGCATTTGTCAACCCAAACGACATCACCAGAAACTCGTAATGACCATAACGAGTCCTGAATGCTATATTTGGCACATCCTCCTTCCTAACCTTCAACTGATGATACCTCGTCCTTAAATCTATTTTAGAAAAATACTTAGCCCCTTTCAACTGATCAAAGAGATCATCGATCCTAGGCAATGGGTATTTATTCTTTATCGTTAACTTGTTCAACTCCTGATAGTCGATACACAGTCTTAACGATCCGTCCTTCTTCTTAACAAACAGTACCGGTGCTCCCCACGGCGAAACACTCGGTTGAATGTACTTCATGTCTAACAGTTCTTGCAACTGCACCATCAACTCCTTCATCTCCACTGGCACCATACGATACGGTGCCCTGGAAACTGGTGCGACTCCTAGCACAATGTCTATCACAAACTCTGTCTCCCTATCCGGCGGAAGACCCGGCAATTCGCTCGGAAATACATCGGTGAATTCTCTCACTACAGGTATTTTTTCCATGGTTGCTACCACTCTTTGGGTATCAACAACATGACACAAATAACCTACGCATCCCTTTCTCAGTAATTTCCTAGTTTGTGTCATGGTTAGACAACACGAACGTCCCGGTGATCTATTACCGTAAAATACTACTCGAGGTTGTTCTAACGTCTTAATGTTCACACATTTATTTTGACAGTCTATAATTGCCCCATGGTTTACTAACCAATCCATTCCGAGAATTACATCGAATTCCCCTAACTTTATCGGTAACAAATCTACCGATAATTTACAACCCCGTATATCTACACAACAACTCTTATGAACATCTTTAACAGGAATTATTTCTTCGTTTGCTACCTTAATATTTAAAGGTATAGGCAACTTTTTGGGAAGTTATCCTAACCGTCTAGCAAAATCGCATGCTATAAACGAACAAGTAGCACCTGAATCAAACAACATGTACGCATTGATATCATTGATCGGAATAATACCTGTGACGACGTCCGCTAATGCGACTGCATCTTGGACTGTCATGTTAAAGGTACGACCCATCGGCCTACCCGGCTGTGCTGGACCCATAATAGCTAACTTACTGCTATTAGTGCCCCGGTTCTCGTCCGTCCCCTTCGTCGGGCAGTTCTTTGCCATGTGGTCAGTTGATCCACACACAAAGCATCCGTGGTTCTTCTTCGGACTTGGACAATTAGGCGCAATATACCCCTCCTGTCCACAGTTGTAACAGACGACCTTCCCCTTGAGACAGACTCCTAAGTGAGTCTTCCCACAGGTCTTGCAGGCCTCCATTCTTCTCTTTGGGTATCCTTACTTCACTCCAGTATTCCCAGAGCTAAATACCTTCCTCTTTTGACCCTCGCCACTACCACTGGCTCCCTCGATCTTTACTCTCCCGTTTACTTTAACCTTGCTCTTCTTGTCCTTGTGGTATTGACTTAAAGCTTCACTACCACCCTCGGCGATTATCGCCTTCTCTAACACGATTCCAAAAGAAGTAATTTGGAACACCAATATACGGTTATAGAGCCAGGGTTTCAAGCCCTGCTCGAATCATCGCACCTTCCTCACCTCAGTATCCACTTGATGTGGAGCGAACCTTGCCAGTTCATTAAACTTGGCGGCGTATTGGGGAACCGTCATGTCCCCTTATTTCAACTCCAAAAACTGCATCTCCATCCTCCCTTGCATGCTCGTGGGAAAGTAGTTCTCAAAGAATATCTCCTTGAACCTCTCCCACGCCGATTCGCTTATCCCTACCTAGCTTTGATTGGCTTCCCACCAAAAGTTGGCCTCTCCCTTCAACATATAGGTCGCAAAGGCAACCTTTTGGGCCTCATCGACATTTGCTATTACAAATGCCTTCTCTATCTCCTTAACCTATGTTTGGGCTTCAATAGGGTCCGTAGTTCCTTTAAACTCTGGCGGACCCACGCTCTTGAAATCCTTAAAGGTAGTAGCTCATGCTACTCCTGGATTTACGGGGATATTAGCCCCTGTTCTATTAAAGGCAGCTGTTATTAAATTAACAAACTCCTGCATCGGATTAACCGGACCTCCCTCCGGTTGATTTACGCTCGTACCTTGATTACGTTGCACTCTTCTTGGCGGCATTTTACTGATACAATAAACACATTTCGTTATTATTCCTTTCTTTATTAGTTATCATTAATATTAACAATAACTCCAACATCCATAACTCATTGCTTTTCTATAAAAAGGACTTATATTCATTCTTCGTAGTATAATACTACATCGGTTACATACACAACCTAAGCTGTTTACATTACTTTCCCGCTATCGCTTTCCAAAAATTGGGATTTACAAAAGACTACCCTTTACTATACAAAAATGGCTTTACGTCACTACTACTTACAAAATATTTACATACTACTCTAACTACTGCTAGTCTACATCTGCCTCAAGGCATTCTCGAAATCTGCCTTGGCAAGACCGGCAATGATATCATGGCTAATAGTATGCCGTGTTTGCCCCACCTCCACAGGATATCCAGCTACCTGTTGCTAGAAATCTGTATGAGAACTCCTACAGATATAGGACATCCTCCCTATCTTCTGCACCTTGATCTTTAGCTCGTCCTTGAGCTCAAAGACCTCGTGCTTTAAATCGTGGACTTTGTCCTTAGCCAAAATCCTCTCGTCGTGCTCTTGCTCCCACATGGACTCGACATTAGTCTTGTCCTCTATAACCATTTGGAGCTCTTCTTTCAGCTCCTTGACATCCTGACAGTAATGGATATTTCTATCCAACACTAACATGAAAAGAGACATCATCGACCCCCCAGGAGCTATCTCCGCTGCTATAGCTACTGGATTAAAGGACACTGTCTCTACTTTCTCCTCTATCATCCCGTCGAATACTGACATGTAGTCAGCATCATCTGAGTCTCCAGACTCAATAACCACAACTTCAGGCTCTGCCACTATGGGGTTCGGTATAACCTCTACTTGGTTCACCGATTCTTCACTAATGGCTTGACCATCTACATACATTCCATTTACTCCTGAAAACTACACAAAACAGTTAAGTTGATTAGTACACGTCAGTAGAATAATAAAAACACATAATATAATCATAATGCATTTTTATAAGGTTACTTTCTTCTTTTACTTCTTTTTCCTCTCTTAAGGTTATGACTTAAGGTTTTTAATCCCCCCTTAAGTTTTATAACCTAATGCTTTGATACCAACCTGTGACGCCCCCAAATCCGGGTCTCTTCCAACCCGAGCGAGATGGTCTTTTGCATTTGCACTACCATTCATTCATTCATTCAATTGAATAGTCTCAAAAGGACTAATATAACTTCTATATATCCAAAATAATATTACATTTCCCATGTTCTTTGTAACCCATTCGTTTGTTCTTGTCATAATATTCAATATATTACAGACATTCAACTATTCTATTACATAAGAAATCTAAGGGTTCATCTTCGCCTTGCCCTTGTCCTTGCCTGAGCCTTCGGTCCGCTCGATCTTAGCCGTGTTCATATGGTTCAAGCAAGAGTGAGCATGACTAGCTCAGCAAGTACTACAATTCTAATAAACAACATGCTTGAAACATAGAACTTATATATCTTCAGTAATTGAATAGTAGTTACGAAGTACTATCGATAATTCAAAATAGCACTTCTTTTCATTCAAAACGTTTTCCAACAACAATATTCAGTAGAATATCAACTAAGGCTCAAAACTATGAGCAGTTCATAATTTCTTTTGAAAAGGATAACCCGACACTAAGTCCATAGGTCCGGCATAGCTTACGAGCACTTCTCGGTGATCAGCCCATAGTACTCTATGTTGATCAACACTACATTCATTAAACGTGTATACGTTTAAGTGGTGGCAACCTCACGTGCCTGTCGTTAAACGAAAAAAACATTTTAGCATACTTGGTCTTCGATTGAAAACCATACTAATATAACTCGGTAAACATAAATCATGCTTGACAGAATCATAGTATAAGTCTAGCCGAAAGAGTTGGCTTTAGACTTCATCATTCAAGACTTCATGTGAAAGAATACATGAATTATAAAACTCGCCCGTGCATCGAATGGAACAAGGGTTAGAATACTTGCCTTCAAAGATCTCGCCATCGATTATAACACGTACACTTTAAGTCTCTAAGTCTCTACAGTAATGACAATATCACATAACACATTAGGTTATGAATGAACATACATAGACCCTAATATATCTTACCCTTCTTCTCAACGTAAATCCTGACTTAGATCTACTATTATAGGTTTTCGGCTTTCATTACGTCATTCACATTTCGTTCATCTTCGATTGATTATTAACTCTTAATCATCATACTTAAGTGTCTAATAATTTCCTAACAATGTCATGTTTATACCTTAGTTCATTACTATAAAGTTCCCTTTCATTTTGTACTTGTAATTATTCTTTACTGTCCATTACCTAGGGTTGGCGCTGCGGCGCCACCCATTACTCTTCATCTCGCGCTGCGGCGCCACCCATTACTCTTCATCTCGCGCTGCGACGTGATTTAGCAGTACTTGACATCCGGACATGGCGCTGCGGCGCCACACTTAACCCATCATCTCGCGATGCGGCACGAGTTAGCTGTGTGCTCAGACATTGTTACTGAGATTGTATAGCTCATTTGGTTTCAGGTTGGCTTGTGGCCAACTCTCGTGGCCTCAGATAGTTTACAATTTTTGAAAATTTAACGAAACTCCCGAACTCATAACTTCTTCATTATAAGTCCGAATTAGCTCGTTCAAAAGCCTACGGTTCACAAATTACATACTCTATGCATTCATGCAAGAATTTTATCTATTTGACTTTGTTGCTAAAATTTCACCTATTATTTCATTTTTAACAAAAACGATAAACGTCTGTGAACGTTCAACGCTCGTTTCTTCGTTATAAGTCGTAATTCGGTCATTTTTGAGTTCGCGACTCTATAATGCCAAATATGACTTGTCTCCATCGAAAACCAACGTTTCCGACTTCAAACACAAAATATGACTTCCATTCCGAGAATTTCACAAATTCGACGATTATCGTCCAATCGTGTGAATTCTGGCAAAACTACATTCTTAAAGATTCTAAATGGATTTTAACCAACATATGATCATTACAAGTTACTTATTACACCAACTTATAATCAAAGTAGGTTTTGACTTATTCTCATAATTCAATCACTTATTTAACTTATGAACTACAATTACTCATGCGTATGACTTACTATGAACTTAAGTCCATCAATCAATGTTCTTATACTATAATCAACATACTATCATCATATGACAAACATATGCTAAGTTCTTCATGATTCTATCAACTTATTAGGGTTCAAGTTGCTTATTCAACTTATTCAGCTTAAGTTCATTCATTAATAACTTATTACATGTTCTTAACAAACAATCCCCCTTCTCTATCAATCCTATCATAGAAGAGATAAAGATAAAAAGTATGAGTCTTACCCTTGAAGACTATTACTTCACTTCACTTTGGAAAATCTAGCAAAAGTTGAAGTGGCTTATAAGTGCTTAAGTGGCTTATTCTCTCTACCAAATAAGTTACTTATCTTTGAGAGAGAAGTGTTGGATGAAATAACAACCAACAAAAATAAATGAGGTTTGTATTTATAGACAATCCAAAGCTAGGGTAGAATGGTCTTTAAACCATCCACCTCCTTTAATCCACCTCCTTACTATTCATAACTTAACCTCCAAGTCTACTTTCTAACCACTTCTAATACTTGATCATCACACATATTATTTGCCCATCAAGTTTACCCACTTTACACTTGGATTGACCCATGAATCATGGCTTCTCATTGGGCTTGTTAATTAAATCTAACTAATTCCTTATTGGGCTTGTACTACCATAGTTTGGACTCATAACTTATCAAACACTTGAGCTTGATTGTCACATTCTATTGGACTCCTTCCATTAGGCTAATAATCCTACAAGTCCATTACCTCTTATTAACTAACTTAACATATATACATCACGTATAATCCTCGTATGCTAGCTCGTATATTAATTCGTAATATACGTTATTTCATTCTTCATACATATTAGTACAATGCGTAGTATTATACTTACGTTCATTACCTTCATATAATGAATACACATTATACGATCACAACTTTCTTCCTTTAACGCTTAATAAACCTATCGTTCCCAAATTAAGTCCGCATGTGAAATATTACGTTTTCCATACTTAGGTTATTATTACATAATCCATATCACCTTGATATTATAACATTACGTATTTCTTGAAAGTTCAAAAATAATTCCCGAGCATAAATCTATGAATAGTGTTTTTCAGAAAATTTCTTGGAAAGCTTTTATTTTCGTCTTAGAAATTCAAACACTTTAATTCTCCCACTTAGTTAAAATACTACGACATTCCAACGTTTCTAGGTTATAGAACAACATTCATCTTATGAATACTTAAATAATATTATTTTATTCATTATTAAAAATATTTACAAAGATTCGATTTTTTGGGGCGTTATAGTTTTATAGAAATAAGAATTTCTTTTTCAAATTGATTTCTACTTCCTCATAGAAATTAGGGTTATGGTTTGTAATTCCTATTAGGATTAAAATAATTTGTTCCTATTGTCATTAGGATGTTAAAGGAAACAATAATCAGAATAGGCTGTCAAATATTGTACAATAATCACTAGTTATTTTCTTCCATATCTTTGTAAATAATTAGGCTTAATTATAGGCAATAGATTAGGATTAGGCTTGATTATAGGCAATAGATTAGGATTAGGCTTGATTATAGGCAATAGATTAGGATCTTGATGTATTATTATTAGTATAAAGCTGTAGCCATCTATTCATATTTGATATACAAGAAAATAAATTCATTCTCTGTTTATTTTCATGGTGTCAAAGCTCCAGCATTGACCTGGGCATCAAACAAAACACCAGCACTAAATCTTAGCCGACCACCATGGGTGACGACAAACCAAAAGGTGTAGCTTCAGGAACCAAATGGGAAAACCCCAATCATCAACTCTATCTCCACCATTCAGATCAGCCTGGCGCTGTGCTTGTCCCGCAACCTCTGGTCGAAGATAACTATAGCACATGGAGTCAATCTATGACTATGGCCTTAACAATCAAAAATAAAATTGGATTTATAGATGGTTCAATTAAGAAGCCTGATGATAAAAATCTAGAAGAATCGCAACAATGGAATCATTGCAACAACTTAGTCAAGACTTGGTTGTTGGGGTCGATGTCCAAAGAGATTGCTAGTAGCGTCATCAATTATAAGGATGCTAGACAGATGTAGTTCGATTTGCATGAACGATTCTCAAACGTGAACGTATTTCAATTGTTCCATGTCGAGAATGAGATCCACGACCGCAAGCAAGATGACATGTCTGTGGGATCCTATTTCACAAAGCTAAAAAGTCTATGGGATGAGAGGGATGCGCTGTGCACCTTCCCAACCTATACTTACGGAACAATCAAAGAAGTGGCTGCGTATCTAGAGAAACAGAATACCATGAAGTTCCTTATGGGACTTAATGAATCTTACACGGGTGTTCGTACCAATTCCCTTTAACAGGAACCGCTACCCACTGTGAATAAAGCTTATTCACTGGTTCTTTGTCATGAAAAATAGTCAGAGGTGACGACCGAGAAAAGTCATGCCCAACCGGATGCTACTGTCTTTGCTGTGAAAAATTTGAGTCGTGCGTATGAAAGAGAAATGGGGTGAACTTAAATGTTCCAAATGCAACAAACTGAACCACATTGCCAGAAATTGTCGTGCTCATCTTAAATGCACTTTTTGCGGTCTTAATGGGCACACAGTCGACTACTGTCGCAAAAAGAAGGCTACAGAGGGTGAGTTCCACACAACAATATCCAAAGGGAATCAAGTTGCTTCCCACACAGACAGGTAGGGGCTGAACTTTCCCTTCACACCAGACGAGTGCAAACATATTCTAAGTATGCTGAAGAATAAATCTTTGTCCGCCAACCAAGCTGGTAATTGTTCGACTCATGATGATCTTTCAGGTAAAGCTTTCATGCTTATTTCTAGTGGCAAGAAAAATTTATGGATTTTGGACAGTGGATGCACTGATCATATGGTTTGTAGTCCTAATTTACTCACACATTCAAAACCCGTTACTAATCACATTGTGGAATTGCCAAATGGTTCAGTAGCACAAGTGACCCATATAGGAAAAATTATTCTTTCTCCCGATCTGACTCTTGACAATGTTTTGTGTGTCCCATACTTTCGTTTGAATTTAATCTCAATTAGCAAATTGGCCCTTGATTCATCTTACATTACTATTTTCTAAGCCAATTTTGTGTTATTCAGGACCTACGCTCGGGGAAGATGATTGGGACGAGGATTGAAGGGGAGGGTCTCTACCATTTTGACCAATCCAAGAAAGGAACATGCAACCATATCCGAATCTTCAATCCGACTCTTTGGCATCAACGTCTTGGGCATCCTTCGTCTAAAGTTTCTTTATTATTTTCTTTTCCAAAATTCAAAAATAAATCTTGTGATATCGACAAGTTCTTAATTTGTCCATTGGCTAAAAAAACAAGACTTCCATTTCATTCAAGTTCTACTTCTACTGCATCTTATTTTGATTTAATTCATGTTGACATTTGGGGTGGTTATAAGGTTGCTTCTATTTCAGGTGCGATGTACTTCTTTACTATTGTTGATGATCATACTAGATGCGCATGGATTTATCTCATGAAACATAAATCTGATACCAGGGAACTTCTAGTCAAGTTTGTTAACATGCATGGCCGAAACTCAATTTAATTCCAAGGTCAAAATCATTCGTAGTGATAATGAGCCAGAATTTAAACTTGAAAATTTCTATGCTCTCAAGGGCATTGTTAATCAAACTAGTTTTGTGGACACACCATAACAAAATGGAGTCGCCGAACGAAAACATAGGCATTTGTTAAATATGGCACGTGCATTACTCATTCAGGCTGGTCTTCCTAAACAATTTTGGGGGGATGCTATTCTCACTTCTACATACCTCATAAATCGAACACCCACTCCTCTTCTCCAAGGAAAAACTCCATATGAAAAGGTGTTCAACAAAGTTCCCAATTATTCACACCTACGAATATATGGTTGTTTATGTTTTGTTTCCACTCATGCACAACACTCTTCTAAGTTTGATCCTCGAGCATCTCAGTGCATTTTCCTTGGATATCCTTATGGATAAAAAGGGTATCGTGTTTATGACATTTCTCAGAAAAAGGGCATGGTGTCACAGGATGTTGTCTTCTTTGAAGACTTGTTTCCTTTTCATCATCACTCACAATCCGCTGCGCCATCAATTACCTCTGACACACCACAAATTCAAGTGCTAAACAATGAACTATTTTTAAACTTTGACATGAACTCTTTGTCAGAGCCCATTTCTCCATCTCCTTCTCATGGACCTACTGCCACCCAAAATAGCCCTTCCATTCTTACCATCCCATATGAGCAGCCCACTTCAACACAAGAACACGAAACACCTGCTCCTCCTTTGCCACATGCTTCCATACCAGCCATGAAAGAAACTACATCATCTTCATCCATCCCAACTCAGCCATCTTGTCATACTAGCCGACCAACCAAATCACCTACTTACTTACAAGACTTTCATGTCGGGACAACTCTCCCTTCAAGGCCTGCACCGACATCGTCCACGAACTTAGTCGAAACTTCAGGTACTGCTCATCCCCTTTCTCAATTCCTGTCATATGATAACCTTTCTCCCGCTCATAAAGCCTTCACTACACAACTCACCATTCTCAAAGAACCCACGAGTTTTTCACAGGCTATTCAAAATCCTAAATGGCGCGAGGCTATGCAACATGAAATCACAGCTTTGCAATCTAATGGAACTTGGAGTTTGGTACCCTTGCCATCCCATAAATGTCCTATTAGGTATAAATGGGTGTATAAAATCAAATTGAAATCCAATGGAATAATAGAGCGCTATAAAGCCAGACTGGTGGCTAAGGGCTATAGTCAAGTTGAAGGAGTTGATTACAAGGAAACTTTTGCTCCCGTGGCAAAAATGGTAATAGTTCGTGTTTTACTTAGTGTGGCGGCTTTGCGTGGTTGGCATTTACATCAATTGGATGTCAACAATGCATTTTTGAATGGTGACCTTGATGAAGAAGTATACATGTCCTTGCCTCCTGGTTTCGGACGAAAGGGGGAGAATCGTGTGTGCAAACTCCATAAATCGTTGTATGGATTGAAACAGGCTTCTAGACAATAGTTCATCAAACTTTCTACTGCACTCAAGGCTGCTGGATTTCATCAATCCTCATCTGACTATTCCTTGTTCGTCTGAAGTCATCAAGATAGTTTTTTAGTTGTGCAAGTCTATGTTGATGATGTTATATTGGCTGGAAATAACTTGCAGGACATAGAGGACTCCAAATTATTACTATCCAGACAATTCAAGCTCAAAGACTTAGGGAAACTCAAATATTTCCTAGGCATAGAAGTTACAAGAATACAACATGGAATCACCTTATCTCAGCGCAAATATGCCTTAGAAATTCTGGATGATGCTGGATTCTTGGGTGTCAAACCTTCTCAATTCCCAGTGGAACAAAACATGTCACTCACACAGTCAAGCGGCAAGCTCTTGGATAATGCATCACCGTACAGAAGACTAGTAGGGAGACTAATCTACCTGACCATAAAAAGACCAGACTTAACTTATGTTGTTCACATGCTAAGCCAATTTATGGACTAAACCCGACAACCACATCTAGAAGCAACTCATACAGTGCTCAAATACATTAAACAAACACCTGGGCAAGGCATTCTTTTACAATCCACAGGTTTACTTCAGTTACAAGCCTTTTGTGATACTGATTGGGTTCGTTGCAAGGACACTAGGAGGTCAATTACAGGTTATTTCATAATTCTTGGTCAAGCGCTAGTTTCTTGGAAAACCAAGAAATAAACTACAGTATCACGTTCAAGTGCAGTAACAGAATATCGTTCGATGGCCACTACATGTTATGAGATTACATGGTTAAAAAACATTTTAAGGGATTTGAAAGTCAGCCACACGCAACCGGTAATTTTATTCTATGATAATCAAGCAACCATACACATAGCATCAAACCCAATTTTTCATGAACGGACCAAGCACATAGAGATAAATTGTCATCTGGGGCGTGAGAAGATCCAAGAAAGAATTTCGGATAGCTTATATTCGGACAACAAAACAACCATCAGATTTGTTCACCAAACCACTAAGCTCCACACAGTTCGAAATCTTACTTGACAAGTTGGGTGTCATTAACATACACTCCAACTTGAGGGGGAGTGTTAAAGGAAACAATAATCAGAATAGGATGTCAAATATTGTACAATAATCACTAGTTATTTCCTTCCATATCTTTGTAAATAATTAGGCTTGATTATAGGCAATAGATTAGGATTAGGCTTGATTATAGGCAATAAATTAGGATCTTGATGTATTATTATTAGTATAAAGCTGTAGCTGTGACGCCCCCAAATCCGGGTATCTTCCAACCCGACATATGGTGCTACATGGTGCTACAGTTCACACATACATTCAATTGAAATGCCTCAAAAGAATGAATATGTCTTATATATATTCCAAAACTATATTATCATTCCCCAAGTTCTTTATAACCATTACATGTGTTCTTGTCATAACATTAAATAATAACAATATTCAACCTATACTATTACAAAGGTAATCTATAGGTTCGCCTTAGCCTTCCCTTTATCTTTACTGGATCCTTTGGTCCGTTCGGTCTTAGCTGCATTCATATGGTTTAAGCAAGAGTGAGAATAACTAGCTCAGCAATATGTCAATTCCATTTAAACAATATGCTTGAAACATACAAATCGTATATCTTCAATAACTGAACAATAGTTATAAAGTACTATCGATAATTTAAAATAGCACTTCTCTTTTCTTAAAACGTTTCACAATGAACAACATTCAGTAAAACATCAATTCCGGTCCAAGACCTTGAGCATTTCATACTTTCTTTGAAAAGGACAACCCGACACCAAGTCCGTAAGTCCGACATTACTTACGAGCACGTCTAGGTGATCAATCTATAGTACTCTATGTTGTACAACACTACTTTCTTTAAACGTATGTACGTTTAAGTTTTGGCAACCTCACGTGCCTGTCGTTTGATGACAAAACATTTGTTTAGCATACTCAGTCTTTTTTTGAAAACCATACCAAAACAGTTTGGCAAATCTTGACAACATTGACAACAGTTCGATAGATTATAAGAAATCCAAAACATCTTAAGTCTTACCGAAGGAATTAGTTTGGACTTCATCATACATCAATTCATGCGTAAGATACATGAATCACAAAACTTGTCCAGAATGAACATAGACAAAGGTTAGAACACTTGCCTTTAGCGTCTTCTACAGTTATTATACTTTCCCTTTGAGTCTTTAAGGATTCTGCAATACATAACCACATAACATACCACATTAGGTCATATATAATCAAGTATGTTTATTACTATATCTTACCCTTCTTCTTAATCTAATGATGCCTTAGATTGTTTAACATTGGTTACGGTTTATCACATTATATTGTTCTTACGTTCAATTAATCTTTCTTCAACCTTTAGTTGTTAACTTAAGGTTATAAACATCCTTTAATGATGTTACTTTAGGTTTTTTAAGTATTTAATTTACCTTCAATCAATTATCTTTCATTTTACATTAAAAATCTTTCTTCTCTATGCTCTTCCTGGCACTGCGGCACCAGCTTCCTTTATATAACTCACGCTACGGCACGGGTTTCCAGTGTCTATGGTCCGGAATCGGCGCTGCAGCGCGAGTCCCTTTGTTAATTGTCGCGCTGCGGCGCCACTCTTCAATGGCTGATGGTCAAGTCTGGAGTTGCGACGCCAACCTTTCCTCTCTGTGCCGCGCTGAAGCACCACTCCAGAGTCTGAGGGCCTGGCCTGGCACTGTGGTGGCGACTTTCCCTCCTTGGGCCATGCTATAGCGCCGACCCTGTCTCAGCAAATTTTTGACTGACAAATTTTCTTAGGTGAATTTCCTGGGCTCATAACTTATTCGTTATAAATCCGAATTGGCTCGTTCAAAAGCCATTAGCTCACAAATCACATGCTCTAAGTGTTCATGTAAAAATTTTTCATTTTTCGAATCTTTTAACTCAGAATTCACCGACTAGTTCATTAATACAAAAACGATAAACGTTCGGGAATGTTCAAAGCTCGTTTCTCCGTTCTAAGTCAGAATTTGGTCATTTTCGAGTCCGCAACTCTAGAATGCAAATCTAGACTATTCTCCATTGAAAACTAACGTTTCTAAGTTCAATGCTAAACTTTGACTTTCATTCCGAGAATTTCACAATTTCGACGATTATCGTCTAATCTCATAAATTTTGCCATAACTTCGTTACTTAAGATTTTTACATCGTTTCAAATGGATTCATTCCATCATACTAATATCTTAACCAAAAATATTTCATTAATGTATACACATGACAAATTCTTTCATGTTCATCATTAGTCCATAGCTTAAATAAGTATGAATTTCTTGTACATGGCTTATTAAAGTTTAGGTCCATTGATTAGCCATTCTTATTACTTCTTAGCATAGATGTTCTACCAATCAACACTTCTCTATTAACCAACAATTGAAGAGATGGAAGATTAATAATCTAGGATTCTTACCTTTGATGATCACTTGGTTCTTCTTCTTTTCTACTTGAAATATCAAGTCTAGCTTTTCTTACTTTTTCTCTTTACTAAATAAGTTATAAGTTGTTGGTGAAAATTAACAAGTAAGAAATGAACTAGCATCTCTTCTATATATAGAGATTACAAAGTGAGGGTATTTTAGACAATAAACCACCCCACCTCCTTAATCCACCTCCTTAGTCACCTCCTTACTATTCATCTCTTGGTCACCAAGTAAAACCACTTTACTTGGTCACCACGATGGTGCCATATGATCATAGGGCCCACATGGGTTTCCCATGGGTCACTCTTGCCCATAGGATCAATCCACGGATCCGGTTCTTAATTTGGGCTTTAAGGTTCATTTACTTGGGCTTGTACAACTTCTACACAATCCTACAAGTCTAATACATTTGCTTAATACCTTATAACGTATAATCTACGTATTATTCTCGTATACTAACTCGCATACTTATTCATCATATTCGATATAAAATCATTCATACATACTCATATAATACCTCGTATCATACTCGTATTCATTACCTCGTACAATACTTACGTATCATACGATCATCGTTTACCCGTTAACAATATACTTTCCCTAACGTTCTCGAATTTAGTCCGTAGGAGAAAAATTGCGTTTGCCATACTTGAATTATTATTACATAATCCATCTTCCCTTAATATTCTATCATTACGTATTTCTCGGAAGTTCAAAAATAATTCCCGAGCAGAAATTGGTGAATAATGTTTTTTGGAAAATTTCTTGGAAAACTTTTATTTTGGTCTTGGAAATTTAAACACTTTAATTCTACCACGTAGCCAAAATACTATGACATTCTGATATATCTAGGTTATAGAATGATATTCATCTTGCTAACACATAATAATAACATATAATATAATTTTATTCACTATTTAATTAAATAAAATTATTTTACAATAAATCCGAATTTCTCGGTCGTTACATCCTTCCCCCCTATAAGGATTCTGTCCCCATAATCTTGTCTTATATTAAACAAATAACTGAGGGTAATCCTTCCTCATCTTTTCTTCAAGCTCCCACATTTCTTCTTCGGCATCGTGGTTTTTCCATAACACCTTTACTAAAGGTATAACTTTGTTCCGCAGAACTAGCTTTTTTCTATCGATGATTTGAATTAGCATTTCTTCATACGTTAAGTCCTTCTCGATATGAATAGGTTTATACTCTATTACATGCTTATAATCCGGATTATAAGGACATAACACAGAGACATGAAATACATTATGTATTCGTTCTAATTCTGGAGGTAATGCTATCATATAAGCTACCTTTCCTACTTGTTTTAATACCTCAAAAGGTCCTATAAACCTTGGACTTAACTTTCTCTTATTTTCAAAGCGTATCTTTCCTTTCTAGGGAGACACCTTTAGAAATACATACAAGCCTACTTCAAACTCCCTATTTACTCGATGCAAGTCCGCATACTTTTTCTCTCTATCTTGAGTTACTACGAGACGCATCCGTATCAACTTCACTACATCCGCTGTCTACTGCACCAATTCAGGTCCTAGCATTCGGTGTTCTCCCACTTCATTCCAACACAATGGTGTTCTGCATTTCCTTCCGTATAAGGCTTCGTAAGGCGGCATGCCTATGCTTGCATGATAACTATTGTTATATGCAAACTCTACTAATGGTAGATGATCATCCAAACTACCCTTAAAATCCATAACGCAAGATCTGACACTATCAAAATTGGTACTCCATGTCTGGAAATAACTTCCTTAACATACATTTTAGCTAACTGGTCTAAGTTATACTTAACCCTTATTGGAAAAAAGTGAGCCGACTTCGTTAACCGGTCCACTATTACCCAAATCTCGTCACGCCCCTTCTGTGTAATTGGAAGTCCCACCACAAAGTCCATCGTGATATGCTCCCACTTCCATTCCGGAATCTCCAATGACTATAACAAGCCACTTGGTCATTGATGTTCGACTTTAACTTTTTGACAAGTTAAGCACCTACTCATATACTCGGCTATTTCTCTCTTCATGTTTGGCCACAAAAAACTCTGTTGAAGGTCTTGATACATCTTAGTACTACCAGGATGAATCGAGTACCTCGAACTATGAGCCTCTTGTAACACTTGCTCCTTTAATTCCATCTCATTCGGAACACAAATTCTTCCTTCAAATCTTAATAATCCCTCATTATCAAGACTATAGTTTAAATCTTTTTCATTTGCTAACCACTTCTTCATTTGGTCACACTCATCGCTTTTGAGCTGTACCTCCTTAACTCTCTCTACAATGGTAGATTGAATCTCCGTTGTAAACAGTCTCTGTCCCGACTCACTCGACAACTTCACCTCTATCTCCATCCTAGCCATCTCTGTTATTAACTAAGTTTGAGCCGTTAACATAGACAACTTTTCCCAACCCTTCCTACTTAAGGCACCTGACACTACATTGGCTTTCCCCGGATGATACATGATTTTAGAGTCGTAATCCTTTATCAACTCCAGCCATCTCCTTTGTCTCATATTCAATTCCTTCTGTGTGAAGATATATTTTAGACTCTTATGGTTCGTGTATATCTCACATTTCTCTTCGTAAAGATAATGTCTCCATATCTTTAAGGCAAACACTACCGCGGCCAGTTCCAGATTATGAGTAGGGTAAACTTTCTCATAATCTTTCAACTACCGTGATGCATACGCAATGACCTTACCATGCTGCATGAGCACGCAATAAAGTCCTCTATGCGAAACATCGCTATAAACTACGAAATTTCTTGTATCATCGGGTAATGACAATACATGTGCTTCACTCAACCTTTTCTTCAGTTCTTGAAAACTGTCCTCACATTTCTCAGTCTATACGTACTTCACCGTCTTTCTTGTCAAATTAGTCAATGGAGTAGCTATCTTAGAAAAATCTTGGATAAATCTTCGATATCGTCCCGCTAACCCTAGGATTCGCACCTCAGTTGACGTTTTTGGTTGTTCCCAATTCATCACGGCTTCCACCTTCGCTGGATCTACTGAAATCCCCTCTCGGTCGATAACATGTCCTAAAAATTGTACCCTTTCTAGCCAAAATTCACACTTAGTGAACTTCACATATAATTTCTCCTTCCTTAGTGTCTCTAACACTATTCTTAGGTGTTCAGCATGATCTTCTGGCGTCTTAGAATAGACTTGAATATCATCGATAAACACTACAATGAACTTGTCCAAATATTGTTTGAACACTTTGTTCATCATATCCATAAATGCAGCTGGTGCATTA
Source organism: Panax ginseng (assembly GCA_020205605.1). NCBI lineage: Eukaryota > Viridiplantae > Streptophyta > Magnoliopsida > Apiales > Araliaceae > Panax > Panax ginseng. Next base: position 80,978,512 of record CM035135.1, on the reverse strand, counting down.
GTCAACACAAATGACATCACCAGAAACTCGTAATGACCATAACGAGTCCTGAATGCCGTCTTAGGTACATCTTCCTTCCTAACCTTCAACTGATGATACCCCATCAGTAAATCTATCTTAGAAAAATACTTTGCCCCTTTCAACTGATCAAAAAATCATCGATCCTGGGCAATGGGTATTTATTCTTTATCTTTAACTTGTTCAACTCTCGATAGTCGATACAAAGTCTTAACTATCCGTCCTTCTTCTTTACAAACAGTACCAGTGCTCCCCATGGCGAAACACTTAGTTGAATTTACTTTCTATCCAACAGTTCTTGTAACTGAACCATTAACTCCTTCATCTCCACTGGCGTCATACGATACGGTGCCCTTGAAACTGGTGCCGCTCCTGGCACAATGTCTATTACGAATTCGGTCTCCTTATCCAGTGGAAGACCCGATAATTCACTTGGAAATACATCCATGCATTCTTAAACTATAGGAAATTTTTCCATCCTTGCTCCCACTCTCTGGGTATCAACAACATGGCACAAATAACCTACACATCCCTTGTAAGACCCCGAATTTTATGAAATGAAGGTATTCAATTTTCCTATAATTATTATTCTATTTAGTAACTGGTTAAATTGATAAAAGGTTAAAGTTAAGGGTGATATTTGAAAATTTTGCAAAGAAAGCAAGTTGATATAAAATATTTGTTGTGTCGGGGAATATTTGTTTTAATAGGGCATATTCGTACGATGACACAATCATTGGTGGACCCCACAACAGAAGTATTGTCGTATTTAGAAAATGACAGAATTATCTTTTTATGAAAATAACGACAAAAGTTTTACCGTTAAACTGTTGAACTACCCGGTAGTAAAAGTACAGTAATATATGTGGTTGCATAGTAGCACACGGTATTGATTATTGATGCTTACGTGAGAAGTCACTCAGTTATACTCAATTATTATTTACGATGAATTCTTTGCATCATATCTCTTATATTATTGATTCAATTATTGTCACAGTATCATCTGCATAATATGCTATATTATTAAATCAATAATTGAGATAACAAAGTTATTCATATTATTATTTGCAATATTGACAATGTCTAGAAGTTCTATTAAGGAGACGTTAGGTCATCTAATTGCGCGCCAATAAGGAGAAATCTTTATCAAAAAGCCCCCTCTTTCTTGGGAACGACCTGGTTGTTAAATATTGAGAGTTATAATATTAATGATGAATAAGTTCGTGTTGATTAAAGATGAAATTGATAGTTCCATTGTGTGGGAATTATTAGTGTTGGTCGAAATTGACAATTATTCTGATAATAATTGATGTTTTGAGGTTATATTGACCAATCAGGTAATTCACGAGATAAATGAGCAATTAATTGCTATTAATTCACATGCTTATAACTATGTGTTCACATGTGTGTACTATTGATTCACATAATTTACTATTAGGGGAGTTGGTGCAAGATTGATAATACTTGCATGACTAAATTAAAAATGGAGGTATAGATGAAGGTATTATACTATAATTAAATTTTTTCACATGTTTAGAACTATTGAGTACATGATTTACTATTGATTCACATGATTTTACTATTAGGGAGGTGGTGAAAGTTTGATAATACTTGCAGGACTAAATTAAAAATGAAGAAAAAGAGGAAGGTATTATACTGTAATATTTCGAGCCCCAAAATGTGCAATTATCGAAACTATATTTTCCTATAAATAGAAGTTCATTCTTCCTTCATTCTCACCAATTCACTAAGTCTCACAAGAGCAATTATTATAGAGAAATTATAGAGAGAAAGAAGAAGAGAAGTCTGCTACCTCACTATTCCAATATCCAGTTTTCTTCTAAGGTAAGGGGTATTATTTCTTTCGTATTTATGTAGAGAGTTATTTTCTTTCAATACTCATAAGGGTTGTTATTCTATTCTTTATTATTCTGTTGGAATAACTTGTCTATGCGAACTACCGCATGCCTGGTGAATTCTTTTGTTATTCCATTCTTTATTATTACATTGGAATAACTTTGTCTCACGCATGGACTACCGCATGCCCAGTGAATTCTTTTGTTATTCCATTCTTTATTATTCTTTTGGAATAACTTTCATCTCTCATGGACTCGCATGCACGGTGAATTCTTCTATTATTCCAGTCTTTATTATTCTCATTGGAATAACTTTGTCACGTGGACTACCGCATGCATAGTGTGAATTCTGTTATTCCATTCTTTATTATTCTTTTGGAATAACTCGTGTACCTGCGGACTACCGCATGCATGGTGAATTCTTTCATTATTCCATTCTTTATTATTACATTGGAATAACTCGTCACGCATGGATTACCGCATGCATGGTGAATTCTTACGTTATTCCATTCTTTATTATTACATTGGAATAACTTCGTCACTACGGACTCACCGCATGCATGGTGAATGACCCTTCGTATTCATTCCTTATTAAATTGTGGAAATAATCTGTCTACGTGGATTACCGCATGGCAGGTGAAAATCCATTTGCAGTTTCATATATTCTATTATACTCATTTGGTTAAAGTTTTGGCTTCTATACTCCATGAAATTAGTAGAATATCCTTGATATTTGCGCTTCATCCAGTATCTTTTCATGGAAATATTCTTCTGAGCATTCTTGAATTTTACTCCACAAAGTAGTATTATGTTGACCATTTGAACGTTATTAAATTCTAGATAAATTAAATTATAAATCTTTAAAATTTATCCTTGAACTTGTTTTATTGAATTGTTATGTCATGGCCAACATCCTCATGCTTATATTGTGATGAAAGTCATCTTTGGCTTACGTGCATAGATGAACTTGGTATGATTATGATTAGGGATTATTCGGTATAATCGTGATCGTAATGTAATGAATAATAAAGAATAATAAAGAATGGAATAACATAAGGATTTCACCAAGTATAGGGGAGTCCGCGTATACAGGTTATTCCAACAGAATAATAAAAGAGCGGAACCAGTCCCACGTAAAAGCGCACAAACGAGGATATTAAACGCTAGAATAATAAAGAAGCGGAATAATAGAAGAATTTCACCACGTATGCGGTACTTAAGATAAGCAAAGTTATTCCAACATAATAATATAGAATGGAATAATAGAAGAATTTCACCATGTATGCGATATCAGATAAACATGTTATTCCAACATAATAATATAGAATGGAATAATAGAAGAATTTCACCATGTATCAATGATTACAGATAAATAAAAGTTATTCCAATATAATAATATAGAATGGAATAATAGAGGATTTCACCAAGTATAGGGTATGCCATGATACTGAGTTATGTATAGGGTATCATGCGTATCTGAGTTATGTATAAGGTATGTTTGCGTATCTGAGTTGTTCCAACAGAATAATAAAGAATGGAATAACAAAAGTTCTCTTCATGAATAAGAAAGAATAACACCCCTTACGGGTACAACAAATAATATCCCTTACCGTAAAAGACACTGGATATCGAAGTAGTGAAGTAGCAAAATACTCTTCTTCTTTCTCTCTGTAATTTCTCTCTCTAGAGTTTCAGTTAATTCGTAAGAAATAATGAAGGAATGAGTTTCTATTTATAGAAGAATGGATTGAATAGTAACTAATTCCTGAACGGTCCAGATTGATTTACTTTTAAACGGACGGTTCAGATTAAAACTTAAAGCAACGGTCCATACTGATTCACTATTAAAACTTTAAACCAGCGATCCATATTGATTTACTATTAAAACTTTAAACCAACGATCCATATTGATTTACTATTAAAATTTTAAACCAGCGATCCATATTGATTCACTAATTTAACTTCAACCAACGGTCTGAAAAATTAGCACATCTCCTCATGGAATAATATTGTACCCAAATACCCGAATTCACAATACTAGAGTGAATAGTAATTGGGTGAATAGTAACTCATGAATAGTAACCCATGAATAGTAACTCATGAATAATAACTCGTGAATAGTAACTCATGAATAGTAACTCGTGAATAGTAACTCGTGAATAGTAACTCACGAATAGTAACCCGTGTATAGTAACTCATGAATAGTAACTCATGAATAGTAACTCGTGAATAGTAACTCGTGAATAGTCACTCCGACACAAAAAGTATCCCGAATACCGGATTGAACAATATAACCTCCAGACATCAATTATCATCGGAATAGATGTCGATTTCTATTAACACAAATAATCCCAACACAATGAAACTATCAAATTCATCTTTAATAAACACGAACTTAATCATCATTAATATCATAACTCATAATATTTAACAACCAAGTCGTTCCCAGGAAAGAGGGGGCTTTCCAATAAGGATTTCTCCCTATTGGCGCGCAATTAGGTGACCAAACCTCTCCTTGACAGAACTTCTAGACATTGTAAATATTGTAATTTAATAATATAAATAACTTTGTCATCTCAATTATTGATTTAATAATATAACATATAATGCAGATGATACTGTGACAATAATCGAATCAATAATATGAGAGATATGATGCAGCAATTACTGTAGCAATAATTGAGTATAATTGAGGGACTTCTTACGTAAGCATCAATAATCAATACCGTGTGCTACTATGCAACCACGCGTATTACTGTACTTTTACTACCGGGTAGTTCAACAGTTTCAACGGTAAAACTTCCGCTGTTATTTTCAATAAAATACTTTTGTTGTTTTCTCAATACGATAATAATTCCGTTGTGGATCCACCAATGATTGTGCCGTTGTACGAATATTCCCCGAGCAATCGAATATTTTATAACAACTTGTATACTTTGCAAAATTTATAAATATTACCCACAACTATAACATTATATCAAATCCACACCATAATTTTGAAAAAAATATTTTGAGAAAAATAAATCTTTATTCGTAAAATCTGGGGTCTCACAATCTCCCCTCCTTATGAAATTTTGCCCTCGAAATTTACGTACGTACCTGGTATGCCGAAGAGGTGAGGATACCTTGACTTCATTTCAGATTCTAACTCTTGAGGTATAACCTTTGAGTGTTGAATACGATCCTTCTTATCCAAGATTTTAACACGTATCTCCTCATACGTTAAATCTTCTGCTATCTCGTTCGGTTCTAAATCAATAATGTGGTTCAGGTTATCCACGTATTTACGTAACATCGGTATGTGATAAACATTATGAACATGCAACATATTTGGCGATAAAACGAGTCTATAGGCCACAGTTCCTACTCGATCAAGGATTTCAAATGGGCCAATAAAATCGAGGGTTGAGATTTCCTCTCTTCATCGACTCTTGCTTCTAGAATAACGTCCTCTTGAACCTTCTTCTTCACATTCATTAGCTCTGAGTATGTAGCTTGAGCGGCTTTAACTTTATTGATTAAAGTCAATTCTACTCATATATTCATTATCATCACATGGGTCCCTGGAGTCTTTAACTCTATCTCCATCCTTTGTAAGTTATACGAAATGGGCCTTTGCGTTGACAATATCGCACTCGTACCCACATATGATCTTCTACTCAACACGTCAGCTACCACGTTCGCTCTTCCACGATGATATTGAATAGTACGATCGTAATCTTCAATAGCTCGAGCCAACGTCTTTGGTGCATGATACGTTCGTTTTGGTTGAAGAAATATTTAAGGGTTTTAGAAATGAGGTTTTGTACTGGGATCAATACAAAATTCGATTTCACGTTCTGGGGTAGGCTAAGAAGTCTTCAAGAATACGTCAGGAAATTTATTAATTATAGAAATATCATTCAAAACTATGACCCTCATTCAAGACTTGGATAGTACGTCACATTGATACCTATCAACTTGCCATCGTTATTCATGATGTCGCCTACAGGAAGTCTGGCTTCGGTACATTCCACACAAGGAAGTCAACAACAAAAGGACAGGGGCTCTTTACTTATGACTTGATATGACAGTGATTGACTTTAGTGGTTTGGTTGCTTGAATTCGCATAACAGGTTGGTTATGAATATAAAAGCTAACAACCTTACGAAAAGCATGATGAGTAGTCAACCAATTGATTCCTAAAATCACATCAATGCAAGTATTTTCTAAGAGATAAGATCGACAGGTAACATGAAAGTGTTTATTTGAATCAAACAAGATTTATAAACAGTGGAGGTAATGAAGGCTCCTACTAACAAAGTTTCAACCAATAAGTCAAAGTCTAACTTCTCCGGAGTCAAATTTAAACATTGAACGTAAGTAAGAGAGATAAAATAATGGGTAGAACCGATATCTTATAAGGTATAGACTTCGCAAGAGTTTGTAATTAACTTACCCGTAATAACTTCGTTCGGGTTCCTCAACAAACGCTCTCACTTAAACTATCGGATTTGGATTTGCTATAGAGTACATTCCACCCTTAGTTGCTTCGTCACATTCCTGATCTATGATTCGAATCATTATTCTCCGATCCATATCGAATTGGGGTTGACCGTTATGCACAGGGTAATTCCGAATTCGATGTTGGATTCTCCCAATTGCTATCCAGAAAGAAAAATCCATTTCATCTATTTTGGCTTTATTGGATCAAACGTCTTTTTCTACACTATCAACGCGTCGTGCGGCTGTTACCCACGTATCATCTATTCTTCTTCGTTCAGTTGTTTCTGCTTTCATCAGAACTTTGATCATAACGTTCTCAGATTCCAGCTCTAATATCTTATACTCTGCCAAAGAGTGCTTCTGTTCAAGCATCGCACATCGGGTGACACAATTTTGAATTGTTGTATCTCTTTGCTCCACAATCACCGCTTAGTTCTTGACTCGCTTCTTCCAACTCATGAACACGATTTTGTAATTCTAAGTTTCGATTATAAAATTCGTCTAACCAATTCTCCTCAGGTTCCTCTTCTTCCTCACTCTCAGCTGCTACCTCTGCAACTAGTTCGGGTGCAACTATTAGTTATTCATTCACCATGTAGATATCTCTAATTTGTCCTTCGTCTGACACCACATTAACCTGATTGGTGATTAAAGGTGTCTCGACGGTCTCATTCACTCCATTGTGAACATTTTCAGCTGCCATTTCCAAACACTGCCACAAAACAAGGGTTAATTAACATATCACATATTATCCCTATACTCTTACCAAGCAATTAAATAACAAATAAACTTAGGTAGGCCATACTAGCGAAGGAATTCCCGGTCTCTCCCCTCCTAGTTCTTATCTCACATCTTAGCCAGGGATCATATCCCTAAGCTTTGATACCAACTCTGATGCCTCCAAAATTAGGTATACATCACCCATCTTGAGTCACTAGATACATGGTACAAAATACAAATACAAACTTAATTATATGTTGTCCCGTGTATATACGACAATACATGAATCGAGAGTTCTAATAGGAATATTGTCATCTAGACAATATCCATACTCAAAGGAGTCCTCATTACATTTATTGTCACACTATTTAATGTAATAGTGAGGACTACTAATGCTATCTTACGGACCGTCACTCCTTTCCCCGACTCGTCCCAACTATATTCTCATTTCCTGAAGAGAACAGTGAAAGAAAGGGTGAGCTCAACTAGCCCAGTAAGAAATATTATGACTAAGATAATGCAGAATAAATTATCAATAGCCTTCAACAATGTTAAACTGATAAAATACAATAGAAAACAAGTTTAACTGGAGCGGAATAAGCAATCCATTAAAAGAGTCAAGTAGAGAATAAAATCTACTATCTTTTATGATTTAAAAAGTTTTTCATCACTTTTATCGAGACTCAAACAATAAATAATCCACATCATCCCCGAACTACGACCAAGGATATTCATTAGGGTCACGACCACAAATTATCCATGCACTACGGGCCAAGGATATTCGTGTATTCATCAATGGTCATGATCATGCCAACAAGTCATCCATCAATGCACTACTGGTAGATGAGGACTTTTATCACATCATTTGTAACATTACGGTCATGATTATACCGAATAATCCCTGGTCATAATCATACCAAGTCCATCTATACACTACAGGCCACAGATGACTTTAAAAAATATAAACATGAGGATGATGACAATGATATAAGAATTCAATAAAACAAGTTCAAGAATTAGCTTATCTAGGAACTAATAACGTCTAAATTGTCAACATGATACTTCTTTGTAGAGTAAAATTCAAGAATGCTCAGAAGAATATTTCCATGAAAAGATACTGGATGAAGCGCAAATATCAATGATATTCCACTAATATCATGGAGTATAGAAGTCAAAACTTTAACCAACTGAGTATAATAAGGAATGGAATAACAAAAGAAATCACCAGGCATGTGATAGATAGCAAGACAGTGCAAGTTATTCCAATGAATAATAAATATACGGAACGAGTCCGGCGTAAAACGCATGCATGTGATATTCCAAATGAATAATAAAGAATGGAATAACATAAGGATTTCACCAAGTATAGGGGAGTCCGCGATACAAAAGTTATTCCAACACAATAATAAAGAGCGGAACCAGTGCAGCGTAAAACGCATGATGGGATATTAAACGAAAAAAAATAAAGAACGGAATAATAGAAGAATTTCACCACGTATGCGGTACTCAGATAAACAAAGTTATTCCAACATAATAATATAGAATGGAATAATAGAAGAATTTCACCATGTATGCGATATCAGATAAAGCAAAGTTATTCAATATAATAATATAGAATGGAATAATAGAAGAATTTCACCATGTATGCGGTACTTCAGATAAACAAAGTTATTCCAACATAATAATATAGAATGGAATAATAGAGGATTTCACCAAGTAGGGGGTATGGCGTATATGAAAGTTATGTATAGGGTATGCCGCATATCTGAGTTATGTATAGGGTATGTTAGCATTATCAAAGTTGTTCCAACAGAATAATAAAGAATGGAATAACAGAAGTTCTCTTCATGAATAAGAAAGAATAACACGCCTTACAGGTACAACAAATAATATCCCTTACCGTAAAAGACACTGGATATCGAAGTAGTGAAGTAGCAGAATACTCTTCTTCTTTCTCTCTGTAATTTCTCTCTCTAGAGTTTTAGTTAATTCATAAGAAATAATGAAGGAATGAGCTTCTATTTATAGAAGAATGGATTGAATAGTAACTAATTCCTGAACGGTCCAGATTGATTTACTTTTAAACGGACGATTTAGATTAAAACTTAAAGCAACGGTCCATACTGATTCACTATTAAAACTTTAAACCAGCGATCCATATTGATTTACTATTAAAATTTTAAACCAGCGATCCATATTGATTCACTATTAAAATTTTAAACCAGCGATCCATATTGATTCACTAATATAACTTCAACCAACGGTTTGAAAAATTAGCACATCTCCTCATGGAATAATATTGTACCCAAATACCCGAATGCACAATACTAGAGTGAATAGTAACTGGGTGAATAGTAACTCGTGAATAGTAACTCATGAATAGTAACTCGTGAATAGTAACTCATGAATAGTAACTCATGAATAGTAACTCGTGAATAGTAACTCATAAATAGTAACTCATGAATAATAACTCATAAATAGTAACTCGTGAATAGTAACTCATGAATAGTAACTCATGAATAATAACTCGTGAATAGTAACTCTGACACAAAAAGTGTCCCGAATACCCGATTGAACAATATAACCTCCAGATATCAATTATCATCGGAATAGATGTCGATTTCTACTAACACAAATAATCCCAACACAATGAAACTATCAAATTCATCTTTAACCAACACGAACTTAATCATCATTAATATCATAACTCATAATATTTAACAACCAGGTCGTTCCCAGGAAAGATGGGGCTTTCCAATAAGGATTTCTCCCTATTGGCGCGCAATTAGGTGACCAAACCTCTCCTTGACAGAACTTCTAGACATTATAAATATTGCAATTTAATAATATGAATAACTTTGTCATCTCAATTATTGATTTAATAATATAACATATAATGCAGATGATACTGTGACAATAATCGAATCAATAATATGAGAGATATGATGCAGCAATTACTGTAGCAATAATTGAGTATAACTGAGGGACTTCTTACGTAAGCATCAATAATCAATACCGTGTGCTACTATGCAACCACGCGTATTACTGTACTTTTACTACCGGGTAGTTCAACAGTTTCAACGGTAAAACTTCCGCTGTTATTTTCAATAAAATACTTTTGTCGTTTTCTCAATACGACAATAATTCCGTTGTGGATCCACCAATGATTGTGCCGTTGTACGAATATTCCCCGACCAATCGAATATTTTATAACAACTTGCATACTTTGCAAAATTTATAAATATTACCCACAACTATAACATTATATCAAATCCACACCATAATTTTGAAAAAAAATATTTCGAGAAAAATAAACCTTTATTAGTAAAATCTGGGGTCTCACAGGTGATGTATACCTGTTTTGGGGGCATCACATCCCTTCCTCAACAGTTTCCTAGTTTGTGTCATAGTAAGACAACACAAATGCCCCAACGATTTATTACCGTAAAATACTACATTATGTTGTCTTAATGTCCTAATGTTTACACATTTCTTTTGGCAATCAATAATTGTGCCATGGTTAAACAACAAATCCATCTCGAGAATTACATCGAATTCTCCCAACTTTATCGGTATCAAATCTACCGATAATTTATAACCTTGTATATCTACACAACAACTCCTATGAATATTTTCAACAGGAATTATCTCTTCATTTGCTACCTTAATATTCAAAGGTACATGCAATTTTCGGGAAGTAATCCTAATCGTCTAGCAAAATCACATGCTATAAACGAACAAGTAGCACCCGAATCAAACAACACGTAAGCCTTTATATCGTTGATCATGATAATACCTGCAACTACATCCCCGAATGCAACTGCATCTTGGACTATCATGTTAAAGGTGCGGGCCATCGGCCTACTCGGCTGCGTTGGACCACCAATAGCTAACTTACTGCTATTAGCGTCCTTATTCTCGTTCATCCACTTCTTTGGGAAATTATTCGCTATGTGATCAGTTGATCCACATACGAAGCGTGCATGGTTTTTCTTCGAACTTGGACAGTTAGGCGAAATGTGCCCCTCCTGTCCTCAGTTGTAACATATTGCCTTTCCCTTGAGACAGACTTCTAAGTGAGTCTTCTCATAGTTCTTTCATGCCTCCATCCTCCTTTTAGGATCTCCTTGCTTCACTCCGATATTCCCAGAGTTAAATCCCTTCCACTTTTGACCGTCACCACTCCAGTTGGCTCCGTCAATCTTTACTCCTCCATCTACCTTACCCTTGTTTTTCTTCTCCCTGTGGTACTGGCTTAAAGCCTCATTCTCACCTTCGGCAATTATTGCCTTTTCTATTATGGTCCCAAAAGAAGTACTTTGGAACACTAATATCCGATTATAGAGCCAGGGTTTCAAGCCCTGCTCGAACCATCTAGCCTTCCTAACCTTCGAGTCCACATTGTGTGTAACGACCGAGAAATTCGGATTTATTATAAAATAATTTTATTCAATTAAATAATGAATAAAATTATATTACATGCTATTACTATGTGTTAGTAAGATGAAGGTTGTCCTATAACACCTAGATATGTCGGGATGTCGCAGTATTTTGACTACGTAGTAGAATTAAAGTGTTTGAATTTCCAAGACGAAAATAAAAGTTTTTTGAGAATTTTTTTGAAAAACACTATCCACTGATTTCTGCTCGGGAATTATTTTTGAACTTCCGAGAAATATGTAACGATAAAATATCAAGGGAAGATGGATTATGTAATAATAATTCACGTATGGCAAACACAGTTTTTTGCATGCGGAATAAATTTGAGAACGTTAGGGAGAGTAAAAGATTAAGGAGTAAACGATGATCATATGATGCGTAAGTATTGTACGAAGTAATGAATACGAGTATGATACGAGGTATTATACAAGTATATGTGAATGATGGTATGTCGTATATAATGTATGAGTATACGAGTTAGCATACGAGAAGGATACATAGATTATACGTTATAAGGCTTTAAGTCAAGTGCATTGGACTTGTAGGAATTATACAAGCCCAAGTGTAGGAAATGTTAAGCCCAATGTTTACTAATGCAAGCCCAAAGGTTAATTAAAAGTTGGTTAAACTTAAAGCCCAAATTAAGAATCAGATCCGTGGATCAATCCAATGGGTAAGAATGACCCATGGGGAAACCCATGTGGGCCCCATGATCACATGACATGATCTTGGTGAGCAAGCAAAGGATAAGATGAATGATTAGCAAGGAATGAATAGTAAATAGGTGATTAAGGAGGTGGGATGGCCTAAATGACTAAACTACCCTCACCTTAGGTTTTCTATAAATAGAAGCTTTGGATTTTCATTTGTTACTTGTTATTTCACCAACAACTTATAACTTATTTAATAAAGAGAAAAAGTAAGAAAAGTTAGACTTGCTATTTCAAGTAGAAAAGAAGAAGAATCAAGTGATCATCAAGGGTAAGAATCCTAGACCATTAATCTTCCATCTCTTCAATTGTAGGTTGATAGAGAAGTGTTAATTGGTAGAACTTGTATGCTAAGAAGTAATAAGAATGGCTAATCAATGGACTTAAACCTTAATAAGCCATGTATAAGTAATTCATACTTATTTAAGTTATGAACTAAGGAAGAACATGTAAGAATTTGTCATGTGTATACATTAATGAAATATGTTTGGTTAGGATGTTAGTATGATGGAATGAACTCATTTGGAACAATGTAAAAATCTTAAGTAACGAAGTTATGATGAAATTTACAAGATTAAACGATAATCGTCGAAATTGTGAAATTCTTGGAATGAAAGTCAAAAGTTAGCATTGAACTTGGAAACGTTGGTTTTTGATGGAGAATAGTCTATGTTGGGAGATTGCATTTTTAAAATTTGATGTTGAAAGTTAATAGTTCATGAATAGGCACGATCATCATGAAAGACTAAGTCAAAGCGAGTTGGAAGATATAGCATGGAGAGACAAAGTGAGCAGAAGAAGAAGAGCTCAAGAGTATGCAAATCCTCCAAGGAACAAAAGGCAGAAGAAATAGAGATAAGTTGAAACTCATTTCTTATTGATGTAACTAAGCTTAATTGTAATATCTGTCTTTACAAACATCAATAAATTTATGCTTATTCTCTAGAGGTTTCAGCTGCTCATTAAAACACTAAGTCATATTTACTTTCTAACAACTGCATCTAGAAATTAATAATCATGATACAAATCTCCTTGGTTATGTCAACATAAAATAGGGCGAGATTGTTGGGAGATTGCATATTTAAAATTTGATGTTCAAAGTTAATAGTCATGATTATATGTAAAGTCCTTCAAAGGAACACATGTACAAGGACTTAGTGATAGATCAAATTTGTTAGGTTGATCTGAACTTTAAATGTTTATCATTTTGTAAATGAATGCATAGAAGAATAGATTAAAGTTATTAGGTTGATCTATATCTTGAAATGTAATAGATAGGCGTCAACTGAATCATAGTCTATCAAGATGATCAAGAGATTGCAGAAGACAAGGTAGAATCATAGAGCATTTATGATCATAGTGTATCTACTTTGAAGGGCCTCTCTGAAATCGTATAGTAGTCCTAACGCTTACCGAGCCAAGTTAGAGTTCGTAGAGTGCTCTCGGAAGCATAGAGTCTGCAAGTCAAGCAAGTGAAGATTGTAGTGTACCAGTACTTAAGAAAAATCGTATTGTTCTCATCTATTAGCACCAAACCAAGTACCAAGGTTGCATGACACCACGATCAGAATCGTAGAGCTTCATATGTCTGTGTCAGAAGCATCGAGCCTCGTTCACTTGTTTAAAGATTAATCACAACAAATATGGAATGAACTATAGACGTTGAAGACCTCGGGAGTCCCAATGACACAATAGTCATCCTTAGTATATAACAAAGAAACGTATTGAAAATGCTAAGGAAAGTACTATGGGTCAGCAGAAAACACCTTTTCAGGTGTTAGGTGAGATAGCAGTCTGCTGTGTCAGTGGGCCAGTTTGCTAATCAGAAGTTATGCAGAAAGTCTCCATCAAAGCTCAAAAATGTCAAATGCATTTCATGCTTCAACGGATGTCTTTAACGGATACACTTCAAAGGCATCATATATACAAAACATCAGCAGATGAAAGTTTGCAAGCAAGCAAGCACTGAACAAAAAGCTAAAGAACACTGAACGATCAAACTCTACGATCTGAAAAAGAAAAGCTTTCTCAGCTACTCAGTTCTTTCGAACACAAGCTTAATGGCAACTGAGTAGCACCATTCAACAACTCAACTATTATCTAGTGAAGGAAGAATGTTCCAAATCAGAAGGACTTGACGAGTTCTAAGTTAACTGAGAAGTAACAAGTCTGCTGGACTTGACGAGTTCAATAGTGAACTAAGAAGTTCCAAGACTGCTGGTCTTAAAGGAATCTATGAGATTCATAAGTTGTAAAGATATCCTTAGTGGATTTCCTACCCGAGTAGTAGAAGAGTGGACTAGGAGCTTTGAATGCTCTGAACCACTTAAAATCACTATGTCCCTTATATTTTTGCCATAACTGCTATAACTGTCATAACTGCCTTACTTCCATTATATCTTTAAGGGGAAACAAACAAATCTTAATTCCATGTGCTTAAATCATTATCAAAACTAATAAGTATTTCGAAAAGAAAGAATTTAAAATATCTATTCAACCCTCCCTTCTAGATAACTATTGTGCCTCTGGAAACTAACAATTGGTATTAGAGCAGGTTCTATCAATTATCCTACAAAGCTCAATAGATCCAATGGCACATCTGATAAGCCAATCAAGAACCGGAGGAGGCAGCAAGCCACCTATGTGCAACAAAGAAAAATTCGACAACTGGAAAGTTCGTATGCAAGCCTACATGGATTCAATAGATGAAGATCTATTTAAAACTTTTCAAAATGGACCCTACATTCCTACCAAGCTTGCTCCTACTATAGACGATCCAAACCGAATCCAGATCAAGGTCAAAAAAGAATGGACTGACAATGAAAAGAAAGTTGTCCAACTCGACAAAAAGGCCAAGAATATCTTGTTTCAATCGTTAGAAGACGATCTATTTGAAAATGTGGTAAACAACAAAACATCGAAGGAAGTGTGGGAGGCATTACTCATCATGCATGAAGGAACAGAAGAAGTCAGAGAAAATAAGCAATCTCTCCTGACTCAGCAATATGAAATGTTTGCACATGTTCAAGGAGAAAATGTCACTTCCACCTACGAAAGATTCAATGTGCTTCTCAACTCTCTCCGAGCCTATGGAAAGATCTATCCAAATAAAGATCTAATCATAAAGTTCATGAGAGCTTTACCTAGCAAGTGGGATGCCAAAACCACTGCTATCAGAGAGTTAAAGAATCTCCATGAAATGACTGTTCAATAGTTATATGACAACCTTCTCACATATGAACTGGAGCTAACTCAATGAGCAGAAAATCTATCCGAAGGAAGAAAGAAAGACAAAGGAGTTGCCCTAAAAGCAATAGACAACACTTCCAAAGCTAACACTGAGAATGACTCTGACTATGATGAAGATGATGATGAGGACTTTGCAATGTTGGTAAAAAGACTCAGAAGGTTCATGCGACAAGGCAAAATCAGCAAACCTAAGAAGTTCAACAACTACAACAACCAGGAAAAATAAATGACTTATGCTATAACTGCAAAAAGCCTGGCCATTTCATTTCAAACTGCAACAAGCCTCTCAGAGAAGAACTCAAGAAAAGATCAAATTCAAAGAAAGAATTCAAAGGCAACAAGAGGCTTCAGAAGAAAGAAAAAGGTCTTGTAGCCGGAGGATCATGGAGTGACTCAGACAACGACTCAACTCCCGAATCTGGAGATGATGAAGATGCTCAAATGGAAAATCTTTGTCTGATGGTTAAACATGAAAAGGAGAAGAAGAGCTCTGACATACTTGAAGTAAGTATAGATGAGGTATTTGACTTTAACTCTCCTGATGTAGACATTGATGATTTAAGAACTGCTGTACATGGCATAACATCTGGTCTGCATTAATAAATGAAATGGTTCAGAGTTCTGTCTAAAGATTATTCTCTTCTTCAAAAAGAGAAAGTTCAGGAAGAACTTGGAACAGCTCTTCTAAGTACTAACTCTCTCTCCAAATTTGAAGCTGAGAATAAAATTTTAAAACAGACCAATGAACTTAATGCACAAAGAGAGTCAAGTCCGACCTCTAAAATTGAGGAACTGGAAAGGACAATCTCTGCATGGAATAAATCCTCTTCTTCCATGGACTCCCTGATCTCCAATCAAAGAAGTGCATCTGACAGAACATGTTTAGATTTTGGGGAACCCACCTCAAAACCATATGTGGAAAAGATAAAGGAAAGCATCTCTAGTAATGTTTCAAGTAGAAGCATTACATTTGTGAAAATGTCACAGAAGGAAAAACCAGTCCAACCCTCCTCCTCAGATCCAACCTATGTTCCAAGGAATAAAGGATCTCATACTGGCCTAGGTTTAATAAGAGAGAAGAGTAACTCAATCTCTACTCTCCAAACTCGAAGGGTTGTAGAGTCGAGTAAAATTGACTCCACGAACCAACTGGGAAGGAACAGTAAAGTTAAGCCCCACTTTTCACAAATTATGAAACATAAGGACACATGGAAAAAAGAAAAAAAGTATAAAGGAAGGACTGTTGGAAAACCACACACACACAAGCATGCATCATATTAGATGCTTTGTATGTAATAAGATTGGTCATAAGGCTGCAATATGCTACCATAACCCTATGCATGTGAAATCCAAAATTAAGCAAATTTGGGTTCCCAAGGGTACTAACAAAGTAGGACCCATGCAAGTATGGGTACCAAAATGAGAATTCTATCTTACCACATGAACCAAGCTCCACGATCACAACCCGGTATCTGGATAGTGGATGCTCAAGGCACATGACAGGGAACAAAGTGCTTTTATCCAACTTCATAGAAAAGGAGGGTCCAGCAGTCATCTTCGAAGATAATTGTGACGCCCCCAAATCCAGGTTCTCTAACCTCAGATTCAGTGCTCACGATCCTATCATCATCATAAGCATTCTATAACTATTTTGAAATAATAAACATACATTGTTCATTATAACAAGGTCTCATAACATGGTCCCAAGGTCTCCATAACCTTAACTTTAAATACACCATTTATAATACAAATAGTTTACTTAAGAAATTCCATTAGATAATAACTAATTTAACATTCATTCTAAAATTACTCCTGGATCTTGCCCTTGCCCTTGTCCTTCACGTTAGATCCTTCGGACTTAGCTGAAAATAGAGGTCATGATATAGCAAGAGTAAGCAACTAATTTGCTTCACAAGTTTATAAAGACAAAGGATATATATCATGACTTAGAAAGAAATATTGCCTTCAATGTTCAACAATAATATAAGATTGTGGAGGAACATGAATTAATAATCAACAATTGAATATTCGATAATTGAATAACATGAACTGAGTGGTTTTGAATAACCATGAACATTTGCCAAGGTGCTCAGTGATTTAAACTGGACCTTTTAATAAGTTTTGGTATTCAAGGGGATCAGCCTTTCATACCCCGTGATTTATGCATAAACACTTAATAATCCGACATTGATATCATGCCTTAATCAAATTTGTCCATTTCTCAGTCAAGAGTTCTTACCATATCAATTAATAAGAACAGTTATTTAAAACCCATTTGATTTAACAAATTTAGACATACTTGATCTAGCTGATACAATTAGCATAGATCTATCCCATAAACAGTTCATAAATAAAGAACTTTAATTTAATTCACGATTCAATGGCGTGAGAAGCGAATTGATTGCACAAAGTGCTAATTTCAATAATCAATAAAGGCGTGAATAATCATCAATAATTATTCACTAACATGCTTTTGAAAATAATAACTCAAGTTGAGTTAGGAAACTTGCCTCGATCAGGAGTTACTGCCTACGAAATAAATTTCTATCCACTATGTAGTTAAATTATCTTCCTTTGAGAGACCTATAATTAGTCTTTCAATTAGTCAATGCATAACATCGATTATGTAATCACATAGATATCATACATTACAATAAGTTCTTATAAACATTATCATACCTAGATAGTGTTATTATTAATTAACGACTACCTTTAATTCACATAATATTATTAACTTAGATAATATTAATTCACCTTCTAGTATTATTGGTTCACTAATAATACTTTAAATCATTACCAACATTTTATTCACTTACTAATATTATTAATCATTTAATAATATTTTATCCCTTTACTAATATTATTAATCATTTAATAATATTTTATTCACTTACTAATATTATTAATCATTTAATAATATTTTATTTAATCTCGAATATTATTATTTAATAATAATACTCTAATCTAATATTTTTATTTACATAACAACATCATATTATAATATTATTAATATTATAATATATTATAATAATATTCCAATGATTTATTAAATTAATAAACAATTTATTCTAATTGTTCATCCTTTATTAACCTCTTATTTAATATCCATAAAAGGTCATAAATAATATTTATTATTATAAATTACCAAAATGCCCTAAGATAGTCATGATATAATATATTATGAACATTCAAGCATAAAAATCATATTTTTCTCATTAAAGACATCATTTAACTATTTATTTCCTTTTATTCATAACCTAATCATTTTTAGGAAAACTAGCAAACTGATTCCAAAACTTCTCATCTTCTGGATTTTAACAGAATATGAACCAACAATGATCCTTTAATTTTTCTAGAATTTTAGAAAATGATTTACTATTTTTAAAGTGTCCAAAACACTCGGATCTTGCTCTATTTTTCATAAATTGAGTTTTACTCAGAAAAATCTGAAATTTTCAGGGTATGCTCTCTTATCATATATGAAGCTACTGTTAAAATTTTGGAATTTTCCAGTGTATACACAGTGAGATATTCGTAGGATAATATTTATGGAGTCCTTTACGGAAATAGTCATTACGCACAATCTATAAGTCGAAACGCGTCCGTTCTTTTTCCTACGCGTAGATAACTTCATAAGGTACCTCTGTAATATTTTTTCATATTTTTACAAGACAAGGAACTGACCAAAACAGCCTCATGAAAAACAAGTCAGTAGCTGATTTAGGATTTCAAAGCTTTAGCATATAAAGTGGACTGTTTTTGTAAAAAAAATCTCAAAGGTTTCAAAACTTACTAGATTTGTGATCTACCACTTGGGTTTACTAGATAACTCATGTATCTAGCACCCCCTTGACGGATCATAATTCCAAGTTGTAGAACTTGAGTTACACAATATTTAGTGGGAGAGAAAACAAGAGTTTTCACCCTTGGAGAACATATGCTCATTTTCTTCCTCTAAGCCTTAGATCCAACACTCAAGATACTTAGTTCCACGCATGATGGTATGTATAACTAGTGTATCTTGAGTAGTTGTACTATAACCCATCAAAACTCAAGCTATCAAAACAAGGTAAGAGAAGAAGATGAAGGTACATTATACCTTGACTTAGTGGCTACCGTCCTTGATTTTCCAAAGTAACTAATAAACTTAGGGGGCATAAACCACTAGAACTCCTATAATTCTTCTTCCTATGGCGAAATTCTCTCTTTCTTTTCTCTCTTTGAAGTTGGCTAGCTTGGGAGCAAGAGATAGAAGAAGAAGATGAAGAAGATGGAGAGAAAATGAAATGTTGGAATACTGAATGAAGTGTTGGAAGAATGAGATGTGCATTCAAAATGTAATGGGCAATTCATTATTAATTCTCCCACAATCATTTTGTTGCCCATTAGGTAAGACACTTTGTATTGTTACTTACCTTAGGCTAAACATGATTAAATGTGCATAATGGAGTGGCAACCAATGGGAGCCTTACAACATTGTCCTTATGTTTAATCATGTCTACTAATGGACAAGCTAGATTAATTATTCCACTTAGGATCCTCATAATATCCACCATTTAGCTTTTATTTTAAATGCCAAATTTTGATTAATCAAATGTCTAGAATACCCCCAATCAAGTGGGCTAAGTATTGGATTACATTTTATTTTCCTTGGGCTTTTCTTTTAATTGATTTGGGCTAGATAAAAACATAGTCCAACAATTTTAATAATGTTACCCAATTTGATAATTTAGGGCTTTCATCTCCAATCATATGAAGTTTAATTACTTATACATATGATTTTATCTCATAACCTAATTAGATTTACAAGAATTAGGTTTAAAATTATTAGTCACTTGAAATACTAAGTTTACCCACTTAAGTTAGTATACATATAAAATACTAACTTTTTCGTGTTACCATAACCCTTAGGTTATTTAATATCCTTACCTGATGTATAATTAGGTCACAAGGCTTTCATTTTTAATGAAATCCATAAATGTATGTATCCATATATAACACAAAGTTTAAAAAAAAATGTACATACATACATGGTGACTTAAAATTCACGGTTATTACAATAATGGCTCTAACAAGACAAAAGGATATGGCTTAGCTGGGAATGGAGCAGTGTCCTTCAGTAAAGTGGCCTATGTGGAAGGTTTACAACATAATCTTTTAAGCATAAGCCAACTCTGTTACAAGGGTCATCAAGTTACTTTCCTCAACAATCAATGTCTATTCAGAGATCTAAAGACATCCTCTATAAAACTGACTGGAACAGGAGAAGGCAATGCCTATACTGTCAATCTTGATCAACTAAGCTCGGACGAGACGATATGCTTTCTGGCTAAAGTATCTGAAGAAATGAGCTGGTTATGGCATAGAAGATTATCTCATCTCAACTTCAAAAGCATGTCTAAGCTGGCCTCCAAGGATCTAGTAGCAGGCTTACCCAAGTTTAGCTTTGTCAAAGAAAGGCCATGTAATGCCTGTCAGCTTGGAAAGCAGACTAGAAACTCATTTAAAAAAAACTGTCAACTTAATTGAAAAACCTCTGCAGCTGCTTCACATGGATATTTTTGGGCCAATTCCAATAACAAGCCTTGGAGGGAAGAGATACTCACTGGTCGTAGTAGATGACTACACCAGATTCACTTGAGTGTTCTTTCTAAACTCAAAAGATGAAACTAGCTCCCAACTAATTAAAATGTTCAGATTAGTGATGAACGAGAAAGGGGAGAAAATCAAGGCTATAAGAAGTGATCATGGCAGAGAATTCGACTTCTCTGAGATGGACCAGTTCTGCACAGACAATGGCATCAATCACAACTTCTCAGCTCCACGAACCCCTCAGCAAAATAGAGTAGCTGAGAGAAAGAACAAGACGTTGATAGAGGCTGGAAGAACTCTAATTGCAGCAGCCCATTTGCCTGAATACTTCTGGGCAGTAGATGTCAACACTGCATGCTACACTCAGAACATATCTCTTGTACACTCTACGTTAAAGAAGAATCCCTACGAACTATGGAGTGGAAGAAAGCCAAGTGTCAGCTACTTTCATGTGTTTGGCTGTGCATGCTATATGCTCAATAATGGAAAACAGTATTTGACAAAGTTCCAACCCAAGTCTGACGAAGGAATCTTTCTAGGATATTCCACAGATAGTAAAGCTTATAGAGTGTTCAACAAGAAGACCCTAAGTGTTGAAGTCTCAATTCACATCATCTTTAATGAAATAGACGTGGACAAAACAAAGTCTCAAGACACTACGAACGATAATTCAGACACTACGAATGAGGTCGTCAAGCTCAACACTATGATCATAGTTCCAGGAAATGAAATCGTCGAGCAAGAAGAGGAGATCGTAGAGAGAACTACACAAGACAACGAACCTCCACATCAAGAAGCTGAAATTGATCTTGAAGGTCTCAGACAAGAAGACATCAGGATAGATGTTCCAACAGGAAATATATGGGCAAGAGACCACACTCAAGACTTAATCATTGGAGACCTAAATGCAAGATTCAAAACAAGAGCCGCCACCCAAATGAGTGTTTTTATTTGAGCTTTCTATCACAAATGGAACCTAAGAAGATAGAAGATGCTATAGAAGACTCCAGCTGGATAGAAGCTATGCAGGAAGAACTAAATCAGTTTGAAAGAAGAAAAGTATGAAGATTAGTTCCAAGACCAAAGAGTCATCCTATCATTGGCACTAAGTGGGTCTTCAGAAATAAGATGGATGAAGATGGAGTCATAATAAGGAATAGGGCAAGACTAGTGGCCAAAGGTTACTCTCAAGAAGAAGGCATTGACTACGATGAGACCTTTGCACCTGTTTCCAGATTGGAAGCCATCAGAATATTTCTTGCCTTTGTTGCTCACATGAAATTTAAAGTCTTTCAGATGGATGTCAAAAGTGCATTCTTGAATGGTGAACTTGAAGAAGTATATGTGGAACAACCTCCAGGTTTCATCAATACAACTCTCTCTAATTATGTCTATAGATTAGATAAAGCTTTATATGGTCTTAAACAAGCAGTTAGAGCATGGTATGAAACATTAACTAACTTTCTTATTGAAAATGGGTTCACAAGAGGTAGAGTAGACACCGCATTATTTCTTAGAAAGCATAAAGATAAAATCTTATTAGTTCAAATATATGTTGATGACATTATCTTTGGCTCTATTAATGAAAAATTATGTAAGAGATTTGCCAACCTTATGTAGAGCAAGTTTGAAATGAGCATGATGGGTGAGCTAAACTTCTTCCTTGGACTGCAAGTAAAGCAAACTGATGAAGGAATCTTCATAAACCAAGCAAATTATATTAAAGACTTACTTAAAAAGTATGGCATGGAATTAGCCTCTCCCATGAAAACCCTAATTGCTCCAGCAACCAAGCTTGACAAAGATGAAAAAGGTAAAAGTATTGATATAACTCAATATAGAGGTATGATAGACTCTCTTCTATATCTAACTGCAAGTAGACCAGATATAATATTTGCAACATGTATATGTGCTAGATTTTAAGCTAATCCTAAGGAATCACACTTAACTGCTATAAAAAAGATTTTCAGGTACCTTAAAGGCACACCTCACTTGGGGCTTTGGTATCCCAAGGAGTCCTCTTTTGAACTGATAGGATATATAGATGTTGATTTTGTAGGCTACAAAATAGACAGAAAAAGTACTAGTGGCACCTGTCAGCAGCTGGGAGATAGACTTGTGTCCTGGTTTAGCAAGAAGCAAAACTTAGTATCTACATCAACAACAGAAGCTGAATATATTGCTGCTGGCTGCTGTTGTGCTCAAATCTTATGGATGAAAAATAAATTGGCAGATTGTGGGTTTGATTTCAAATCTATACCTGTTCATTATGATAACACAAATGCCATAGCAATAACACATAATCCTGTCATACATTCTAGGACTAAGCATATAGAGATAAGATATCATTTTATTAGGGATCATGTTCAAAATAGAATCATATCTTTACAATACATTCCTATTAAAAATCAACTTGCTGACGTCTTTACAAAGCCTCTAGATGAATCCAAATTTAACAAATTAATAAGTGAGCTAGGCATGCTAAATCTACAACATAAAATCTATGCTCTAGTCTGTTGTTGGTCGGAAAACCAATCACTAAACACGCGCAAGTATACGCGGTCTAATAAGGTAATACAGTGATAAGTAGAATGTCGTACCCACGAGGAACTATCACTATTATTTACCAAGTACCGACTTTGTATTGCTAAAGTCTTTTTCGAATAACAATGAATAAAAGTGTGATTAATCTAAGCATACTAGTTATCAAAGCAAGTAAATGGATAACGAATGGTAATCGAAGGAATTACAAGCTAAGGTTATAACTTCACCCCACTCAGGCATTCTGTCGAACACCTGGCGTGCTATATTTCATCAAACTAACTACCTATCTCTCTCTGTTCTTAATGGTCACGACAATTTGTTGACCGAGAACACACAAATGCTTATACACCCCTGTCGAGGTATGTACAAACATATCCTTTCCAGAACCACTCGATAGGGAATAGAACAGAAAAGAACGCCCAAGCTAGGTGAAATCCTACACATGTCTATGCAAATTGATCAGAACAAGGATTTAAGCATAAGCTCTCAATTAGGTCGCACGTGGCGCACACATATATATCTATTCTATGCACAACTTATGCAGTCGAAACCCACAATCACATGCCAATATATTCCGGTGTAAATCTACAATCCTTCTGTTGATATCATGTAAATTACCAAAATCATCACTAATGTCTTAGCGAGAATCATTAAGCATGAATATATCGAACCAAATAATATGGTACCAACCAAAGAGATAAGACAGTCAATTTAAATAACAAATGGTTCCATTATAACCTTAGAGCAAATATTCAGCTCATAGCTATTGAACAAAATACAAGTAGCAATAAAGACAACATTTATGGATTACAAAATTAGAGACAATAAATAGATAAGAAGAAACTCTGTCAAAGTCCTTTAATATCTAAGCATTTTGCTCAAATCAAGCTTTCCAATCCGTGTCGCTCACTGCTCGTGCCGATCCAAGGAAACCCATACTTCTCCCTAATCTAGCTAATCTATATTTACAAACATTTATCTAAGAGAAAGAAAGAGAAATTACAGAATATAACTAATCTAAGCTATTTTCTCATCTCAGATCCACTGAGTATATCATATGCAGAGCCTTTTTTTCCTTATATACAGCTACCGCTTCTTTTGCTAGGTTAAAATAAGCCTTCTTTGCTCGGGCACTGAGGTGGCAGGCATGGCATGCTGCCATTGAGTCGTGGTTGGTAGCTGCAGTCAGCCACATTAGGCATGAAGGGCACGGAGCTAGCATTGCAGCGCGAGCCTAAGAAGGGACAGTGGCGCTACGACGCGGTGATGACATTAACAGGGATAGGGAGGTGGCCCTGCGGCGTGAGCACAAAGCTTGGCTTTGGGGCCGCGGTGCGGGTATGTAGAATTTTACCATTTTGCCCCTTTAAGCTGGAAAAGCATTGTAAAGCTCTGCAATACATCAGTTAAGCGCAATAACACTATATTTATATCAAACTATATAAAAACTTATGACTTCAGGCAATTATTTAAGTCATAAAGTATCCGATTCGCGGGTATAAATCCCACTCATCAAATACCCCCAAACTTAAGTCTTTGCTTCTCCTCGAGCAAACTATCTAACACAAAATTAACAGTAGTAATTAAAAATGCAAAAGTAATATAAAACTATATACTAGCATCATGGCTACGAATTTCAATCTAAGCTACTCCTAAAGAATAAGGCAAACACAGGCATGAGTAAAGGTTCATTCTATATCAAGCATAAGACTATATTCGATCCATTCTATGTGTGTGTGTGAAGACCAACTGTCCTGACTAATCATAGCTTAAATAAGTTCGCACAATCAATTGTTAATACTAATATGCACACTCCGCAACTTAAACATTTAACAAGCATTAAGAATAAGACACAAGTGCAGTAAAGCATCAAAAGACTCTAGCATGAAGATAGTAAAATCTGACTCGGACAGTTCTTAATTACCTTAGGCAAGATAGAACTACCCATTAATGAGCTTTTGATCAGTGACTCCCAAGCCAGATGACTTTAGGGCACTAGGTGTAGAACACCCCTAAGAATCTAGTAACTCGAGCATCAAAGGCCACATAATCAACTTAAGTTAAATTAGACTTTACGAGAACTGAAGATTATAAGGCGAGTGCATTTTATGCTCCATCTCAATATCGGTCCTGCGTTTATGGGCAAGTGCGTTTTACGCTCCATCTCGACCCACCGCAAGACTTTTGATAATCAATCTTCATAAAAATTTTATTCTCTCTTATATATATATATATATATATATATATATATATATATATATATATCTAAACATGCACGAGTCCAAGATCCAAAACTGTATAAACGTCTAAGTCTTTTATTACCTTGTAAAAATGAAAGTTTATAAGCGTGAACAAAATTCTCAAAGCAATAAACACGCCTAAATTCGAAAAATAACTAGTTAACATAGTTGGTAGGTGCTTGCTAGAAGGACGGATCAATAACAGTCTAAACTCATCGATTGAAAAAAACCCCTAGCTCATACATGCTTGACACGACTCTACGAGAGACATACTCATTTGGCGCTAGTCATAGCCACAATCAAAAATCAATAATGATAAATATAACACCCTTGCTAAATAGTAGCTCAAAATAGGGTGAAAAGGCCATTCACATGGCACAAGCATCTAAAACTGTATAAGCCCCAAAAAGATGGCTATAAACCCCAATCATGCTAATAATAATCAAAGCATTAATAAATTAAACCAAAAATAGTTCATGGCATCCATAAAGATAAAAATCCAAGCATAATCCTGCAGTTCAAAACGACTGCACCACAATACTAATAATAAAAATATAATGAAATACTAAAGTCTGGCAACCTAACATGGCAGTACAGAAATAAACAGATAAAAGCCAAAAACACCCCCAAACTTAAATTGAGCAATGCCCTCATTTCTTAACATAACACAATCGAAACAAGAGGGCTTCCCTGAAGATCGCTCACTCCGCAGCGGCATCAGCTTCATCCTCATCAGCTTCGGCGGGCGGTGATGGTGGAGGGTATGGTGGGAAAACAGGAGGCTCCGGGAACTGTTATGGCGTGAACTCAGCAGTCTCGCCACAATAATCATTGTAGATGCTCTGTATGGTGTTCACCAGCTCAGCCTGGTACTGCATCGCTATATCCTGCCTCTGAGCCACTGTTGCTATGTGTCTCCACCGCCTCTGCGCCTCTGCGTCATATTTCTGATGCAGTAGGGTGAGAGACGCCATGATGTTGGCTAGTAGTCCCTGGCTAGCTGGGCCTGTGTCTGTAGCGGCGTCTAGAGGCTGCGAGGGCTCGGCCTCTGCTGTAGGAGGTGGCACTGTAGGAGGTCCGTATCCCTCGCCTCTGACGTGAGACTTTGCCCCGTCCCACACATTGAAGCGTTTGATCATCTGGTGGTCAATGACAGTCATGGGTTGTGAAGCTATCTCTTCTGGTCCCCACTGTACACCTGCCTGCTTGAACAATTGGGTGATCATGGACGGATGGGGAAGTCCCAAAGCGACGATACTCTTGATCACCTTAATGATCGAGTCATGGATGAGAACTCCAATATCCACGTTCAGACCCGTGACAATGACGAATAACAGAATCGCCCTATCCTTAGTCACGTCGCTCAAGTGATGGGTCGGGATCATGCTGGCATAAATAAAGCTGAACCACGCCTTCCCATAGCGACTGAGTGCCCAAGACGGGAAGCTGGTCTTTTCACCCGTATAGTCATTTTTCTTCCATGTCGTTTCGGGCTTGTAGAGCCTCCTGATGATATCCTCAAGGTCATAACTGCGGAGTCCCGGCTGCGTGTAATCATTGCCCGTATAATTGGGTGCCACGAATAATGCATTGATGGCTTGACTGTCAAATGCCACGGAATGCCCCCTGACTTGAACCACAACAGGACCATCTGGACTGGCATTTGCATAGAACTCCCAAACTACAGATACAACAGCTGATATGGGTGGTTTTGTGAAGTTCACCCACTGACGTTCAAGTATCATGTTTGTGAGTTCACCATCCTTTCTATCAGGCCTCAACCCTCGTTCAGGAATCAAGTTTCGCATTCCAAAAGAATCTTTGTACCACTTCCAGGTTTCTTCGCTCACAAACTTGGCTTTGTCCCAGGCCTGTGGTGGTGGTGCGGCGGACGAAGACCCTTTGACACTGAGTCGTTGCCTCTTTGGTGCCATGACAGAATTCACGTAATTGGCTTGCACACAATCCGAAGAACTAATTCAAAACTCCCCCAAACTTCGGATAGAACAAACCCAATAATTATCTATGCCAAAATAGGCTAAACAGTCTAATTTCTCTCTTTGGCAATAAATCAAACACCTTGTGTGCATTTTTTAAAACAAAACTAGATAGAACTTGCTGGACAGTGCTCTATCCCGATTTTCGTCAGTGGAAATAACCAAAAATAGATAACAAGAATTTCAAAAACTTCCAATAATCAATATGATAATGCTAGAATGGAATTTCCAAATACCTTGAGTTGAAAAGCCGTATCTGCTTTCCTATGTGAAATTGGCTAGGGTCTTGAGGGAAACAGTAAGTTGAGTGTGTGTAGTCTGATTTAGGGCTAGGGTTTCGTGGGAATGAGGCGACTGGTTTGGGCGCTCTTTCTGCTAAAATGGCCGAGAGAAAAAGAAAGGGGTTTGAGCGTTCTGACTGCTGAAACTGCTGAGAAAACTGCATTTAAAATCCAATTTTTTGCTACCAACACCGCGACGCGACATGTCCTTCATTGGGTGGCGTGACGGCACGAGTTAGCAGTAGGTGAGGCTCACTGGTGGTGCCGCGACAAGTCTTTCATTGGTTAGCACTGCCGCGTGGTTTAACAGTGGGTAAGGCTCGTTGTTGGCGCCGCGGCGCGACCTTTCCGATGTTCTATGGCGCTGCGGCGTGGGTTGGAAAACCAAGCATTTGGACCCGGCGCTGCGGCGCGGGTTCTAGTAAAGCTTCTGGCACCGCGGCGTGAGGGACATGTTCTGTGTTTTTCCTATCTGTTATCTGTACATGCCAAGACAAGAATAAAAACTACACTACAAAGGCTATTATACATTAATAAAAACCTCATAAACACTATTATAATATGCAATACATCATACTAAACATGCTGCCTACAGATGATAGACACAAAAACATTAATGCATAATCTGGCAGCTATGTTAATAACCTAAGCGAATAGACACAAAATAAATTAGACATAAGTAAAGAAAACAGATAAAATTTATACCGAGATGGGGGTGCCTCCTCACCGAGCGCTTGTTTTAAAGTCGCCGGCTTGACTATATCGATGCCGCTCAATCCGGTTCATAAGTGAAAATGACCATTTCATGCCGCCTATTCGTCAATTCCCTTAAAGTGTTGGCCGACATGGGTGATTGGCCATCCTCCTTTCCTTCATCCATCCAATCATCTCTTGGCACAAAGAATCTTTCGCCACTGGAATTATCCACAAATTCCCCTTGTTCATTAATTTGAAAATGTTCTTCATGCACTAGCGGGCCCTCCAGGGTTTCCACAGTCGTGAGTGTGGTTTCTAACTGTTGATTACTCTTGATAGTGCACCCACTGATGATCCTCTCTTCTTCTAGCTCAGTCTCCAAAGGTTGGTCAATTTGAACATTGACATTGCCCTCGACACTTTGGGGAGACTCATCGCCTTCTTCTCGCTTATCCACCACGCACTACTCTACTACTTCATCGTCGAGATCAATTATGACTGGTAGAGACTTTGGTGGTGGATTTGTAATGGCAATGACGAGTTGCCCCAATTGACTTTCAAGGCTCTGCAATGAGGCTTCTTGGCTTGCCATACGAACCTCATTTCTCTCAATAAAGTGGGAGAGGAGCTGTTCAAGCCTGTTCTCTTCTGCTTGTGTTGAGTACGCAGAAAAGCTCTCATTGGGCGGAGATGTCAACTCATAGTGCGGCGAAGACTGATATTCAAACTGAGAGGCATGATTCGGATCATGATATTTCTCTTTACTGTAGTCCCAAGAGTTTGGTTAACCCTGATAGTTTGGATGATAGGAGATCGGTTCCAAGTCTGCTCATTCCTGACCGTAGGCATTCTGAGTGGACTGACACTCAAGATTATTAGAAAACCTCAAGGCATTTGTAATTTGAACTTGTAATTTCTTGAGTCATTCTTCTGAGCTTGGTTGCATCGTCCCCTCATAAGGCCATTGATAACATTGATCATCCATAATCTGTAAACTTATAAACAAAAAGAAAGGAAGATGAAACAAATAAAAGAAATATATATATATATATATATATATATATATATATATATATATATATATATACGTTCAAAGTAAGACTAAATTGATTAAAATCAATATCGGACAATATTAGAATAATAGTTTCCCGCCAACGGGGCTAAAAACTTGTTGGTCGGAAAACCGATCACTAAACACGCGCAAGTATACGCGGTCTAACAAGTAATACAGTGATAAGTAGAATGTCGTACCCACGAGGAACTATCACTATTATTTTCCAAGTACCGACTTTGTATTGCTAAAGTCTTTTTCGAACAACAATGAATAAAAGTGTGATTAATCTAAGCATACTAGTTATCAAAGCAAGTAAATGGATAGCGAATGGTAAAAGAAGGAATTACAAGATAAGGTTACAACTTCACCCCACTCAGGCATTTTGTCGAACACCTGGCGTGCTATGTTTCATCAAATTAACTACCCTTCTCTCTCTGGTCTTAATGGTCACGACAATTTGTCGACCGAGAACACACAAGTGCTCATACACCCCTGTCGAGGTATGTACAAATATATCCTTTCCAGAACCACCTGATAAGGAATAGAACAGAAAAGAACGCCCATGCTAGGTGCAATCCTACACATGTCTATGCGAATTGATCAGAACAAGGATTTAAGCATAAGCTCTCAATTAGGTCACATGTGGCGCACAAATATATATCTATTCTACGCACAACTTATGCAGTCGAAACCCACAATCACATGCCAATATATTCCGGTGTAAATCTACAATCCTTCTGTCGATATCATGTAAATTACCAAAATTATCACTAATATCTTAGCAAGAATCATTAAGCATGAATATATCGAACCAAATCATATGGTGCCAACCAAAGAGATAAGAGAGTCAATTTAAATAACAAATGGTTCCATTATAACCTTAGAGAAAATATTCAGTTCATAGCTATTGAACAAAATACAAGTAGCAATAAAGACAACATTTATGGATTACAAAATTAGAGACAATAAATAGATAAGAAGAAACTCTGTCGAAGCCCTTCAATCTCTAAGCATTTCGCTCAAATCAAGCTTTCCAATCCATGTCGCTCACTACTCATGTCGCTCCAAGGAAACCCATACTTCTCCTTGATTTAGCTATTCTATATTTACAAACATTTATCTAAGAGAAAGAAAGAGAAATTACATAATATAACTAATCTAAGCTATTTTCTCGTCTCAGATCCACTGAGTATATCATATGCAGAGCCTTTTTTTCCTTATATACAGCTATCCCTTCTTTTGCTAGGTCAAAACAAGCCTTCTCTGATAGGGCACCGGAGGTGGCTTTTGCTGCGGCCATTGAAGTCGTGGTTGAAATGCAATAGCCACATTAGGCATGAAGAGACGGAGTTTCGCATTGCAAATATGAGCCCTAAGAAGGATAGTGGAAAGCCATGTGCATGATGATGACATCGGCGAGGGACGGGGGAGGTGGCGTCGCGGCGTGAGCACAAATCTTGGCTTTAGCCATGCCATGGTATGTAGAATTTTACCGTTTTGCCCCTTTAATCTGGAAAAGCACTGTAAAGCTCTGCAATACATCAGTTAAGCGCAATAACACTATATTTATATCAAACTATATAAAAACTTACGAATTCAGGCAATTATTTAAGTCATAAAGTATCCAATTCGCGGGTATAAATCCCACTCATCATCTGTGCTAACCATGCAGATATAAAGGCTATGTTTAAAATCATAGACATGACCAAATAAAGTCCACGATCGTAGAGTTGCAATGACATGAAAGATCACGATCGTAGAGTCTCATCAGCAAGACAAAGAAGCATCCTGTGATGACAAAAGTTCCAACAAATCCAAGCAATCTCTCTGTCAAGCGCCTCAGGGACAAACCTAATCCTTAGTTCATTCTAAGAGATTAGTCCTTCTTGAGCTAACTTAGCTCAAAAGAAATGCTAAGTCAAAAGTTCATCACAAGGAACATAGAAGATAATGTTCGTAGAGCAGACTCTGCATTGGACTCAACGATCACTATGACAACCTCATCGACCGTAGTGCTACCTCGATGATTGTAGTCCTCTCAAAGACTACACCAGCTCAGGAGGAGCTAAGGGCAAATCAATATTTTTCCACATAAGTTAAAATCATAGATCCAAGTAGAACTCGACACATGCCCCTTTGAGTAGATCGAGTGGAGGGAAGTTACAAGTATAGTTTAAAAATGCCTTTTTGAAAACTCAGAAGTTCAAAAAGCTTATCTCTATCTACCATCAGAAACCCTAGCCTTTAAAATCGCTAAATCATTATTAGTGCAAAGAAATCAATGGCGGCTTCAAATGTCATCTTTGGTTACCGACTCTATTTCGATGAGTTCAAGATAACTGATCCCAAATTTCAAAAAATATTATCTCTGATAAAGAAAGCTGGTCTTGAAGAAGCTCTGGGTACAATCACATGGATCTACCCAAAGCTGATAAAAGAGTTCTACAGGAATGGAACGTTTGAGAACGATGTCATTACCACAAGGGTCAAGGACGTGGAAATTAAACTCAAAGCTGAGGATATAAACCTAGCCCTAGGTTTCAAATCGAAAGGATTTCCATTCATTCAAGGCATCGATTTTTATGAAGGATTGAAGAAGATGCACCACAAAAAGTTCCGACTGTCAGAGGGTATAAAAAGAAATAGTTCCCCCAAAGGTATGAATTTTTGGCTAACATTGTTGGGAAATGCATATGTTGCAAATGCTCTAGCCATGAATCTATGAACGAAGTGTAGCTTAAGCTCATGACAACAATCAATTGTGGGATTCAACTCAACTATGGAGCCCTACTACTCGACTGGATTGGGAAATGGATACTCGGTTCGAAGATGTCAAAGAGATCTAGAAAGATGCTCTACGGGAGATTTATAAGCATCATCCTACAGTTAGCATTGGGAGATAAGATTGGGGATAATGAAGGAGAATCCATCAATCCAAACAGAAGAATGACCCAGTAGCTATTTAAAAACTGGAAAAGGAATCCAACATAAAATTTAAGGATGATTTCTGAGTCCAGTGGAAAAATTGGTGATGCAAAGGAGTTTGGAATTCCAGGAAACATGTCAGTTGTTAAGGAAACTGAAGAAGAAGAAGAAGAAATCAACAAGGAAGGACCCATTGCTTTAATCAGAAAAAGCAAGGGTAGAAGAAAAGTGAAGGCTTTAATGGTAGAGGAGCCTCAAGGTTCAACTACTGATCTACCTCAAGAGTGTTCTGGTACTAAAACTTTGAGGAATTTAAAAAGGAAAGAACATCAGTCTGATGAGGATGAATACAGAGCTACCATCTCTTAGCTGCTTAAGAAGAAAAAACACAGCTCACCTAGTCACAAGTCAAAAAAGTCATCTGGCTCCTCGATCGTAGAGTCTCTACCAATTGCAGAGACCAGACTGGACATCACTCCCGAAGAAGATGCTGCAACAGCTTCTCAGGCTGATCAACCATTCAGAGCTGAAGTTGAAGAAAGTGCTGAGGCTGTAGCTCAGCCTAGGAAGTAAAAAAAAAACTTGTCAAGAAATACATTTTGTCAATGAAAAAGCTTTAAAGGAGGAAGATAAAAGGATAGCTGCAAAAAAGGGGCTATCCGAAGCAAGTTAGAAGAACACAGCTTAAATTGAGGGGGAGCTGCCTGAAGTTTATACTCTAGAGAATGCTCCAGCTGAGTGGGAGCCGTTTGAAATACAAATAAATGATCTAGCTTAGGTGAATCATCATGAAGTCCTCATGATAGAAGAAGCTGCTCCTAAAGAAGAACTGCCAAGAAATCATCAGGAATCTCCCTCAGTTCTTCAAGAAATTCTGGCTTCAGAAACTGCAGAAATGGAGAAAAGTGAAGCTATAAAGGGAGAGAGAGAAGAAAAGCAAGGAAGTGCAGTGGAGGTAATTGTTGAAGTAGAATATTCACAAGACGACAGAGAAGAAGAAGAGGATGATGAGGTGGAGATTATAGCTGTGGGATGTGATGGTTATAGGATAGCCAACTATAATCAACTATTCTCTTATCTACCTATGATGCCCTTTCACAGAGCGCAAATTCTCAACTCCTAGGATCACATGTTATGGACCTTCAAAGCCTATCAAGCAATTTCGGTGCTAGCTCATGGATTCCTAGGCAAACTCAACTTTGCTCGAAAATTGATCATCAACAGCCCCTCTTCAGGACATGGACATAAGGTACAAACTATTCCCATCTCTTTTGGAGTAAATCACTGTCCACCATCAGTTTTTAATCAATTCTATGAACTACCAAGATGGTTGGAAGTGATACTTCATCCACTCAATCAATTTCTAGTTATAGAATCCCAACATTCTGTAACTGATGAAC
Source organism: Panax ginseng (assembly GCA_020205605.1). Lineage (NCBI taxonomy): Eukaryota > Viridiplantae > Streptophyta > Magnoliopsida > Apiales > Araliaceae > Panax > Panax ginseng. The sequence continues at coordinate 80,944,305 of CM035135.1, read as the reverse complement.
CAAATGTGTCAAACTCTGTGTTGATTCAATCCTCTATAATCCCTCCCTCTACGATCATTGAGCCACATCAAATCATAGTCACCTGCACAAGTCGTCGAGTCACCTGGAAAAATCGTAGACTCAATTCCTTTTGAAACTCAACCTCACACACCTGCTCCTCCATCGGACATACCATCTTCCTCAACAAATGACTATTTCAACCCTGATCTTGCTCTCTACCAAATACAAGGTCAATATTCAAGAGCCTCTCCTCCAAGTAATCCGCAACTCCTTGAGCTTATATCTGATCTCCCCACCAAAATGGAGTTGTCAGAAGCAACTAAGAAAGTGACCAAGGATATCCAAGAAGATCTTGAAGTTCACTCTGAACTTGTCCATATGAGTCTGACTCAGTTGATTGATGCTACCAATACTCTCCCAAGCACCCTAAGTTCTGAACTAACAAAGAAGCTTAGGGATATTATAAAAGAGATGATCCAGAGTATAAATCAATGGGATCAAATCCACTTTTTTGCTGGCAAGAAGCATAGGGATGTTGTTCTTATTTTACAAAATACCCAAGAAGCCCAAAATCAACTTATGATGGAAAATCTCACGAGTCTAAAGACCCAAATGAAAGAATTCCAAGCCTTCTCCATGGGTCAAATGAAACAAACAGAAACTATCTTGGACATTCTGCAAAAGAGAGAAGCTCGTACTGACTCTCTGATCTAGGAATATCGTGCAGATATAGTTAAATCCTAGACTCAACTCAATGAACTTGTACAAGGCATGACTCGTCTTTCTGAAGATATTTAAACCCTTGATGCTGACATAAAGGGGCAAAATTACTACTTTCTCAAGAAGTTCTCGTACAAGTCAGTCTCGCCATCAGACTCCACGACCTGATCAGTAACAAATTCTCATGGCACAACCAATAAGGAGTCAAAGGCCTTCTCCCAGCTCACAAGAGGTGACCACCACAAGCCTAAGAATGCCAATTGGAGATCCTGCAATCATGAATAGACACGATCATCATGAAAGACTAAGTTAAAGCGAGCTGGAAGATATAGCATGGAGAGACGAAGCGAGTAGGTGAAGAAGAGCTCAAGAGTATGCAAATCCTCCAAGGAACAAAAGGCTGAAGAAATAGAGATAAGTTGAAACTCATTTCTTATTGATGTAACTAAGCTTAATTGTAATATATGTCTTTACAAACATCAATAAATTCATGCTTATTCTCTAGAGGTTTCAGTTGCTCACTGAAACACTAAGTCATATTTACTTTCTAGCAACTACATCTAGAAATTAATAATCATGATACAAATCTCCTTGGTTATGTCAACATAAAATAGGGGGAGATTGTTGAGAGATTGCATATTTAAAATTTGATGTTCAAAGTTAATAGTCATGATTATATGTAAAGTCATTCAAAGGAACACATGTACAAGGACTTAGTGATAGATCAAATTTATTAGGTTGATTTGAACTTTAAATGTATATCATTCTATAAATGAATGTATAGAAGAAGAGATCAAAACTGTTAGGTTGATCTATATCTTGAAATGTAATTGATAGGCGTCAACTGAATCGTAGTCTATCAAGATGATCAAGAGATTGCAGAAGACAAGGCAGACTCATAGAGCATTGATGATCATAGTGTATCTGCTTTGAAGGACCTCTCTTAAATCGTATAGTAGTCCTAATGCTTGCCGAGCCAAGTTAGAGTTCGTAGAGTGCTCTCAGAAGCATAGAGTCTGCAAGTCAAGCAAGTGAAGATCGTAGTGTACCAGTACTCAAGAGAAATCATATTGTTCTCATCTATTAGCACCAAACCAAGTACCAAGGTGGCATGACACCACGATCAGAATCGTAGAGCTTCATATGTCTGTGTCAAAAGCATCGAGCCTCATCCACTTGTTTAAAGATTAATCACAACAAATATGGAATGAGCTATAGACGTTGAAGACCTCGGGAGTCCCAATGACACAATAGTCATCCTTAGTATATAACAAAGAAATGTATTAAAGAAGCTAAGAAAAGTATTATGGATCAGCAGAAAACACCTTTTCAGGTGTTAGGTGAGATAGCAGTCTGCTGTGTCAGTGGGCCAGTCTGCTAATCAGAAGTTATGCATAAAGTCTCCATCAAAGCCCAAAAATGTCAAATGTATTTAATGCTTCAACGAATGTCTTCAACGGATACATTTCAAAGGCATCATATATACCAAACATCAGCAGATGAAAGTTTGCAAGCAAGCAAGCATTGAACAAAAAGTTGAAGAACACTCAACGATCAAACTCTATGATCTAAAAAAGAAAAGCTTGCTCAGCTACTCAGTTCTTTCAAACACAAGCTTAACGGCAACTAAGTAGCACCGTTCAACAACTCAACTATTATCTACTGAAGGAAGAAAGTTCCATGTCAGAAGAACTTGAAGAGTTCTAAGTGAACTGAGAAGTACCAAGTCTGCTGCACTTGACGAGTTCAATAGTGAACTAAGAAGTTCCAAGACTGCTGGTCTTGAAGGAATATGTGAGATTCAGAAGTTGTAAGGATATCCTTAGTGGATTTCCTACTCGAGTAGTAGAAGAGTGGACTAGGAGCTTTGAATGCTCTGAACCACTTAAAATCACTATGTCCCTTATATTCTTTCCATAACTGCTATAACTGTCATAATTGCCTTACTCCTATTTATTCATTATATCTTGAAGGGAAAACAAACAAATCTTAATTCCACTGTGTTTAAATCATTATCAAAACTAACAAGTATTTCAAAAAGAAAGAATTTAAAATATCTATTCAACCCCCCTTCTAGATAACTATTGTGCCTCTGGGAACTAACAGTCTAGATTTGCATTTTAGAGTTGTGGACTCAAAAATGGTAAAATTTTGACTTATAATGAAGAAACAAGCTATGAACGATCACGAACGTTTATCGTTTTCATTAAAATGAACTTAAAAGGTGAATCCCATGTTAACAGATTCGAAAATGTAAAATTCTTGAATAAACACATAGTTCATGTGATTTGTGAGCTAATGACTTTTGAACGAGCCAATTCGGACTTAAAATGAACAAGTTATTAGCCCGAGAAGTTCATCAAACAAAATAACTGTAAAAATTTTCTAAGGCTCGTGGTCCGCTACCAGAAGCGCCACCAGAGAGAGCTATGGCGATGTCAGAAAAGCGAAATCGAATGTGAGATATGGGAAGTGAAAGCAGTGCCACACCCCTAGTACTAAGAGTGGCGCCATAGCTCCAAGACTAAGTATGACACACTGGAAACCCGCGCCGCAGCATGAGTCTTATATGTGAAGCTGGCGCCGTAGTGCCAACACTAGTTAAGGCATAGTAAAGAAAGCTTATGAAGATAAAAAGAAAGACAGTTGATTAATGGTGAATTACAACATTAATAAACTTGAAGTAACATCCTTAAATGATGTTAAAGACCTTAAGTAATACAACTAAAGGTCGAAGAAAGATCACTTGAACAAATAATAACAAATCTAATGAACAATTAGATTGAGAAGAAGGGTAAGATATAGTAGTAAACATACTTAATTATATATGACCTAATATGGTATGTTATGTGATTATGTATTGTGGAGACTTTAAAGACTCAAAAGGAAAAGTACTTAAATAGTAGCAGGCGCTAAAGGAAAGTGTTTTAACCCTTATCTATGTTCATTCTGGACAAGCTTTGTGATTCATGTATCTTATGCATGAATTGATGTATGATGAAGTCAAAGCCAATTGCTTCGGCTAGACTTAAGATGTTTTCGGATTTCTTATAATCTATCGAACTGTTGTCAAGATTTACCAAACTATTTTGGTATGGTTTTCAAAAGAAGACTGAGTATGATAAACAAATATTTTGTCATCAAACGACACACACGTGAGGTTGCCAAAACTTAAACGTACATATGTTTAAAGAAAGTAGTGTTGTACAACATAGAGTACTATAGGCTGATCACCTAGACGTGCTCGTAAGTAATGCCAGACTTACGGACTTGATGTCGGGTTGTCCTTTTCAAAGAAAGTATGAAATGCTCAACGTCTTGGACCGGAATTAATGTGTTATTGAATGTTATTCATTGTGAAACATTTTAAAGAAAAGAGAAGTGCTATTTTGAATTATCGATAGTACTTCATAACTATTGTTCAGTTATTGAAGATATACAATTTGTATGTTTCAAGCATATTGTTTAAATGGAATTGTCAGACTTGCTACGCTAGTTACGCTCACTCTTGCTTGACCATATGAATGTAGCTAAGTTTGAACGAACCGAAGGATCCGATAAAGATAAAGGGAAGGCTAAGGCGAACCTATAGATTACCTTTATAATAGTATAGGTTGAATGTTGTTATTATTTAATATTATGACAAGAATGCATGTAATGGTTATAAAGAACCTGGGGAATGATAATATTGTTTGGAATATATATAAGACATATTCGTTCTTTTAAGGGATTTCAATTTAATGTATGTGTGCACTGTAGCACCGTGTAGCACCATATATCGGGTTGGAAGATACCTGAATTTGGGGGCTTTACAGGTTGGTATCAAAGCAGTAGGTTATAAAACTTAAGGGGGGAATTAGAACCTTAAGTCATAACCTTAAGAAAAGTCAAAGAAGTAAAAGATGAAGTTAACCCTAAAAATGCATTATATATGATATATGTTTTTATTATTCTACTGACGTGTACTAATCAAACTAAATTGTTTTGTTGTAGATGTCAGGAGAAAATGAAATGTATAGGGATATACATGTAATAAGTGAGGAGTCGGTGAATAAAGTAGAGATCCTACCGAACCCTATAACAGAAGAGCCTGAAGTGGTGATAGTCGAGTCTGGAGACTCGAAAAACCTAGACCTTATATTTGTGTTCGATGGCATGTCTGAAGAAGAGGTGGATGTGGTGTCATTTAACACCATAACACCTGCAGAAGAGATGGCTCTAGGGGATTCAATGAAGGCATTGTTTATGACAGTATTGGATAGAAACATCCAGTATTGTAAGGAGGTAAAGGAGCTGAAGGAGGAGCTTCAAGCTGTCTTGGAAGATAAGACGAGTATGGAGTCGATGTGGGAGGAGGAACATGATGAGAAGGTTTTGGCGAAGGACAAGGTCCATGAGCTAAAACACGAGGTCTTTGAGCTCACGCAGGAGCTAAAGACCAAGAAGCAGAAGATTGGGAGGATGTGCTATATACATAGGAGTTCTCATGTGGATTTTCAGCAACAAGTAGCTGGGTATCCGATAGAAGTAGGGCAGACTTAGCATACTATCAGCCAAGATGTTATAGCTGGTCTTGCCAACGCGGATTTTGAGAATGCCATACGGCAGATGTAACCTTGTATTAGCTAGAGTAAAGTTATTTATGTAAATATGATATATCTAGTAGTGACGTAAAACTCTCTTTTGTATATCAAAGGGTTGTCTTTTGTAAATCCCAATTTTTGGAAAGAAATTGCGGGATATTAATGTAATCAGCTAAGGCTGTGTAATGACGAATGATGTAGTAGTATACTACAAGAAGCAAATCAATATAAGCCTTTTTATGGAACATATTGTGTAATGAGTTGAAGTTATTGTTTAAACATGAATAATAACTAATTAATAAGAAGAAAGTAATAATGATGTCTTTTTTATCTTAACAGCAAAATGTTTCCAAGAAGGAGACAACGAAATCAAGATACTAATGTTAATCAACCAGAAGGAGGTCCAGTTAACCCGGTGCAAGAGTTCGTTAACTTGTTAACGACCACTTTTAATAGAAATGGGGCTAATATACCCATAAATCCTGCAGTTGTACGAGCTACTACTTTTAAGGATTTTAAGAGTGTCGGTCCGCCGGAGTTCAAAGGAACTACGGACCCAATAGAAGCCCAAACGTGGGTAAAAGAAATAGAAAAGACATTTGTTATTGCAAATGTCGACGAGGGGCAAAAGGTTTCTTTTGCTACCTATATGATGAAGGGGGAGTCTAATTTTTGATGGGAGGCAAACCAGGCTAGGGCTGGTATAGAGAACCTTACGTGGGTGTGGTTCAAGGAGATTTTCTTCGAGAACTACTTTCCCACGAGTATGCAGGGGAGGATGGAAATGCGGTTTCTAGAGTTGAAACAAGGGGAGATGACTGTTCCCCAATATGCTGCTAAGTTCAATGAACTGGCGAGGTTTTCTCCACACCAAGTGGACACGGAGGTTAGGAAGGCTAGAAGGTTCAAGTAGGGCTTGAAACCCTGGCTCTATAGCCAGATATCGGTGTTCCAAAGTACTTCTTTTGGTACCATACTGGAGGAGGCAATAATCGCCGAGGGTGGGAATGAGGCTTTAAGCCAGTACCACAAGGCGAAGAAGAATAAGGGTAAGGTAGATGGGGGAGTAAAGATCGAGGGAGCCAGCAGGAGTGGTGACGATCAAAAGAGGAAGGGGTTTAACTCTGGGAATACCAGAGTGAAGCAAGGGGATCCTAAGAGGAGTATGGAGGCATGCAAGAACTGTGGGAAGACTCACTTAAGAGTCTGTCTCAAGGGGAAGGAAGTATGTTACAACTGTGGACTTGAGGGGCACATTTTGCCTAACTGTCCAAGTCCGAAGAAGAACCATGGATGCTTCGTATGTGGATCAACTGACCACATAGCGAAGAATTGCCCAAAGAAGAGGACAGATGGGAATAAAGGCGCTAATAGTGGTAAGTTAGCTATTAGTAGTCCAGCACAGCCGGGTAGGCCGATGGTCCGCACCTTTAACATGATGGTCCAAGATGTAGTTGCATCATGTGATGTAGTTGCAGGTATTATCCCGATCAACGATATAAATGCTTACGTACTGTTTGATTCGAGTGCTACTTGTTCATTTATAACATGTGATTTTGCTAGACGATTAGGATTACTTCCCGAAAGATTTCCTATACCTTTGAATATCAAGGTAGCAAACGAAGAAATAATTCCTGTTAAAGATATTTATAGGAGTTGTTGTGTAGAAATACGAGGTTGTAAATTTTTGGTAGATTTGATACTGATAAAGTTGGGAGAATTTGATGTAATTCTCGGGATGGATTGGTTGTTTAACCATGGTGCAATTATAGATTACTAGAAGTAATGTGTAAACATTAGGATGTTAAGACAACCTAATATAATATTTTATGGTAATAGATTGTCGGGGCATTTGTGTTGTCTTACTATGACACAAACTAGGAAACTATTGAGGAAGGGGTGTGCATGCTATTTGTGCCATGTTGTTGATACCTAGAGAGTAGGAGCAACGATAAAACAAATCCCTATAGTTAAAGAATTCATGGATGTATTTCCAAGTGAATTGCCGGGTCTTCCACTGGATAGTGATACCGAATTCGTAATACACATTCTGCTAGGAGCGGCACCAGTTTCCAGGACACCATACCGTATGGAGCCAGTGGAAATGAAGGAGTTAATGGTTCAGTTACAAGAGCTTTTGGATAGAAAGTACATTCAACCAAGTGTTTCACCGTGGGGAGCACCGATACTATTTGTAAAGAAGAAGGACGGATTGTTAAGACTTTGTATCGACTATTGAGAGTTAAACAAGTTAACGATAAAGAATAAATACCCATTACCTAGGATCGATGATCTTTTTGATCAGTTGAAAGGGGCAAAGTATTTTTCTAAAATAGATTTGCGGATGGAGTATCATCGGTTGAAGGTCAAGAAGGAGAATGTACCTAAAACAACATTCAGGACTCGTTATAGTCATTATGAGTTTTTGGTGATGTCATTTGGGTTGACTAATGCACCAGCTGCATTTATGGATATGATGAACATAGTGTTTAAACAATATTTGGACAAGTTCATCGTAGTGTTTATCGATGATATTCTAGTCTACTCTAAGATGCCAGAAGATCACGCTGAACACCTAAGAATAGTGTTGGAGACACTAAGGAAGGAGAAGTTATATGTGAAGTTCACTAAGTGTGAATTTTGGCTAGAAAATGTACAATTTTTAGGACACGTTATCGACCTGGAGGGGATTTCAGTAGATCCAGCAAAGGTGGAAGCCGTGATGAATTGGGAACAACCAAAAATGCCGACTGAGGTGAGTAGTTTCCTCAGGTTAGCGGGATACTATCGAAGATTCATCCAGGATTTTTCTAAGGTAGCTACTCCGTTGACTAATTTGACAACGAAGACGGTGAAGTATGTGTGGACTGAGAAATGTGAAGACAATTTTCAAGAGCTGAAGAAAAGATTAAGTGAAGCACCTATATTATCATTACCAGATGATACATGAAATTTCATAGTTTATAGCGATGCTTCGCATAGAGGACTTAGTTGCATGCTCATGCAGCATGACAAGGTCATTGCATATGCATCATGACAGTTAAAGGATTATGAGAAAGTTTACCCTACTCATGATCTAGAATTGGCCGCGGTAGTGTTTGCCTTAAAGATATGGAGACATTATCTTTATGGAGAGAAATGTGAGATATACACAGACCATAAGAGTCTAAAATATATCTTCACACATAAGGAGTTGAATATAAGACAAAGGAGATGACTGGAGTTGATAAAGGATTACAACTGTGAAATCCTGTATCATCCGGGGAAAGCCAATGTAGTGGCCGATGCCTTAAGTAAGAAGGGAAGGGAAAAGTTGTCTATGTTAACGGCTCAAATTGAGTTAATAACAGAGATGGCTAGGATGGAGATAGAGGTGAAGTTTCTTAGTGAGTTAGAATAGAGTCTGTTTACAACGGAGATTCAATCTACCATTGTAGAGAGAGTCAAGGAGGTACAACTCAGAAACAATGAGTGTGACCAAATGAAGAAGCGGTTAGCAGATGAAAAAGATTTAAAGTACAGTCTTGATAATGAGGGATTATTAAGATTTAAAGAAAGAATTTTGGTTCCGAATGAGACGGAATTAAAGGAGCAAGTGTTACAAGAAGCTCATAGTTCGAGGTACTCGATTCATCCTGGTAGTACTAAGATGTATCAAGACCTTCGACAAAGTTTTTAGTGGCCAAACATGAAGAGAGAGAGAGATAGCAGAGTATCTGAGTAGGTGCTTGACTTGTCAAAAAGTTAAGGCCGAACATCAACGACCAAGTGGCTTGTTATAGTCATTTGAGATTTTGGAGTGGAAGTGGGAGAATATCATGATAGACTTTGTGGTGGGACTTCCAATTGCTCAGAAGGCGTATGACGCGATTTGGGTAATAGTGGACCGGTTGACGAAGTCGGCTCACTTTTTGCCAATACGGGTTAAGTATAATTTAGACAAATTAGCTAAACTTTATGTTAAGGAAATTATTTCCAGATTTGGAGTACCAGTTTCGATTGTGTCAGATTGTGATCCACGATTCACATCGAACTTTTGGAGGAGTCTACAAGAATAGATGGGGACGCAGTTGAAGTTGATTACGGCTTATCATCCACAAACTGATGGCCAGAGCGAGAGAAAAATTCAGACGTTAGAAAATATGCTGAGATCTTGCGTCATGGATTTTAAGGGTAGTTGGGATGATCATCTACCATTAGTAGAATTTGAGTATAACAATAGTTATCATACAAGCATAGACATGCCGCCTTACAAAGCCTTATACGGAAGGAAGTGTAGAACACCATTGTGTTGGGATGAAGTGGGAGAACGTCGAATGCTAGGACCTGAATTGGTGTAGCAGACAATGGATGTAGTGAAGTTGATACGGATGCATCTCGTAGCAGCTCAAGATAGACAGAAAAAGTATGCGGACTCGCATCGAGTAAATAGAGAGTTTGAAGTAGGCTCGTATGTATTTCTAAAGGTATCTCCCTGGAAAGGAAAGATACGCTTTGAAAAGAAGGGAAAATTAAGTCCAAGGTTTATAGGACCTTTTGAGGTGTTAAAACGGGTAGGAGAGGTAGCTTATATGATAGCATTACCTCCAGACTTAGAACGAATACATAATGTATTTCATGTATCTGTGTTACGTCTTTATAAGCCGAATTATAAGCATGTAATAGAGTATGAGCCTATTCATATTGAGAAGGACTTAACGTATGAAGAGATGCCAATTCAAATCATTGATAGAAAAGAGCAAGTTCTGCGAAACAAAGTTATACATTCAGTAAATGTGTTATTGAAGAACCACGATGCCGAAGAACCAACGTGGGAACTGGAAGAAAAGATGAGGAAGGATTATCCTCAGTTGTTTGTTTAAAATTTTAAGCGAGATTCTGGGGACAGAATCCTTATAAGGAGGGGTTAATGTAACGACTGAGAATTTTAGATTTATTGTAAAATAATTTTATTTAATTAAATATGAATAAAATTATATTATATGTTATTATTATGTGTTAGTAAGATGAAGGTTTTTCTATAACCTAGATATGTTGGAATGTTGTAGTATTTTGACTACGTGGTTGAATTAAAGTGTTTGAATTTCCAAGACGAAAATAAAAGTTTTCTGAGAAATTTTTCAAAAAATACTATTCACTGATTTCTGCTCGGAAATTATTTATGAACTTTTAAGAAATACGTAACGATAGAATATCAAGGGAAGATGGATTATAGAATAATAATTCACGTATGGCAAACACAATTTTTCACATGCGGACTAAATTTGAGAATGTTAGGGAGAGTAATGCGTTAAGGAGTAAACGATGATCGTATGATGCGTAAGTATTGTACGAAGTAATGAATACGAGTATGATATGAGGTATTATATGAATATGTGTGAATGATGGTATGTCGTATGTAATGTATGAGTATACGAGTTATCATATGAGAAGGATACATAGATTATACGTTATAAGGCTTTAAGCCAAGTGTATTGGACTTGTAGGACTTGTAGGAATTAAACAAGCCCAAGTGTAGGAAATGTTAAGCCCAATGTTTAATAATGCAAGCCCAAAGGTTAATTAAAAGTTGGTTAAACTTAAAGCCCAAATTAAGAACCAGATCCGTGGATCGATCCAATGGGTAAGAATGACCCATGGGGCAACCCCTGTGGGCCCTATGATCACATGGCATGATCTTGGTGAGCAATCAAAGGATAAGATGAGTGATTAGCAATGAATGAATTGTAAGGAGCTGATTAAGGAGGTGGGATGGCCTAAATGACTAAACTACCCTCACCTTAGGTTATCTATAAATAGAAGCTTTGGATTTTCATTTGTTACTTGTTATTTCACCAACAACTTATAACTTATTTAGTAGAGAGAAAAAGTAAGAAAAGCTAGACTTGCTATTTCAAGTAGAAAAGAAGAAGAATCAAGTGATCATTAAGGGTAAGAATCCTAGACCATTAAGGTTCCATCTCTTCAATTGTAGGTTAATAGAGAAGTGTTTGTTAGTTCCCAGAGGCACAATAGTTATCTAGAAGGGGGGGTTGAATATATATGTTAAATTCTTTTGTTTCAAAATACTTGTTAATTTTGAGAATGATCTAAGCACAGCGGAATTAAGATTTGTTTGTTTTCCCTTTAAGATATAGTGAGTTAATGAGAGTGAGGCAGTTATAACAGTTATAGCAGTTATAGGAGACACAAAGATTTTAAGTGGTTCAGAGCATTCAAAGCTACTAGTCCACACTTCTACTCCCTGAGTAGGAAATCCACTAAGGATATCTTTACAACTTTTAAATCTCACAGATTCCTTCAAGGCCAATAGTCTTTGTGAGACCCCAAATTTTATGAATAAAGATTTAAATTTCTCAAAATATTTTTTTTTCAAGATTATGGTGTGGATTTGATATAATGTTATAGTGTGGGTAATATTTATAAATTTTGCAAAGTATGCAAGTTGTTATATAATATTCAATTGATCGGGAAATATTCGTTTTAACAGGGAATATTCGTACGACGACATAATCATTGGTGGACCCCACAACGGAATTATTGTCGGATTGAGAAAACGACAAAAATATTTTTATGAAAATAACGGCGTAAGTTTTACCGTTAAAACTGTTGAACTACTCGATAGTAAAAGTACAGTAATACGCGTGGTTGCGTAGTAGCACACAATATTGATTATTAATGCTTACGTGAGAAGTCACTCAGTTTTGTTCAATTATTGCTTCAGTAATTGTTGCATAGTATCTCACGTTATTTGATTTAATTATTGTCGATATTTTATATATTATTAAATCAATAATTGAGATAACAAAGTTATTAATATTATTATTTACAATATTAACGATGTCTAGAAGTTCTGCCAAGGAGAGGTTTGGTCACCTAATTGCGTGCCAATAGGGAGAAATCCCTATTGGAAAGCCCCCTCTTTCCTGGGAACGACCTGGTCGATTAATATTGTGAATAATAATAATGATGATAAATGTTGTTAAATATATTGAGGTGTCTTTTTATTAAGTCATTTAAAGTTTATATATATATATATATACATATATATATATATTATATATAAATTTTGTTTTATTAGTATTATTAATGTAATAAAAGCAGAAAAGCTTTTTATATAAAAATGTAATACTTTTATAAAGTTATTTGTTTTATTAGACTATAAATAGAATATATTATATTCTATTATGCATAGTAAAATCTTTTATATAAAATGTAATACTTTTATAAATTTATTTGTTTTATTAGATAATAATTATAATATATTATATTTTATTATGTATAGTGTTATGCCTATATAGTATTTTGCATAGTAAAATTTTTTTATATAAAACTAAATACTTTTATAAAGTTATTTGTTTTATTAGACAATAATTAGAATATATTATATTTTATTACGTATAGTGTTTTCAGATAAGGCTGCAAGATAGTGTTTTGCATAGTAAAATCTTTTTTTATAAAATGAATACTTTTATAAAGTTATATGTTTTATTAGACTATAAATAGAATATATTATATTTTATTTAAAAGATTTTGTTTTATTATAATATTTTATTAATACTGCATAGTAAATCAATATGGACCGTCCGTTTAAAAGTAAATCAATCTGGGCCGTTCATGAATTAGTTACTATTCACTCCATCCTCCTATAAATAGAAGCTCATTCCTTCATTATTTCTTACGAATTCACTAAAACTCTAGAAAGAGGAAACTATAGAGAGAAAGAAGAAAAGTATTTTGCTACTTCACTACTCCTATATCCAGTTTCTTCTAAGGTAAGGGGTATTATTTCTTTCGTATTCATGAAGGGAACTCCTGTTATTCCATTCTTTATTATTCTGTTGGAATAACCTATATACGCGGGCTACCCTATACTTGGTGAAATTATTCTGTTATTCCATTCTTTATTATTATGTTGGAATAACCTGTATATGCGAAGTACCACATACACGGTGAAATTCTACTGTTATTCCATTCTTTATTATTCTGTTGGAATATCCTGTCGGTGTATATTACGCCTGACCTGGTTCCATTAATTATTATTCTGTTGGAATAACCTATCTGTGTGGTTTATCGCATGCATGGTGATTTCTGTTGTTATTCCATTCTTTATTATTCTGTTGGAATATCCCGCTTGCATGCAATTTTGCCTTTACCGGTTCCGTTCTTTATTATTCCGCTGAATATATCTCATCTGTAAGCGCTTACGCATGACCTGGTTCCATTATTTATTATTCTATTGGGAATAACCTATCTGTGCAGTCTATCGCAAGAATGGTGAATCCTTCTGTTATTCTATTCTTTATTATTCTATTGGAATAACACTGTCGTCTACGGATTACCATGCATGGTGAATGATCCTTTGTATTCATTCCTTATTAAATTGTGGAAATGATTCAGATATCGTGGATTATTCGCATATGGCGAAAAATCCATTTGCAGTTTCATATATTCTATTATACTCAGTTGGTTAAAGTTTTAACTTCTATACTCCATAAAATTAGTGGAATATCCTTGATCGTGCTTCATCCAGTATCTTTTCATGGAAATATTCTTCTGAGCATTCTTGAATTTTACTCCACAAAGAAGTATCATGTTGACAATTTGGACGTTATTGGTTCCTGGATAAATTAATTCTTGAACTTGTTTTATTGAATTCTTATATCATTGTCATCATTCTCATGTTTATATTATGTTGAAAGTCATCTGTGGCTCAGAGCATAGATGGACTTGGTATGATTATGACCAGGGATTAATCGGTATAATCATGACCGTAATGTTACAAATGATGTGGTAAAAGTCCTCATTGGCCCGTAGTGCATTGATGGACAGTTGTTTGAATGATCATGACTATTGATGAATACATGAATATCCTTGGCCCGTAGTGCATGGATAATTTGTGGTTGTGATACTAATGAATATCCTTGGCCATAGTGCAGGGATGATGTGGATTATATATTAAGTTGAGTCTCAGCGATAAAAGTGATGAAAAACCTTTTAAATCATAGAAGATATTAGATTTTATCCTCTACTTGACTCTTTTAATGGATTGCTTGTTCCGTTGCAGTTAAACTTGATGTTTGTTATATTTTATCAGTTTAACACCGTTAAAGGCTAACGATAATTTATTTTGCATTATCTTAGTCATAATATTTCTTACTGGGCTAGTTGAGCTCACCCTTTTGCTTTCATTGTTCTCTTCAGGAAATGAGAACGCGTGGCGAGGGACTAGTCGAGAACAGAGAGTAGCGGTCCAGATGATACCATTAGTAGTCCTCACTATTCTATGAAATAGTGTGATAATTAATGTAATGAGGACTTATTTTGAGTTTGAATACTGTCTAGAAGATAATATTTGTATTAAAACTCACAACTTATGTTGTATATTTAAGATTGTATTTGTATTCTATACCATGTATTTGGCGACTCAGAATAGGTGATGTATACCTATTTTGGGGGCGTTATAGTCTTGGCACTTCTAAGTTCACTTTTGAACTCTTCAAGTCCAGCAGACTTGGTTCTTCACAGTTCACTTAGAACTTTTCAAGTCCTTTTTACTTGGAACTTCTTACTTCACTTGATAGTAGTTGATGACTTCTTGAATGGTGCTATTCAGTTGCAGTTAAGCTCTTATTCGAAAGAACTGAATAGCAGAGCAAGCTTTCTCTTTTCGGATCGTAGAGTTTGATCGTTGAGTGTTCTTCAGCTTTTTGTTCAGTGCTTGCTTAATCTTCTTCATCTGCTGAATCTGTGTATATAAGATGTCTTTGAAATGTATCTGTTGAAGACATCCGTTGAAGCATTGAATGCATTTGACATTTCTGAGCTTTGATGGAGACTTTTTACACAGTTTCTGATTAGCAGACTGGACCACTGACATAGCAGACTGTTATCTCACCTAACACCTGAAAAGGTGTTTTCTGCTGACCTATAGTACTTTCCTTAGCTTCTTCAATACGCTTCTTTGTTACATACAAAGGATGACTGTTGTGTCATTGGGACTCCCAAAGACTTCAACGTTTATAATCCGTTCCTCATTTGTTGAGATTTATTCTTAAACAAATGGACTAG
Source organism: Panax ginseng (assembly GCA_020205605.1). NCBI lineage: Eukaryota > Viridiplantae > Streptophyta > Magnoliopsida > Apiales > Araliaceae > Panax > Panax ginseng. Next base: position 80,928,931 of record CM035135.1, on the reverse strand, counting down.
GCTCGATGCTTCTGACACAGACAGCTGATGCTCTACGATTTTGATCGTGGTGTCTTGCCACCTTGGTGCTTGATCTGATATTGGCAAATGAGAACACTACGATTTCTTTTAAGGACTGGCACACTACGATCTTTACTTACCTGTCTTTGCAGACTCTATGTTTACGAGAGCATACTATGATCTCTGGGTTGGCTCAGCAAACATTTGGACCACTCTACGATTTTAGGAGAGGCCTTTCAAAGTAGATACACTACGATCCTCGATGCTCTACGATTCTTCCTTGGCTTTTGCAATCTCTTGATCATCTTGATAGGCTATAATTCAGTTGAAACTTAACTATTACATCTTAAGATATAGATCAACCTAACAATTTTGATCTTTTCTTCTATACATTCATTTACAGAATGATAAGCATTAAATACCAGATCAACCTAACAAGTCTGATCTATCACTAAGTCCTTGTACATGCATTCTTTCAAGGACTTTGCATATAATCATGAACATTAGTTTTCAACATCAAATTTAAATATGAAATCTCCTAGCAATCTCCCCCTATTTGATGTTGACATAACCAAGGGGATTTGTATCATGATTATCAATTTCTAGATGTAGTTGCTAGAAAGTAAATATGACTTAGTGTTTCAGTGAGCAGCTGAAACTTCTAGAGAATAAGCATGAATTTATTGATGTTTGTAAAAATAGATATTACAATTAAGCTTAGTTACCTTAATAGGAATTGAGTTTCAACTTATCTCTATTTCTTTTGCCTTTTGCTTCTTAGAAGATTTGCATATTCCTCAGCTCTTCTTCTCCTGCTCGCTTTGTCTCTCCGTGCTATTTCTTCTAGCTCGCTTTGACTTAGTCTTTCATTATGATCATGCCTATTCATGAATTTAGGATCTCCAATTGGCATTCTTAGGCTTGTGGTGGTCACCTCATGTGAGCTGGGAGAAGGCCCTTGACTCCTCAGTGGTTGTGCCATGATAATCTGCCTTTGTTCAGATCGTGGAGTCTGATGGTAAGGCTGTCTTGTAGGAGGACTTTTTGATGATTGAGTTGTGAATGTGCCTCTGCCTTTGCCTTTTTCTTCTTTCCATGTGTTCTCCCCCTTTATGTTAACATTAAGGGCTCGAATGTCTTCAGATAGGTGAGTCATGCCTTGGACGAGCTCGTTGAGCTGATGCCGGGATTGAGCAATGTCTTCACGGTTCTCTTTAATTAGAGAATCAGATCGAGCTTCCCTCTTTTGGAGAATGGCCAGGACATTTTCTATATGTTTCATTTGACTCATTGAGAATTCTTGAAATTCTTTCAATGCAGTTTGTGTAATAACACGATATTTTCTATATAATTAAATCAAAAATTTTGTGTATAATTTTTTTTTTATTATTATTATTTATAATGGTGGAAGTATGTGCAAGATAATGTGTATGTATTTATGTGATAAATAAAATATATTTATTACATGAATGATTACAAATAATTTTATTTTAGAATTATTGATCATTATAAATTATATTCTTATAACAATTAATTTTATTGTAGAAATGTTTTTATTAATTATTTTCCATGAAAATATGATTTTATATTATTTAAATAATATATGAAATGATTATAGAATTATTATAATAATTATTTTATTATATGAATTTATTTTAGAATAATTAAGTTAATTATTTAACTTAATTAATAATGGTATGTATATGTAAGAAAATCGGATATGGAATCCAAACTTTAATTTTGGATTTTTGATCAAGGAATGAGAATAATAATATAATATTAATATATTTTGATTTTTCAGTGCTATAAATAAGTATTGTATGTACGCATTGTTAATGATTGGTCAATGGTAAAAGATTTGAAAAACCCTATTATACCGATAAAACCCTAGTTTCAAGTCAAATGAGATTTTAAAATCATTCTAGTAAATATGTTATGTGATTAATGATTTTTATTATAAATATTATTTTGATTTCAGTACTATAAATATGTACTGTATATGTGTGGACTGACAATGTTGGTCAAATTATCTGTATAATGTTAAAACCCAAGTATTAATTGGTTTAACCCTAATTTAAAACTCAAACCGGAGTTTATGGTTGATGTTAATATAGATATTAATTTTAATTAGGGAAACCCTAATTATTAATATTTGGAAACCCTAATTGCTAACCCTAATTTGCTAATTATAAACCCTATTTGCTAATTTAGAATGCTTAATGATAATTAGTAAAACCTAAACCTAATTATCATGTTTCACGTAATTAGAAACCCTAATCTAATTCAGAAACCCTAATTACAATTTTTGAAACTAAATTTTTTATTTTAAACCTGAACTGAAATCCTACAATTTTGTGCTAAACCATAGGGTTAAACCTTAAGGGTTTGCCATGTTACAACTTTGCCATTAAAACCAAAAGCCAAATGACAAGAATACCCTTTTTAAGCATTATTGAAGCTAACTTGTATTTTTGGACAACACTTTAGTTGGTAACCAAATCCAACCACCCCATGTGACATTAAATATCAAAGATCAGAAGCAAATCTCAGCCATATACATTGTATATCAATATATATATATATATATATATATATATATAGAATTGGAGAGAGAAAAGTCACATTATTAGCTCTTTCATGCTCAAACACTCAACCATTTTCTCTCCACTCAGACCCCACAAAATTTATTGCTAGACCAGTCCCAAACTGAGCCCCACTAACACCCATATCAAAAACAGAAGCCAAGAATCAAGGATTGATGCATAAAGGTATAAACCCTAACCAAGAAATTTGATCTCTAAAGCTATGTTCGATCTTGTGTTTTTATGTTGTAATATGTTGTATAAGGTGTTAATCAATGATCTGGGTTGATAGATGTTAGATCCATAACATTTATAAGCTCAGATTTGAAGATTTCAAGAATCTGGAAATTGTTATTTTTGTGTCTGACAGTCAAATGTCAGACCTCTTTAGTCTTTGTATGTTATGTGTTTTTGTTGTTTAAAGGTTTGAATATGTAGTATGATGTGAGATCATGGATCTGGAACTTGAATCAAGTCAAGATCATATATAGATTGTTAGATATATGTGGTCAAAGGTCGTTGACCGACCACGAAAATTGAAAATCTGGGCAGCCCAGATTTCCCAAGTGGCTCTGACAAGCTTTTCAAAGCTTCTGATCTCGCTGATTTTTGATGTTTTGGCCCAGTTGTTGTAGCTTGATGTGAAGACTACATATTAAAGTCTTTAGACAACCTAGATACTTAATGGGATCCAAGTTATGCAAGGTCAAAAGTGGGTTGACCGCCTGCTTATGAACATTTCTAGGTTTTCCAGAAATGTTCAAGAATAGTTTCTAGAGATCACTTTGACCGACCTTGATTTCTTAACTGTGTTGATGTTAGATCTATATTATGCTATTTAATTGATCTTTGACATGTATTCTACATGATGGAATCTTCATATTACATAGACTAAGCCCACAATGCTAGATTTAGAGCTTGCAAAATAGGTATTTTTTGGTCATTTCTTCATTTCAGGTAACCTGGAAAATGAAGAATGTGCCCGATAACTTTTTTTAAAGCCCCAGATCTCACTTGTTTAATGTTGTTTGGTCATGTTTCTTGTTAGATCATGTAGTATTGACCTAGCACTACAAGATGTGTTGTTTATCTGTTCTAGTAACATCATGAGTTATGAATTATTGATGGTCAAACTGGTGCTCTTAGTGACTGCCATGTTTTCTGGGTTTGGGCTCAAGAATATGAAGAACACCTATAACGACGGTTCTGTCACCATAGGCAGTCTTTAGTGACACTTTATTTCTAAAAATTATATTTTTATTAAATAATTAGTATTAAATAGTTTTTAATTATTAAAAATACAAAATAAATTATTAAAAATTATTTTAAAGTCTAAATATTTTGGAATAATAAAGGTATTTAATTTATTTAAGTAGAATATTAAATATATTATTTAAAAATGATTTTAATACATGAAAAATCATTAAAATTATATTACGACATAAGAAAATATTTTAAGTTATTTTTAATGACTTTTAATATTTTGTGATGAATTTCATTAATTAATTAATATTAATGATATTTAAGTTGTTTAATAAATGTATTAAATAAATTATGAAAAATAGAATTAATGATTTAAAAATGATTTAAAGATTATAAAAATATTTGAAGTTATAAAATATAACTTTTGATATTTTGTCATGAAGAATATTAATATTTTAATATTAATGATATTAGATTTATTTAATATTTATATTAAATAAATTAGTTTAAAATGATTTTAATATTATAGAAATCATTTTAAATAAAAATAAAGTGTTTAAAGATATTTTAAGTTATAAAATATAACTTTTAATATTGAAAGGATGAGTTCATTAATAATTTAATATTAATGATAGTAATTTAATATCAATGATATTAAGTTTATTTAATAATTATATTAAATAAATAATTTATAAATGATTTTATTTATTTAAAATCATTTAAAAAGGATATTAATGAATTAAAAATATTTTAAGTTATACTTAATGACTTTTAATATTTTGATAAATGATACATTAATATTTAAATATTAATGGTAATTATTTAAAATGATTTTAAATGTTTTAAAAATCATTTAAGGGTAATATTAGTACTTTAAAAGTATTTTAAGTTATTATAAATAACCTTGATATTTTAGTAATGGTTTCATTAATAATTTAATATTAATTAAATATTAATGATAATAGAATTGTTTAATATTTAAATCATTTAATAATGATTTTTGTGTTTGAAAATTAATGAAAAATTATAATAATTATTTAAAAATTGTTATAAGGCTATGAAAAATCGTATGACTGATATTTGCATGTATTGAACTATATGATAGAGTCTTAGACTCGATAATTGTAAGACCCCGAATTTTATGAAATAAAAGTATTTAATTTTCCTATTTAGTAAATGGTTAAATTGATAAAAAAAAAGTTTAAAGTTAAGGGTGATATATATAAAATTTTCAAAATACGCAAGTGGTTATAAAATACTCATTTCTATTAGGGAATATTCGTTTGGTCGTGAAATATTCTTGTTGTTAGGGAATATTAAATACGTACAAGTTAAACCATTTCAGGGGCCCATAATGTAATAATAAGCTATGGGATGAAGAAAACAACAAGTTTGAGTTTTTATAAATAACGACGTAATCGTTATCAAATTAACATCGTTGGAATACCCGTTGGTTAAAATACGTGAATGTCTGGTCGTGCACAAGATAGCATTACAGTATTGCACATTATTTTTGAATTATTGATTCTTACGTATGAATGCACTACTCAATAATTGTTACAGTAATTAATGTTCAATATTTTATTTTATTTATTCAATAATTATTGCGTTGATATTTTATATTATTGTTGTTTCAATAATTGTCACTACACAATATTTCCCATTATGAGATCAATAATTCATATTATTTAAATATTATTAGATAACATTATTGGTAATGTCTAAAAAGTTCTGTCTAAGGTTTGGTCACCTAATTGCGCGCCAGTAAGGAGAAATCCTTATCGGAAAGCCCCCTCTTTCCTGGAAACGGCCTGGTTGTCATAATTATGATTCTATAATATTATTTGTGAATAATTAATTATTGATTTATATGATAAGGAAATATTTATTTGATGTGGATATAAATGATGGATTTATTTATGTGGTTATAAATGAAGGAATTAATATTGAGGTGTTTTATCAGTATTTTTGTCGGAAAGGAGGTATTAAAAATTAAACCAGTGTTCTTGTGATATGTTGCGTGAGTTATAATTTTTAATCCGACCGTTGGATCGTTGTGATTTTTGGATATGTTATACATATATAAGTTGAGTATATGTCCATAAATTTTGAACCGTTAAAAATGAACGTATAAATTTTTATGAATTTTAAGAGGTGACTGGTTCAAAAATTGTTGAAGTTTTGAAATTTATCATTTTGGTAAAAAATTCTAGAATGTGTGGGCCCCACCTATGGTTGGTGAAGAAATGTGCTGAAATTTTAATTCAAATGTGGTGGGTGGCAATAGTAGCAGGTAAAGCCATCAGGTAGCAGGTCAAGTCTGCTTCAGCATGCTAACATTTTTCTATAAATAGAGGGCTAAGTTAGAATTGAAAAACACACCAGAAACATAAGTTTTCTCTCTTTCTCTCTCTATATTATGGAGCGTATTTTGTGAGTATTTAGATACTTTGAGAGCTACTATTCAGTGCAAGTTTCTTCGGCTTTACATTCCGATCAGAAATACTGCTCTTTCGAGGTAAGGGATTGTAAGGGATTTTAAGGGTTATTATGTTTTTCAGTTTTGTAATTTTTCTGACCTTCAAAAATTATGGAAAAATTTAAAATGATATTTTGATGAGTTTTCTTGATTGTGTTCAAAAATGACGATTTTTGGATGTATAGATTAGGAGTTATGGATTTTATGAGAAAAGACTATTTTAAAAGTAAATGCTTATAACTCCTTGTAGTTAACTCCAAAATTGATGAAATTTTTATTGGGAGTACATCTATATAATATTAGTATACCCTGTAAATTTTGGAATTTTTGAATAAAAGTACAATTTATGATAAATGTCTAAATATTCGACAGTTTTGGTCATATGAAAAATAGTAAATGAATTTTAAAAATTCTGAGAAAAATATATGTTCAATATGGGACTATATTATGCTAAATCCCAGAAAAGAAATAATTTTGGAATTGATTTGGTATTTTTCATGAAAATGGACTAGCTATGAGTAAATAAATTAAATATGTTATGTGAAGGAAGAAAATTGTAAAATAGGATTTTATGGCTTGGGAATCCTATATAAGGTATATGCAGATTTTTGATGAGAGTTTTGGTTATTGGTGATGAAATTTTATGATTTTGGCATTTTAGGATGATTAAATGCATTAATTGGTAAAGTGTAAACAATTAAAATAAATTATTTATAAGTTTAAGAAATGATTAAAATATTGTTGTAATATTAATAATATTAGATTATGAGATTATTAAGTGATTTATAACATTTAGATTAAGGTGTTATGAAATCATTGATTCATGAATATTACTCTTGAAATTAAAATGGGTTGTTGATCGTATTGTTTTTATTATCATATATAACATTTTATAATCCCGTTGATGAAATTTCTCTTTGACTTAAGTGTAAAGATGGGTAGATTATTGGTATAATCGTGACTATGGGTTCTTTTTGGCCAGTAGTGCAAAGATGAATTGTTGACTGGTATGATCATGACCATTGAATTTACAATTGAATATTTTTAGCTTAAGAGCAAAGGTGAATTGATCAACATGGTTATAATTATTGTTTATATAAATTCTGAAATGATTATATATTTTTTGAAATATTAACATCTTTGGCTTGTAGTGCAAAGATGAATTGTTGATGAATATCTTTGGCCTGTAGTGCAAAGATGACCTGTTGTTGAATATCTTTGGCCCGTAGTGCAAAGATGACCTGTTGTTGAATATCTTTGGCATGTAGTGCAAAAGATGAGCTGTTAATGAATATCTTTGGCCCGTAGTGAAAAAGATGAAATTATTAGTATGATTATGAACAAGAGCGTGATTTGGTATAACCATGATCTTTGATGTTTCATGTAAAGACATGTGATGAAAAATATCTTTGTCTTGGATGAGAAGAGAAAATTAGAAATACAATTATGATTATGAGTTATTCACATGACTGTGAACATGATCTGTTGATTAATGTTACAGGATTAAAGCATTTTTGGTGGACTTTTAACATGGAGAAGATAATAGACTTTATGGTCTATTTGACTCTTCTAATGGATTGCTCATTCCGCTGCAACTATGGTTGAATAGTTTTATCATCTACCATATGTTCTAAATCTCGATTTATTATCGATGAAGGCTATTGATAATTTAATTATCTTTAGTCATAATATTCTTTATCGAAGCTAGTTGTGCTCACCCTTTTGCTTCACAATTCCTTTTCGTAATAAGAGTGTTCTTAAGATTCAGCGGGGATAACAGGAATAGAACGGTGGTCTATAGCTATTGAGGTTCTCCCTAAATAGTATGGAAATAATTTTATTAAGAAATTTAGATAAGTGTGTCGTATTGTATACGTTATTTGATATTTAATTTTGGTGAACCGAATAGGGTGAGGTAAACCCAACTTTGGAAGGGTGTTTTGCCATTATCATACAAGATGTCTAATGACATACGACCTCGTGTTATCATAAGACAGGGTTGTGCATATCCACTTGCTGAGTATATCTACGAGCACTACCTATATGATCTTGGAGTTTGGTTGAAACATAATGTTCAATTGTAGACGGTGGAGATAGTTATATGTCAAGAGAAGACTCACCATTGGAAAGAACATGATAGTAATCTTCTCGTTTTTCTTTGGGGTCTATTAGATCAACCAAGGATAATTCTCTGGACATATGATATCTATCATAACTTAGATTCATGGCCTCCCATGTACGAAGGTTTTCTTGAGCATTTTCTAAAGATTTTAATTTCTAAAAGCAGGTTATTGATTGTACATTTTATATAAGGTATCTTTGTGAGGTGTTGTCCACAGATTGGGACATGAGTCACGATTGGTATTAAAACTCACAAGATATATGTGTTGTTGTATTTTTGCACGACAATTGTAGTAATAAAGTTGTAGTTTTTTTTCTGCACCATGTATTTGGCGACTCGTAATAGATTGGATGGATTGAACCTATTTTGGGGCGTCACAATAATTCTTATTCAGAAAGTCGCTTGTGACAAAGAAATGTTTTAAAATTGATCCGGACTTATATATTTTGAATGTATAAATGTTTGTTTTGCGATTCAACGATCGTTGAATGTGTGTGACAAGGTGATTAGGTTATGTGTTTGTTCGCAATAAGCAAAGCTATGTGTTATAGTATATTATTCTAATCGATCAAATGATCTTATTAATGATAGGTTTCGGTATTAAAGATAAAACTAAGTTGCGTTTTATAAGCAGCAGACCAGGCAAGTATCCTACCTTTACATTTCTTTTATGCAATGGATATGAGTAAGAAAGTTTCAGAATTATATTATTATATTAAATTATTAACCCTATTGTGATATATACTATATCCGATCATTGTTTATCAACATGTTATATATTGTAATTTAGACATATATGGTTAATTTCTATATATGGTTATACAAGTGTCCCCACTTGGATAATCATTGTATTTATATATATATATATATATATATATATATATAAAGCCATCTAAGCTATTTGACCCAGATAGACACATATTCAAAAATATTGTTGAATATGATAAAACCTTTTGTATCCAATCAAATTGCTTTAGTTTGGATTCCTAACTAATTATGAACATCCCAAACATGGGAAAATTTTTATGCGCCAAGGCGGACAAAGGATGAACGATGATATCGTTCTTGTAATGTAGTATTGATCAATACAAGGTCCATGGGATGTACACCCTCGTGCCCGTAAGTTATGCCGATTTGCAGATGAAGTTCTGTCTAACCTTTTCGAAAATAAAAAATAATGTTCATAGTATGTCGACTACATATATATATATATATATATATATATATATATATATATATATATATATATATATATATAGTCAATATGTAGTTTCAAAAAGTTAGAATTGTTATGTTATTATTATCGGTTCAATTTACTTCACAACTATTGATTTGTTGTAGAAGTGACGTACAAAGAAAATTTTTAATTCTTTCAGCGAATTATATTTATAATTGTTATTACTTGATGGGCACCTAAATGCTCATTCTTGCTTTAAATTTAAATGTTTTCAGCTAGGCATGATCAACCTGAAGGTTCAGAAAAGAACAAGCGAAAAGGAAAGCAAACAGAATATGATTATTGGTATCTTTTGTAATAGTTAGACTGTATTAAGATAATGATATGTATTATATATCATGTAAAGAATATAGTAAAGGTTGCATACTTGGAATTAGAGTCTGATAAATGTAAGTTAAGTTTGATATTTATATTATTGTTATTATTATTAGTATTATTTCCGCTCATAGAAATGGTATCGTAAAGCACCGAGTTCGGGTTTCAAGTACCTGAATTTGGGGGCGTTACATTGTGGTATCAGAGCTTTAAGTTTAAAAACCTTAGGTGGGTTAGACCTTAGGCTATAACCTTGGAACAGAGGGAAACATTGAAAATATAAATAACTCATATATAGTTTAAAAAGGAAATGAATTGAATAAATTCATCGTAAAATAAATTAAAAGATAACTTATATAAAACTATTATTTGCTGTGTGTATATATTAATCAGGATAATATATGCGTATAGATGTCAGATAGGAAAAGGATTAGGATACCCTCAAATCGTAAAGAATAAGTGTCAACCTTCATGACTAAGCCAATATCAAAGCCAATAGCTTAAATAGAGGCTCACATTGAAAGCTACCTCAATGAGGTGGTTATTTTGGAAAATGTAGTACCGAACCTAGAAACGATAGTATAACTGATAGGTAGAGTATAGTTAAAGAATATGTGGTTAATGTCGAGTTCTTAAACTCATATGTTGTGATAAGTTCTTAAACTCATAATGTGTTGTAAGTGTGACGAGCTAGGTATAGTTAGGTGTGAATGGATTTTTGAGGATGATATATAGAATACTAAGCAATTAATCCTTAGTGAATGCACAAGAAATGAGTAGTATTAGTATTACTTGAATATGTATGACTCTAGATGTGTATATGATAGGTATGACTGTGTAATATAATGTTTTTAACTTTTATATAAGTTGTGGCAGCGATTCCTGACTTTTGAGTCACAAAGGGATAACAGATGTTTAAAGAAGTATGAGCTATGGTATGTCAAGTGCTATGAATATGAATTTATCATTGGATTAATGAAATAAGTTGGTATAAAGATAGTAGATATTTATCTGAACACTGGTTAATACAGTAAACCAAGTTTTCAAAATCTAATATTTTGAATATATGATTATTTGAGTAGAAAATTTTGCATTAAATGTTAGAACATATACGATAAGGCTTAGAATGTAAATTAATAAGGAATAATTTATGATAATGACGCCAAGATGAAAACGAAACCAAAGGACTGAAGAACTTACCAATAAAGTTTGAGGACAACCAGATTCGATAAAGAAATTTTGCGAATATGGACGATCAAGTTATGCAGAACGAAATACCAGTCATGGGAAGATCAGCCAGATAATCGATCGACGAACGTCAAAGACTTCAAGGTGGTCGTACTGCCAGGATTTAGAGGATCAATTGACCCTGTAGCAGCGTTTGTGATAGCTAGGATAACGGAGGGGAAAAAGACAGCTTTTGCCACTTATACAATGAAAAGGGAGGCAAATTTTTGGTGGGAGGTAAAATCAAGCTAGAGCTGGAAAAGGGAGTAGGGTAGTAGGACTGGAAAAAGGAAATAAGATAAAGGGAAAGTGTGTGTGCTATAAGTGTGGGCAGGAGGGACATATCTCTCCTAACTGCCCCAATCCAAGAATGTATAGTGGGTGTTTTATTTGTGAATTAGTGGAGTATAAGGTGGAAGACTGTTCAAAAATGAGAAAGGAGGCAAGGAATGTGAATACGGAAAAAGGCAGCAGGACATTGGCCACAACGGGACCAACATCAACAATCAAACCAACGAAATCAACCGCAAGCGTCTTCAACATGACCGTTCAAGAAACTGTTGCAGCCGGGGATACAACTTCAGGTAATATTCTAATCAATTTTATTTTCTTATATATAATATATTATTTTATAAATTATTTTGAAGGAGGAAATTGAGTTCTATTAGAAATCAATTTTCCCTATAAGCAGATAGATACGCTTGATACTGAATAGTTAAAGATCGGTTCGATCAATTATGATCAAGATCTACTTGCAATGACTGTGTATGTTATGTATCCTGGTATGTATAGGTTTTAAATCGGTGATTCCGTGGACAGAATCTTTATAAGGGAGGGTGAATGTAATAATCCGATATTTTCTATATAATTAAATCATAAAGTTTGCGTATAATTTTTATTTTTATTTTTTATTATTATTTATAATGGTGGAAGTATGTGGAAGATAATGTGTATGTATTTATCTGATAAATAAAATATATTTATTACATGAATGATTACACATAATTTTATTTTAGAATTATTGATCATTATAAATTATATTCTTATAACAATTAATTTTATTGTAAAAAAATGTTTTTATTAATTATTTTCCATGAAAATATGATTTTATATTATTTAAATAATATATGAAATGATTATAGAATTATTATAATAATTATTTTATTATATGAATTTATTTCAGAATAATTAAGTTAATTATTTAACTTAATTAATAATGGTATGTATATGTAAGAAAATCAGATATGGAATCCAAACTTTAATTTTGGATTTTTGATCAAGGAATGAGAATAATAATATAATATTAATATATTTTTATTTTTCAGTGCTATAAATAAGTATTGTATGTACGCATTGTTAATGATTGGTCAATGGTGGTGCAGTATTTGGAAAACCCTATTGTTACCGATAAACCCTAGTTTCGAAGTCAAATGAGATTTTAAAATCTGTCTAGTAAATATGTTATGTGATTAATGATTTTTATTATAAATATTATTTTGATTTTAGTACTATAAATATGTACTGTATATGTGTGGACTGACAATGTTGGTCAAATTATGTGTATAATGTTAAAACCCTAGTATTAATTGGTTTAACCCTAATTTAAAACTCAAACCGGAGTTTATGGTTGGTAAGAAATTGTGTTATATGATTAATGTTAGATATTAATTTTAATTAGGGAAACCCTAATTATTAATATTTGGAAACCCTAACTGTTAGAAAACTTAATAGCTGATAGAAACCCTATTTGTTAACCCTAATTTGCTAATTGTAAACCCTAATCACTAATTTGGCATGCTTAATGATAATTAGTAAAACCTAAACCTAATTATCATGTTTCATGTAATTAGAAACCCTAACTATAATTTTTGAAACTAAAATTTTTATTTTAAACCCTAAATTAAAATCCTACAATTTTTTGCTAAACCTTAGGGTTAAACCCTAAGGGTTTGCCATGTTATAACTTTGCCAATAAAACCAAAAGCCAAATGACAAGAATACCCTTTTTAAGTATTATTGAAGATAACTTGTATTTTTGGACAACACTTTAGTTGGTAACCAAATCCAACCACCCCATGTGATATTAAATATCAAAGATCAGCAGCAAATCTCAGCTATATACATTGTATATCAATATATATATATATATATATATATATATAGAATTGGAGAGAGAAAAATCACATTATTAGCTCTTTCATGCTCAAACACTCAACCATTTTCTCTCCACTCAGACCCCACAAAATTTATTGCTAGACCAGTCCCAAACTGAGCCCCACTAACACCCATATCAAAAACAGAAGCCAAGAATCAAGGATTGATGCATAAAGGTATAAACCCTAACCAAGAAATTTGATCTCTAAAGCTATGTTAGATCTTGTGTTTTTATGTTGTAATATGTTGTCTATGGTGTTAATCAATGATCTGGGTTGATAGATGTTAGATCCATAACATCTATAAGCTCAGATTTGGAGATTTCAAGAATCTGGAAATTGTTGTTTTTGTGTCTGACTGTCAAATGTCAGACCTCTTTAATCTTTGTATGTTATGTGTTTCTGTTGTTTAAAGGTTTGAATATGTAGTATGATGTGAGATCTTGGATCTGGAACTTGAATCGTAACGCCCCCATATCTATACTTCCACAGTATCTGATATGGTGTTTACAGAATATCAACATAATGCTTTTAAATCTATACACCCATGGTATCTGATTATAAGATTACATTAAATAGAGGGACTATCAGATACAATTCTCATAGATTCAAGATTCACCGTATCCCATAACAATTGGTAATTCTTAAGAGAACTATTACTGTGTTTGGATACCCTCACTTGAATATATGAACTGTATCTGTGACTAGATTCTATCTATCCAAAATTCAGAGTATCAGTAATAACATGAACAGTCCATATTACTAATACCCTCACCCAGATGTATAGTTTAAGCCAAAGAATTTATACTATCGTATCGATAATAACTACTTATCTGAAATCCAGAGTATTAATAACAACATGAACAGTCCATGCTATTAATACCCTCACTCAGCTAAATAGTTCCCAAGGATCTCAACTAGATTCGAAGAAGTCTAATTTTACATCTATATATGTAAGAACACACGGTTGTGGAAATAAAAGATGTTATATATATATATATATATCATAATATTAAGATTTGATTACATGATTCTCATAACAAGTTCTTATTACAAGGTATTCAAACAAACAAGAATATAATCTAATCTATGTAGGGACGCTTCCCTTTATTTACTCCAGAAGTTCCAGGATTACCATCTAAAACTGCAAAGGGAATAATTTGCAAGGGTGAGCTATACATACTCGCTCAAAGAAGTTGTGTATTTATAACAATATAGGATTTGAAGAAATATAACAATTCAAATTTCAACCGATAGTTGTTACCATTTCAATTTCTCTAATTTCAACCATTTTCGAATTTTTCTTATTTACATCGGTCACAAAGACTTAGAAATTTTGTTCGAGATGTGGGATAGGGGATCACCTATTCAACATCCTAGAGTATGCATATCACCCACTACGGTTTCGAGATACACTAAAATTACTATCAATATATGAATTGACTAAACTTTGCTCCTTTACGGGATACTCAACCTCAGTATAAGATTGTCTTACCAAAACAATTTGGTTTGACACAACAGTTTATGCTCAATAAACAATATCATATGGATAAACAATTCATTTCTTAGTTATGCTGGAATTATAGAAATAACTTTTCAATAATAAGGTAATTCAATTGTAGGTGTAGGATATTATATCAACAACATATCAAGATAAAAAAAAATCTTGTCAAACAATGAGCAGGGTTTAAGAAATTTGCTTTATAAGAGATTTAAGGATAGAGAACTTGCTTGAGTGTAGATCAGTTAAGTTATGCTATTCAAACATTAATAAGTACCTACGATATTCATATATATAAATCTAACACGTTAATATTGATAACAATATCCAATTATAACATTTATATAATATCGGGTTAGATTTAATAGGGTTTAGTATTTAATACCTTTGTTATATGGACTAAATTTTATTTATAACATTTATTTATCCATTATAATAAATTTTAAAAAATTTAAAATATTTATTTATCCTTTAAATGATTTTTAAATCATTTATTTCTATTATAAGTAACTAATATTTACCTAAAATTTTACAAAAATATTGATTATTATTATTAAATAATTTATATTCATTTATTATAATTTTTTATATCATTAATAATATTTTTCCATAATTATTTAGTATTTATAAATAATTATTCTAATTTCTTTATTAATAAGTTAATTATTAATAATATCAAAATAATATAAAATAATTATTAAATATATGTAAAAATTTATTTATAATAATTTAATATAATTTTTAAAATTGTTTTTATAGTTATTTATATTTATTTATTAATTGTTTCTAATTTTTTATAATTTATTTTTAAAGAAAATAATTTCATTCTGTTGTTAAAGCCCTATAGTGATAGAAAGTGTCGCTGTAGATGTTCTTGAGTTTCTGGACAGTGATTTGGTTGTGGTCGAGTGATCACCTTGACCATTAAATAACTAGCTACTGGTAATGATTTTCAGTTTGGTCAAACATTGATGTTGTAGTACTCATACAATAGTACAACATGAAACAAATCATAGACTCTAACTTACACATAACAAGAAGTTATAGAAGCTCAAAGGCATTGTCAGAGCTGTTCTTGGGTTTCTGGGTAACCCAGAACAGAAGTCATGGTCGGTCAACAGTTTTGTGGCTTAAATATCTTCGATTCTGTGTATTAGATGTGTATTTAACTTGTTGTAATATGTAGTATATATGTCAGGGTACATATATATAACATTACCAGGAACAGATTATAACTCTAAGGTCTCTAAATTTGCTGGTCAAAGTATAGCTAGATGTTGTTCTTCATGTTCTTTAGTTTTCTGGAAAACCCAGAAAACTCGGTCATGCTCGGTTAACGGATTTTGACCAATAATTCCAGTAAACCTATACGTTGTTTGTTCAATTAAAGATCATAGATATGTAGTATGTATGACAGGGTACTAATCTATAACAAAAACTTAAACAATTAACAATCAGAAGACGATTAAGCAAAGCTCATTAAAGTAAAGGTTCATTTGTTCTTGAGTTTTCCGGGCAAACCAGAAAAACCAACATCCGTGAACGGTCAACCCACTTTGACTGCTTATAACTTGAAATCTATGGTTCAACTGAACCTTTTTTCTTTTTCAGATTAAAGACCTACTAACAGGCTACAAATACCAATCGATTAATAGACCAAAACATTAACACACACGAATCTACAAGCCCTGACATTCGACTGTCAAACCAAGTTTTACAAAATTTCCAGATTTCATAAAACACTTAATTAAGTCATCTAGATGTTATGAAAACGTGTTCTACCAATCTAACATACTTTCTAACATCCTAATACATAATTCTAAACATCTAAACAACAAATCTAACATAAGATCAAAGAGTAATTTATGAACTAGGGTTTTTACCTTTTCTTGAGCAATTTGTGATTCTAAACACGATGTTGTTGTTTCTATCACCCAGGCTTGATTAGGTAGGTTTATAAGTGTATATAGGCTTTGAGAATTCGTGAGTTTGCTCAGCCCTAAGGTTCCTATTTATAGAATTCTTCAACTTGGCTTTTTGGTCATTTTCCCACCTATTTGCCTCTATAAAGATCTGATTTGTGACTCTTCTGCTGCTTGGGAGTTTGAAAGCATGTCATGTGATGTTTTGGAACTTGAAATGGTGACTCCCAACCTACTTGTGAGTTAGTTCATCAAATTAGTAGCTTAATTAGGTTTAAATCTTCACTAATCTTGATTAGAGTTTTGTTTCTAATGATTAAGAATGTTAATTAATGTTAATTAGTACCTAATTGAAGTTTACTAACCATGATTAGGTGTTAAGATAAGCTAATTAGGGTTTAATTAATAAATTAGGGTTAGAGTTTTGCTAATTAGGGTTAGGGTTTGTTAATCTAGGATTGTTAACCTAAATTTCTTGCTAATCCTAACAAGCATGACAAAGAGTTTTGTCAGTGTAAGCACGACAAAGCAACTTGTCAAAATAATTTTACCGAAAAGTCCAAATATAGAAAAAAAATTTAAGCACGAGGTGTCAAACACGACGTTTTTCGGACAAAAAATTATTTGGTCAAATTTGTAAAACCAAGTATATATTAACACATAACACATTCAGAACAGAGAAAGTTTATTTATATAATGGGATTTTACACTTACGAGTCTTATAAGGCTTTTGTGTTTTTACATTCACCCCCACTAATAAGAATTTCGTCCTCGAAATCATAGTATGTGTTAAGTAAATAATTGAGGATAATTCTCGCGCATTTTATCTTCAAGCTCCCATGTAGCTTCTTCAAGGTTCTGATTTCTCCAGATTACTTTGACCGATGTTATCACTTTATTTCTCAAGACTTGCTCTTTACGGTCGACGATCTGCACAGGTTCCTCTACATAAGAAAGATCTTCCTCTATTTGGATTGGCTCATATTGTATAACGTGTTTATAATCAGGTTTATATGGTCGTAATACGGACACATGAAACACATTTTGAATATGACTTAACTCAGGAGGTAGTGCTATTTCATAAGCAACTTCACCAACCCTTCTCAAAATTTCAAAAGGTCCAATGAATCTCGGACATAATTTTCCCTTCTTGCCAAAACGTATCTTGCCTTTCCAAGGAGATACTTTCAAGAATACGTGACTTCCTACATTAAAGTTTCGTTGTTGACGATGTGGATCGACGTATTTTCTTTGTCGATCTTGAGATGCTTGTAATCGTTGATGAATAATTCTAATAGTTTTAGTTGTTTGTTGAATTATCTCAGGTCCTAACATTTGTCTTTCCCCGACTTCATCCCAACATAAATGTGTTCTACATTTACGTCCATATAAAGCTTCATAGGGTGGCATACCTATGCTAGCATGACAACTATTGTTATAGGCTAATAACTGCATTTAATAGAAATGGGGATAATATCCCCGTAAATCCGGGAGTAGCACGAGCTACTACCTTTAAGGATTTGAAGAGTGTTGGTCCGTCGGAGTTCAAAGGAACTACGGACCCTATCGAAGCCCAAATGTGGGTAAAGGAAATAGAGAAGGAATTTATAATAGAAAACGTCGACGAGGCCCCAAAGGTTGCCTTTACAACCTACATGATGAAGAGAGAGGCCAACTTTTGGTGGGAGGCCAATCAGGCTAGGGCCGGGATAGAGAATTTGACGTGGGTGAGGTTCAAGGATATATTCTTTGAGAACTATTTTCCCACGAGTATGCAGGGGAGAATGGAGATGCGGTTTTTGGATTTGAAATAAGGGGACATGATGGTTCCCCAATACGCCACCAAGTTTAATGAACTGGCGAGGTTTGCTCCACACCAAGTGGACACCGAGGTTAGAAAGGCACGACGATTCGAGCATGGCTTGAAACCCTGGCTCTATAACCGTATTTTTGTGTTCCAAAGTACTTCATTTGGGATCATTTTAGAGAAGGTGATAATCGCCGAAGGTGGTAGCGAGGCGTTGAGCCAATACCACAAAGATAAGAAGAATAAAGGGAAAGTGGATGGGGGAGTGAAGATCGAGGGAGCCAGTTGAAGTGGCGAAGGATAGAAGAGGAAAACGTTCAGTTCTAGGAATACCGAAGTGAAATAAGGAGACCCAAAGAGGAGATTGGAGGCCTACAAAACCTGTGGGAAGACTCACTTAAGAGTCTGTCTCAAGGGAAAGGCCGTATGCTACAATTGTGGATAGGAAGGGCACATCTCGCCTAACTGTCCAAGTCCAAAGAAGAATCATGGATGCTTTGTGTGTGGGTTAATTGACCACATGGCAAAGAATTGCCCAAAGAAGGGGACGAATGGGACTCGGGCACTAATGGCGGTAAGTTAGCTATTAGTGGTCCAGTGCAGCCGGGTAGGCCGATGGGTCGTACATTTAATATGTCAGTCCAAGATGCAGTTGCATCGGGGGACGTCGTCATAGGTATTATTCTGATCAACGACATAAATACTTACATGCTGATTGATTCAGGTGCTACTTGTTCATTTATAGCATGTGATTTTGGTAGATGATTAGAATTATTTACTGAAAAGTTTCCTATACCTTTAAATATTAAGGTAGCAAACGAAGAAATAATTCCTGTTGAAGATGTTCATAGGAGTTGTTGCATAGAAATACGAGGTTGTAAATTATCGGTAGATTTGATACCGATAAAGTTAGGAGAATTCGATGTAATTCTCAGAATGGATTGGTTGATAAACCATTGGGAAATTATAGATTGTCAAAAGAAATGTGTGAATATTAGAACGTTAAAACAACCTCAGGTAGTATTTTACGGGAATAGATCGCTGGGACGTTCGTGTTGTCTAACCATGACACAAACTAGGAAATTATTGAGGAAGGGGTGTATAGGTTACCTATGCATGTTGTTCATACCTAGAGAGTGGTAGCAACCATGGAACAAATACCAATAGTTAGGGAATTCACCGATGTATTTCTGATTAAATTATCGGGTCTTCCACCGGATAGGGAGACCGAGTTTGTAATAGACATTGTGCCAGGAGCGACACCAGTTTCCAAGGCACCGTATCGTATGGAGCCAGTGGAGATGAAGGAGTTAATGGTACAGTTTAAAGAACTGTTGGATAGGAAGTACATACAGCCGAGTGTTTTACCATGGGGAGCACCGGTACTGTTTGTCAAGAAGAAGGACGGATCGTTGAGACTTTTTATTGACTACAGAGAGTTAAACAATTTAACGAAAAAGAATAAATACCCATTGCCCAGGATCGATGATCTTTTTGATCAGTTGAAAGGGGCTAAGTATTTTTCAAAAATAGATTTAAGGACGGGGTATCACTAATTGAAGGTTAGGAAGGAGGATATACCAAAGACAACATTCAGGACTCGTTATGGTCATCAGCTACTAGAAACTCGCGCCGCAGTGCGAGTTGTATCAGGATAACTGGTGCTGCAACGCCAGCCTTAAGGAAGGCATAGTAAGGAAGGTTTAATAGTATGAAATGAATGGTAACTCATTAGTAATGAACTAAAGCTTGATTATAATAGTGTTAAGACATGTTTAAACTTTGAGTATGATCAATTAAGGTTAAAGTAAGTCAATTGTATGTGAATGTAAGAACGACGTAACAAAAAGCCAGAACCAATAATAACAAATCTAAGTCGTAATTAGATTGAGAAGAAGGGTAAGATTCATTAGGAACCGTGTATGTTCATTCATGAGCTAATGTGTTATGTGATTGTATTATTTACTATAGAGACTTAAAGACTTAAACGTGAACGTGTTATAACTGTAGCAGACGTTGAAGGCAAGTACTCTAACCCTTGTTTCAGTTCAATCTGGACAAGCTTTGTAATTCATGTATCCTTACGCATGAAGTATTGTATGATGAAGTCAAAGCCAACTCTTTCGGCTAGACTTATATTATGTTTCTATCAAAGCATGGTCAATGTTTACCAAGTTATATTGGTGTGGTTTTCAAACGAAGACTGAGTATGCTAAAAATGTTTTGTCGTCAAACGACAGGCACATGAGGTTGCCACAACTTAAACGTACATACGTTTAATGAATGTAGTGTTGATCAACATAGAGTACTATAGGCCAATCACCTAGACGTGCTCGTAAGAAATGTCAGACTTATGGACTTAGTGCCGGGATGTCCTTTTTTTCAAAGAACTTATGAAATGCTCAAGGTCTTGGACCAGAATTGATGTTTTACTGAAAGAATGAAAAGAAGTGGTATTTTGAATTATCGATAGTACTTCGTAACTATTATTCAGTTATTGAAGATATATGGTTCCTGTGATTCAAGCATGTTATTTATTGGAATTGTCATACTTGCTGAGCTAGTCATGCTCAGTCTTGCTTGAACCATATGAACGCAACTAAGATCGAACGGACCAAAGGCTCCAGCAAGGATAAGGGCAAGACGAAGACGAATCCGTAGAATACTTATATAATAGTATAGGGTGAATGATTGTAATATATTTGATATTATGACAAGAACAAATGTAATGGTTATAAAGAACTTGGGAAATGTTAATATTATTTTTAATATATAGAAGACATATTCACTCTATTGAGGCTTTTCAATTGAATGTATGTGTGAATGGTAGTACCGTGTAGCACCATCTGTAGGGTTAAAAGATACCCGGATTTGGGGGCGCCACAGATACGGCCCACACAGATGTCTTCCTCGATAGTTAGTCGCATTGATCATACCCCACTAGTATTAGTGGCCTCAAGTTTGAGATCGTGGTATGATAGTTTGTCACCTCTAGATTGGGTGACTGTAGACCAGCTATTGTGGCGGTCTATGACCCTCTTGATGTTCCAAGTTCTTGTGGGTTTTGTAGAGGGAATGCTGGAGCACTAGGTACCAGACAGGCAGGTGTTCCAGTTTGAGACCCAGTAGTTGATCCCTACTTTAGAGGAGTATAAGCAACTGTCAGATTTTCCTCTTGACAGGCCTTGCACTCAGATGGGTATCAAAGATATGAGCTGACCGTTTATGAACCTCACTGGTTTGAGGCACAGAGTAGCCCAGGATGAGATCACCTCTGGCCATGTAGTGTTCGTGCATTTTCTGATAGACAGATTTGGCTATTTGGACAGTGATGTGCAGAACTCCAGGAATTTTACTACATCAGAGGATGAGTGGCGTGTTGCCAGAGTAGATATACTCCTGATGTGTGTAGTGGCTTATCTATACATGCCACTCTACATGGATCATTTAGATAGCGGCGTGATTATGGCAGTGCGGACTCTCCGGGAGGGATATACCAGTTGTCGATGATTATGGCAAAGACCTTGAGGTTGGCCACATATTTCCATACCCATCCTGCAAGGGTGTTTTTAGGCAGCTCAGTCTTGTTGTATGTGTGTTTCACGTCACACTTGAGACTGATTAGCATATTCTGACGTCATGGGTATTGCTTTTCCCATAAGATAGCCATGCCTTACTTCTTTTAGCAGGTGGAGTGTACAGACACTGCTTCTTGGTCAATTTTCATGGTAGGGATCAAGGATCCATTTGATATTTTGTTGTGTTTAGGGTTTACTTCTCCCTATAGCTTCATTACTCATGCATCTGGCATAGATTATCTCCCTCTAGCTGGTTTGAGGGGCATGACCATGTATCACCCTTTGGTTGTGATGGCACAGTTCGACCAGTTTCAGGATGTTCATCCTCTTGAGGGGGCATTGGATCAGCGTTTGTCTTCTCAGCATTTATCAGAAGAGGATAAATCTAGATTTTATGCATGTTGGGCCCAACTTGAGAGGGCTAAGTTCACTACTAGCCATCCAGGTCATTCCACATAGTATTTTGCATGGATGGAGGCAGAGATCACATCGGTTGGGGTTGTATCCACTGAGCTGAGGATTGATTCTGACAGTGGGGAGCCCATGAAGGACACTGATTTTCCCACCAAGGATGAGGTATTTCCTAGGTTACCAACAACTCTTATTGATTCTCCCAGTATGACTACTACTGTGACCCCACATTCGACAGAGTATTTAGAGTAGAGTCTTTATCTGGTGACATATTAGAGGGATCAGGCTTGGGCCTTGATGCTGACAGCCCTTTCTAGGAGAGATGTCACTCTAGCTGAGAGAGATGATGTTTTAGCTAATAGAGATACCGATGTTGCTGAACGGGATGAGGCTAGATCATCTAGAGATGCAGTTGTTATTGAGTGGCATGGTGCTATATCTGAGACACCGCTATCACAGATAGTACTGCATTGAGGTCCCATAATACTGATATCATCGTAGAGATGAGCATATTCATTGATGACCATAGTGTCACCATGCTGATGGTTGTGGATCTCTTGGCTCGCGTTGATACCCTTGGGCAGGAGCTTACATAGTTATCCCCTTCTTCTGAGAGGGATGCCATATTGGACTTGATAGCACGCATATGGGGAGAACTGCTTCCATGCCATAGGTTAATGAGTAGGGGGTTTCCCCAGTGGAAGTGTGCATTGACGTTCTACAGGCTAATAGAGTCAGAGGCAACTAGTCAGGCCATCCTTTGTGATTAGCAGACATCTTTTGCATGATCTTATTAATATTCTTATTAGTCACTTCAACATCACCATTCATCTTTGGATGATAGATGACGGAGTTGAGATATTTCATGTAGAATTTATTGCATAACTCCTCCATCATTTGATTGTTGAGGTTTTTGGCATTGTTTGACACAATCACATCTGGTTATCCATATCGATAGATGAAATTATTTTTAATGAAATGAATGATAACTTCTTTATTAACCCTGGGGGAGGAGGCTGCTTCTACACACTTAGTGAAGTAGTCAATCATGGTGAAGATAAATCGATGACGTCCATTCTCGACATTGAGAAGCGCCAAGGTGAACTCATAATGTGGAGCTCCCTTGGGGGGCATGGATAACATTCCCATGAATTTAGAATTGGTAACATCTCTTGACGTGATCACCACAGTCAGCCTTGAGAGAAAGCTAGTAAGGTCGTCTAACCCCGGTTCGGTCATCACGATAAATTACAAACATCCACCTCTAAACAACATACGATAACTAAAATGCGGAATATAATAAACGTACGTCGTTCATTCAAAAGGTGTTACTAGTCCCAAGATAAGATAACCTTAATATCATCTTACAAACATACCTTAAAATAATCATTAGGGTTCATATTACATAACAGTAATTTAAACTAAGCGCAAGGTAAAGTCTGCTCCTTGCCACTATTCTACATCTTTCCTTTACCCTTGTCCTTCCCTGAGGTCTTGGGCTTAGCTGCAATATATTCATGATATAGAAAGGATGAGCAACAAGTTTGCTCAATAAGTTTAAATACAACAATAAGGATATATCATGATGAATGGAAAAATATATGACAATGAATTCAACAATATGAATATCTGAAAGATTCAACAATATGAATATCATAAGCAAAGATAATGATTGCTTTTTAGAATAACTGCTAGTCAAGTAAACTTTGAACTATAACACTCCAATGGAATCAATAGCTTATTTACCCTTTAGTTACTGGCTACAGAATAATTACTTGAGGGGATCAGCCTCACGTACTCTATGTATATGCATAACATTTAAATCTGCTCTTTGTATCTTATATTAGATACCTAGTACTCCCCTGTCATAGAAAGGGGTGTTCTTTTAGTCTAAGAATCCTTACCCTCAATAGGTTTGGATAGCTTTTATAAAACGTCATACGTTTGTGCGAATAGAACAAAGGTTCGGACTTCTATCTCTACGATTCAAGAATTATTTGAACTTTAAATGATGTACAAGTCCAAGACTGTACGAACTCAAGTGCACCAAGTGCGAATATCAATAATATCGATGTGGAATAATTTTAAAGTAATTAAACCACTTAATAGGATGCTTGGAAATAAGATTCAAGCTTAAATGAATAACTTTCAATTCAATAATAACCTACTCAATACAATATGAGAAGGATAAGAAACTTTCAAAACAAACAAAGTTGTGTAAGTTAGGAAACATTGCAACACAATTAAATGGTGTTCGAATACTTGCTCAATATAAATTTGAGTAAGTTTAGGAAACTTACATTCAACATACGAATCATATAAAATTCAAGAAATTGCACAAAATCCAAAGTTTGTGTAAGTTAGGAAACTTGCTCAATAAAAGTAGGGTTCTAGGAACTTGCTCAATAATAATTGATGTAAGATTAGGGAACTTGCATTCAACATACGAATCGTATGAAATTCAAGAACTTGCACAAAATCCAAAGTTTTTGTAAGTTAGGAAACTTGCTCAATAATAATTGGAGTAAGTTTAGGGAAACTTGCATGTTTGCTCAACTACAATATAATACTAGCTTTAACTAACTCGCGTTGAAATGACCTAACATTAACAAGTTGGTCTTTCAATTAGTATTTATAAACTAATATGCGTTTACACTTACAACAATCAAGTCTTCACATAGCATGCTTCTTAACACATTACATGACACATTGGTTACATATTACAAGATAAAGTAATTATATAAGCATGCCCAAAATTTTAGAATCAAAAACAGAATCTATTTGTGATTGTGGGATTTACAAGAAGACTACGCTGGTCTCAAACTTAGGGATGGCCTTGTGTGTCTTCCCCCCGCAGCGCACAGGTTTGAGCTTTTTCTCTCGACTTGATCCAACTCTAACGCACTAATTACACATACATTTTAACATACATGTATGCTAGAGTTTCACATATAACACATGACCATACTTGAAATCATTACTTCAAGTTTAACTTACAAGTTTTAACTAACAACTAGCATAACAAGATTATGTAGTTTTCATGGCTTTATAACTTAACTATATATTGATATAGAGAATTTCAAAATCTGTTATTACACATGCTAGGGATGTTTATACTATTTATTCACAACCATTATTGTTTAACACTTCAATCATGCTTTAAACTCATGTTCGGTATTGTTATCATCATGCTCAATACATATGAATTATGTCTAGGAGTATTATAGTCATAACATGACATTACTTCTTTGGAATTTAAACAAACATGTGATGCAACTAAATTTTGAAAACATGATCAAGGTTGCTTTTTGAAATCCCTTTATCATGAATGATGCAAGATAGCACATATAAGACCACTTCAAAACTCTTTTCACAAGGAGTTAAGTCATGATAACCTCCTTTCAAGATCTGAATCTAGATCATTTAGCATTTGTGTTCATTAGCCTTAACTAAGCAGTTCTTTTCAAATGAAGTTCTAGCACAAAGCTTATCAAGTTGGTCATGGATACAACAACTATAAATCACATATTATGATCATTTAGGTTCCAAATCAGTCATGTATATGGCCTCATAAGTTCAGAACTTGTAAGACATATATTACTTCAAAGTTTGTTCTCTATACTTTAAGTTTTCATTACAAATCTCTTACTAAAATGTGTTGATCACTTCATACTACATAAGAAAACCTTACATATCATGTTATACTCCTCTATAGGTATGTATCGAAGTCATAACATCAAGTTAGTAACACATATAACCAATAGAAACCAAAGAATGGATCTCGAGGTATAAGTAGCAATTTGCTACTGTACCCTAGTACAAATAAGTATGATTTTGCCATTACACCACAGTAGTAGTAAGGTAAGGTTACTCTGTTTTGCAGAGTAACTACCAACTTATTTTCGAACAATTCAAGCATGCTCCAAATCATTATTAAAGTGTTCACACATGTTAGAAAACTTCTTACACACCTTATAACATGCTTGTTCATATCAATTAACAAATAAATTCAAGAAATTCCAATAATTAAACAAGACCCATTTCAAGAGCATAGTTAGAACTTATACCTTCTTAAGCTTGGATTGGATTCCTTACACGCTAAGTATTCTCCCAAAATTTCTCAGCAACTTAGAGTTCTCAATATCAGACTTAGCAAACAACAAAATTGAAAATTGGGCTACTATTTATAGAAGAACTTTGGACTAAATATTCACATTGCACTAAGGTTGAAGCTCATGGTGTAAAGGAAGAACACATTGGTTGCTAAGAAGTGGTTCAACAACTCCCCATTGACCATTGGCCTTGAAATCATTGCCTAAGTTTTAGCCATTTGAAAGTTACGTGTTTTAGCTTCATACTATTGTTCATGTACCTAGTGACAATCATTTTGGGACAAGAGCAAATATCAGTGACAAGCTTAGCGAATTCCAAGTTCAATTACTTTATTAACCAAAAATGGGTTTTTAATGACTAAGTGTTACTATATTGGGAATTTAGGGATTACTTAGATACTCACATCATAAAACCTATGTACATAAAATACACGTAATTAAAATAACTCAGTTAACTATTATTGACCGGGTAGTTCCACAATTATCTCTACTACTCACATAGCAACCTCATCATATTATTATCTATCCAGTGTGCACACATAACTCTCTTTCCAATTTCTAGAATACACATATATTTAATTATTTCGATATAAAAATTGCATATGATTTTATTGCATTACATGATACTTCATATCAGTAGAAGGTATTCTTATTATATGATTCTATGCATGTCACACAATATACTAATGTTCCAATTCATTTTCTATAGCAGAACTAACTTTTCTCAGATTGGACACTAAGCCTTGGTTTGTGCCATTTTATCTTCTTTGGGAGGAATGCAATTACCATGGGTCCACAGACAGTGCCAAAATGGGTTATCTTCAAGCTAGTTCAAATATCTATCATTACATAAGTCTTATATGAGATAATTTAACTTCTACACTGGTGATATACCCATAATTGACATAAATCAATATGTTCAACTCTTGCCACCATATTCAAATAAATTGAATATTTAATCATTAATAATCTTATCAAGTCTTTGATATTAAAATCTTAGGGCTAGTCCACTAATTTAAATAAACTATTAGTGACTCCCTTTAATCATTTCATAAATTCACATAACCACATAAGGTTTAGATAGACTCCCAAAACTAACTCATTAAAATTAAATCACATATTTAATTAATAAGGAGTTTCAAATTCGTGGATGTTACATCCCTCCCCCCTTATAAAAATTTCATCCTCGGAATTGTAAAAATAAGGTTACTCAAATAAAAACGGATAATTCGCTCTCATTTTCTCTTATAGCTCGCACGTAGCTTCATCTACTGTGTGATTCCTCTAGAGAATCTTAACAGAATGGATAATCTTATTCCTCAACTTCTGTTCCTTCCTATCTAGTATCTGGACAGGAATTTCCTCGTATGATAAGTCTTTCTCGACATGAATTGGTTCATAGGAGATAATGTGCTTGTAATCCGGTTTATAGGGTCGCAATACTGACACATGAAACACATTGTGAATGTGCTCAAGTTCAGGAGGTAATGCTACCTCATATGCCACTTCACCGACTCCCCTCAAAATCTCAAGCGGTCCTATGACACCCACAAATCCGGGTTACCTGACCCCCGAGTTTGGTGCTCACGATCCACAACATAATAAGCATCTAACTACCCATTCATTGATGAATAGAATATTACACCACATTAACTTATAAAGTTAATACATTAGTCCCACGTTCTCTAACCATAACATTACAAATATACCATTTAGATATACAAAAAGGGTTTACAAACATAACATACTAATAATGTTATTTATAACTAGTTTATCACTATGCATTTGCCTTTATCCTTCACAACATCTCCTGCCACTTCATCCCTAGCTAAAAAGTTTTATTTAGCAAGGGTGAGCAACAAATTTGCCCCGCAAGTTAAGACATACAATGAATATATAAGATTCAAGAATAACATACTATCTATTTCGATAGAATGACACCAAAGTTCGGGGAACTTTGAAATAGTTGAACAAATCTCCAATTTCTAACAAATCTTCTCACAATCTATACAACACAATAATTTGATAATGAAATAGTACAACGCTTTCAAAGTTTCTATGATACTCTAATGAATAATCAAGAATCAATTCTATGCAATAACAAAGTGGAATATTTTCCAGATTTATGCTGAGTGATCACAATGGACCTAGAACTTCTCTTCTCGGGTATCTATCAAAGATTTACTTTGATATATACTCAGGTGTATCAGATAACCATAAAGATTAAATCATACACCTCTGCAAGTATAACAAGTGATCAGCTTTATTATACCCTATATTATGCATAATACTTAAAACGCGCGCAAAGGTCAAATTTACGACTAATAAAATGTTACCTTTATATAAAAGGTTGTTCTTCTCAGTCTCAGAATCAAGATTTGATTTAACAATGAAATACAATGATTTCAATATCTAATCACTTCTCTTCTCTTCTCTTCTCAAACCTATCAAGTTTTCTTTTTCGATCTAGCCAAAATAACTGGCATTAATCTATCAATAATAATTAAATTCTCTTCTCTTCTCTTCTCTTCTCGAACCTATCAAGTTTTAACAAATGTTCGTCTAGCCTGAATAATTAGCTAAGACATTTCTCAACACGATTCGACAATAAACAGGAATTATCTGTAGTGTCAATATTAATTTCTACGAATGTAGATATCCAACAATAGTTATTCTCCTAGTATATTTGAGAATCGAGAATTCAATTTGAATTATTAAACATGCACTAAGCGTGAATAATCAACAATAAATTCTTGGACGTGGTATAATTGACAATAACTAACCACTATAATATTTAAAAAGTATTATCTCAAGATTGAGTTAGGAAACTTGCCTTTCGCGTTGATTACTGTTACACAATATACTTATCTGCGTTTGAAAGACCTATAATCACAATATCGGTCTTACATTTAGCACAATATTTCACAATACACAATACTGTAATTTACAGTCAATCTTTCTCCTAGGCACATTATCACATAGTCACATTAGTGTTTATAACCTATATAAACACTTACCAAGTTTAACTAGTTCGGTCTGGTTGGACTTTGGTCTATTCTCGGTGTACTAGTCACCCTATTCGAAAATTAACACTTATATTGTCAACTAAACTCGGTCTCTAAGCTTCAATATTATTTTAGATAAGTTAAATATCATTAATAATATCTTTGAAAACTTTTAAATATTATAATTTATAATAATTTTTCAAACATCGGAATCATTTATAAATTTCTTAAATATTGTCTAATTCCACCATCATTAATATTTAATAGTATAAAAATATTAATGTTATACTTATCAAAATATTTAAGTTATTATCAATAACTTAAAATATTTTTAAATCATCAATATTCTACTTAAATGATTTTTAAGGTAATTAAAATCATTTTTAAATCATCACCATTAATATTCAAATATTAATGAAATATTTACCAAAATATTAAAAGTTATTAATTATAACTTAAAATATGTTTAAATCATTTTTTCATTTTTAAATGATTTTAAATCAATAAAATTATTTTTATATCATTTATTTAATATAATAATTAAATAAATCTAATATCATTAATATTAATTTATTAATTAGAATTCTCCAAAAATATTGAAAATAATATTTTATAATTCAAAATATTTTCTAACACTTTATTCTCATTTAAAATGATTTTTATAATATTAAAATCATTTTTCTCTAATTTATTTAATATAATAATTAAATAAATCCAATATCATTAATATTAAATTATTAATGAAAATTCTCTAAAAATATTAAAAGTTAAATTTTATAACTCAAAATATTTTTAAATACTTTATTCTTATTTAAAATGATTTTTCATAATATTAAATTATTTTTCTCTAATTTATTTAATACACTAATTAAATAAATTAAATACCTTTAATATTTAAATAATTATAAATATTAGAGAAAATATTCAATTGGTAAAAATTATTTTCATAAATTAAAATAATTTTAAAACCATTTTAATAATTTTTATAATTTATTTCTATTTTTAAATAATTTTCAGAAAAAATAGAAATTAAAATATTTAAAACCGTTGCTAAAGCCTATAACGACACTTTTCTGTTGTCTTAGGTGTTCTTAGCTCAAGAACACTTACAACTCAGTGTTCAACTTGCCTTTTTTGACCAGCCTTAGATTTTACTCCATGCATGTTTTGGGCCAATTTAAACCTCGATCGTGTAGTGTTTATGTAACACTACAATTATCAGTCATCATTTACGTCATACAACAAACCATCAAGAAGATCTGATCTCCCAAACTTATTGTCAGACAGCTCCTGGGTTTTCTCGGTAACCTAAAAACCCAGGCAGCTTCAGGGTACCAATTCCAGCCAAAATAATTAGGTGTTCTGTTCATCAATTAAGTTGGTTCTTGGTTCATACATGTTGTACTCATGTCAATGAACAACTACATAACACAATTCCAGTCAAACTATAACAAAATCACTAGATACGATCCGGTCAAACATGGTCAGAAATCATGTTCATCCGGTTTTTGGAAATTCTAGAAACTGCAAAACGTGACCCAGTGGTTTGGTTTGACCACTCTCTATAACAAATTTGTTTGTTGTTTAAGACATCCAGAGTCATGGATCTATAGTCCAACTAACAAGCTATAATATAGTTAGGAAAACATCATCATAATACTTACAACCTGACAGATCTATGTGTTAAAAAAACTTGTCAGACCCAGTTTTACACTTTCTGGGTTACCCAGAAAGTGATTGGTCATCCTCGGTCAACCCTCTTTGACCATGAATAACATGAAATCTGGACATGTAATGGTTGTGATTTCACTTCCAGATTACAGTCCTTATGTCAGACAACAGATCCAAAACATAAAACAAGAAAAATCATGATCTGACAATAATCCATAGACACTGACATTTGCTTTTCATAGCATTTTCTAGGGTTCTAGCAGTTTTTGAAAAATTGGCCTCTAAGGTCTTTTAATAATATAGATCTATGGTATATCCCCATAGATCATCATGAAACATGTTCTAGCAAAGATCTAAACACATAAACATCATTTCTATCTAAGCATACAAGATCAAACAAAATTAGGGTTTTACCTTCTAGCTTCCAATCTTTGATTCTAGCCTTCACCCACTGATCTTGATGATCTAAGGGCTTATCTTGGGACTGATACACTCAAAGTTTTCGTGGGTCTTGGTGAGAAAGAGAGAGTAGGTGAGAGCTTGGGTGAAAAATAAGTAAAATGCTAGACTTTCTCTCTCTCAAATCTATTATATAATCACTTAGGTGCAAAGCATGATCTGCTAGCTGTGCATTAGAGGTTGATTTGCTGGTATGTTAAGTAAAATTGGTCAAAATAGTTGGTGGACAACTACAATTCTAGCAAGATTCACAAGTTAGCTTATTAAAAATATGAAAAGGGTAATTTTGTCATTTGTATTTTCATTTTAATGGCATACTAGACAATTGCACAACCCTTAGGGTTTAACCCTTAGGGTTTAACCCCAAGGATCTAACCCTTAGGTTTTAAAGCTTTAGTTTCCACAGTTTTCAAATTAGGGTTTTCATAATAGAAAATTAAGATGAAAAAAATATAATTAGTGATTACTAATTACATTAAATGTTATCAAACACATTAAGACTTACTAATTAGAATTAGGGTTTAGAATTCTAGAAATTTAAATTAGGGTTTCCTGGCTTTCAATTTGGGTTTCTAACTGCACGTTAGGGTTTCTAATCCTAAGATTAGGGTTTCTAGTCTTTTATTAGAGTTTACAAATTTTAAATCCTATCAAGTAAATCGTTGGTCATTAACTCAACACACTACAAACACGTACTCATCAACACAATTATTCTAGTTATATTTTCTATCGAATCCCTATCCAAAAATTAGGGTTAGGGTTTTTAAAGCTTTTAAGCACAACTCTACTCTTATTTATGAGTCAATACTCAAATTGACTAATTCTCGAGACTCGCGTCACAGATACAAAGTACAATATTAACAGTCAATGTCAATATAAAAAAAAATTATTCGAAAAATTTGGATTATTCGAAATCCCGAGTTAACACATTCACCCCTCCTTAAAAGGATTCCGTCCTCGGAATCACCGCTTTCTTATTCTCTACAATCTTTTAAAGTTGTATCATCAATTAATTATTATCAACACAATATTAAATTGTGTCTTATATTCTAACCTGTGTCTTGTATCCATAAAAGAAAAAAATTCACAGTAATATCAAACCAAGATTACTCATGTAATTAAATATCTCGTGAAATAAATGACTGTCGCTACTTCATGGGCGCCATCTTTGCATCACGAACCGAACTATCGCTAAAAGTGAATGTTGTTGGTCTTCCTAGCTGTGCAGGTGCTCGAATCGTTAAGTTTCCGCTATCGGGTCCTTTGTTGGCATTTCCCCTCTCCGCATTTCTTTTCGGATAATTTCGGACCAGAGGATCAGTCGATCCACAGGCAAAACAACCTTGTGTCTTCTTTGGAAAGGGACACTTGGGAGACATGTGTCCCTTTTGGAAACAGTTATAACAGACTCTTTTTTTCTTCAAACAAACTCCTTGATGATTTTTCCCACAAACTACACACGGCGCGCATTTCTTCCTGATCTCTTCCAGATTATTTCCTGAATTAACATCACCATCTCTCTTACTTTTATTAAGATCACTACCTCCACTACCGCCTATCATATTATTTCCTTGAGCCTCCTTTCTTTGTTGTTGACTATTCTTTAATATAGCCTTAATTTCTCCCTCAGCGATAATGACTTTTTCTAATAAAGTTGAAAATGAATTAATTTGCAGCACAACTAACTTCTGGAGTACCAACGATTTCAATCTATTCCTAAAACATCGTGCTTTAAGCTCCTCAGTGTCCACTCGATGTGGAGCAAATTTTGTTAACTCGTTGAACTTGATAAAATATTCTGTCATCGACATATCCTTCTACTTCAGATTCAAAAATTGCTCTTCCATATTTTCCTTTAGACTTCCCTTCATGGCGGCATTATCGATAAAAATCTTATATTATTTCTCTTCTCTACACCAACTCTTATTAATCACACAATAAGAATTTAACACAAAGTTCTCATATAATCGCATATTTATTCAAATAGCAAATAGTACATTTAATACTTAACACATATTTACTATCCCATTTTAAATAAATTTCAGGATTAACAACACAACTTTACACAGAAATTTACAATTCTCAAACTTTACTCAAAAAGTTGAAATTCTCTATTCACACATAGCTATTCCCGGTTAAATCAAACTTACTACACCTAGGGGTTCGGGAACTTGCCACAATTATATAAGTTTATGAACTTATCCTAGTCAGACCTTTGGCGTCCATTCGCTGAGGGGTTCAAAACATCTCATATAATTATGAGTCATGAACTTACCATAAGTATGAGTTTTAAGAACTCACAAATTAAGCATAATCTTATATTCATATAGAAAATAATGATTTTATTTATATAAACATATATATTTGCATATATTCACATATCATTCTCAATATTATAACCTTTAATATCACACATTATCAAAAGATACTATCGCTTAAACTTAAGCTATCTACTGTTCACTCCCTTCACCGATCTTCTTGCTAGAACACTTGTTGAATCCGTGACCCTTCTTCCACATGCAAAACACTTTCTCATATTCAAATTTCAGACAATGTTGAGAAATATTTCCTTCCCGCTACAATTGAAGCACACGTTCTTCCTCTTCATATCATTCATTCTCCCACGTAAGTCTTCCCACACTTGCTACGGACTTTGCTTCTTCTTCGGGTTTGAATTTTCAGAGTTATCACAGTCGTGATCCCTCTTTCTCTTATTCTTGTCCTTCTTGTGCTTGATTGTTCCTTCAAACGATCCACCACCTTTAGTCTTCATACTCTCTAACTGCGCCGAAATTCAGCTCGTTCCGTTCTTCAGTCATCTCGCGTAATGTTCACTCCATTTTCCACAACTCCTCTAAGAGAAATACTTTACTCCGGAGTTCTTGTACTTCTGCAGATACTTGATCTTGGTTTCCAACTTTAGTCTTGTTCTCTTTCTCTATCTTAGCTTCTTCGGACTCATCCTCCTCATCACTACTCAAATACATCTCCGAATAATCATCATGATCAATCCCAAGATTGACCATAGGTTCATATTTTCCCACCTCTTCAATCGACTTCGCTTTTTCTTTGGCACCTCGACTCATCGCGGCTTGGTGCAAATGCGGTGGTAGAACTTCTGTACTCATATTATCTTCTCCCGACATCCTATTATCAGTTTAAATAACTTGATTAGTACTTCATCAGTACGAAATTCTCATACTATGTGTCCACATATCTCACTATCAATGCGCTTCGGCAATCCCTCACTTAGTACTCTGAATGAGTATTCTCTATCTTGCTTATGGTTATAATCCTAGGGTTTTCCCCCACCCCACTTAAGGTTTATAACCTACAGCTTTGATACCAACCTGTGACACCACCAAATCCGGGATACCTGACCCCCAAGTTTGGTACTCATGATCCACAACATAATAAGCATCTAACTACCCATTCATTGATGAATAGAATATTACACAACATTAACTTATAAAGTTAATACATTAGTCCCAGGTTCACTAACCTTAACATTACAAATATACCCTTTAGATATACAAAAAGGGTTTACAAACATAACATAATAATAATAATGTTATTCATAACTAGTTTATCAATATGCCTTTGCCTTTATCCTTCACAGCATCTCCTGCCACTTCATCCCTAGCTGAAAAGTTTTATTTAGCAAGGGTGAGCAACAAATTTGCCCCACAAGTTAAGACATTCAATGAATATATAAGATTCAAGAATAACAGACTATCTATTTCGATAGAATGACACCAAAGTTCGGGGAACTTTGAAATAGCTGAACAAATCTCCAATTTCTAACAAATCTTCTCACAATCTATACAACACAATAATTTGATAATGAATGAGTACAGTGCTTTCAAAGTTTCTACGATATTATAATGAATAATCAAGAATCAATTCTATGCAATAACAAAGTGGAATGTTTTCCAGATTTATGTTGAGTGATCACAATGGATCTAGAACTTCTCTTCTCGGGTATCTCTCAAAGATTTACTTTGATATATACTCAGGTGTATCAGATAGCCATAAAGATTAAATCATACACCTATACAAGTATAACAAGTAATCAACTTTATTATACCCTATATTATGTATAATACTTAAAACGTGCGCAAAGGTCCAATGTACGACTAATAAAATGTTCCCTTTATATAAAAGGTTATTCTTCCCAGTCTCAGAATCAAGATTTGATTTAACAACGAAATACAATGATTTCAATATCTAATCACTTCTCTTCTCTTCTCTTCTCAAACCTATCAAGTTTCTTTTTCGATTTAAATAAATAAACGGCATTGATCTATCAATAATAATTAAATTCTCTTCTCTTCTCTTCGAACCTATCAAGTTTTAACAAATGTTTGTCTAGCGTAATAATTAGCTAAGACATTTCTCAACACGATTCGACAATAAACAGGAATTATCTGTAGTATCAATATTAATTTCTACGAATGTAGATATCCAACAATAGTTATTCTCCGAGTATATTTCAGAATCAGTAATTCAATTTGAATTATTAAACATGCACTAACTGTGAATAATCAACAATAAATTCTTGGACGTGGTATAATTGACAATAACTAACCACTATAATATTTAAAAAGTATTATCTCAAGATTGAGTTAGGAAACTTGCCTTTCGCGTTGATTACTGTTACACAATATACTTATCTGCGTTTGAAAGACCTATAATCACAATATCGGTCTTACATTTAGCACAATATTTCACAATACACAATACTGTAATTTACAGTCAATCTATCTTCTAGGCACATTAGCACATAGTCACATTAGTGTTTATAACCTATATAAACACTTACAAAATCTAACAAGTTTGATTCGGTTGGACTTGATTTCATTCTCGTGTGTACTAGTCACCCTATCCAGATAATTAACAGGTTATATTGTCAACTAAACTAGGTCTCTAAGCTTCAATATTATTTTAGATAAGTCAAATATCATTAATAATATCTTTCAAAAACTTTTAATAATTCTCAAACAATTATTATAATTTATAATAATTTTTCAAACATCGGAATCATTTATAAATGATTTAAATACTATCTAATTCCATCATAATTAATATTTAATAGTATAAAAATATTAATGTTATACTTGTCAAAATATTTTTAAATCATCAATATTCTACTTAAATGATTTTTAAGGTAATTAAAATCATTTTAAATCATCACCATTAATATTCAAATATTAATGAAATATTTACCAAAATATTAAAAGTTATTAATTATAACTTAAAATATGTTTAAATCATTTTTCTCATTTTAAATGATTTTTAAATCAATAAAATCATTTTTCTATCATATATTTAGTATAATATTTAAATAAATATAATATCATTAATATTAATTTATTAATGAGAATTCTCAAAAATATTGAAAATTATATTTTATAATTCAAAATATTTTCTAACACTTTATTCTCATTTAAAATGAATTTTATAATATTAAAATCATTTTTCTCTAAATTATTTAATATAATAATTAAATAAATCCAATATCATTAATATTAAATTATTAATGAAAATTCTCTAAAAATATTAAAAGTTACATTTTATAACTCAAAATATTTTTAAATACTTTATTCTTATTTAAAATGATTTTTCATAATATTAAATCATTTTTCTCTAATTTATTTAATATACTAATTAAATAAATTAAATACCTTTTAATATTTAAATAATTATAAATATTAAAGAAAAATATTCAATTGGTCAAAAATTATTTTTCATAATTTTTCATAATTTTTAATAATTTTTATAATTTATTTCTATTTTAAATAATTTTCTAAAAATCAGAAATTAAAATATTTAAAACCGTCGCTAAAGCCTATAAGCGACACTTTTTCTCGTCGTCTTATGTGTTCTTGGCTCAAGAACACTGACAACTCAGTGTTCAACTTGCCTTTTTTGACCAGCCTTAGATTTTAATCCGTGCATGTTTTGGGCCAACTTAAACCTCGATCGTGTAGTGTTTATGTAACACTACAATTATCAGTCATCATTTAGGTCATGCAACAAACCATCAAGAAGATCTGATCTCCCAAACTTGTTGTGAGGCGACTCACTGGTTTTCGGGTAACCCAGAAACCCCAGCAATTTCAGTACCAATTCCACCAAAATAATTAGGTGTTCTGTTCAAAGAATTAAGTTGGTTCTTGGTTCATACATGTTGTACTCATGTCAATGAACCACTACATAACACAATTCCAAATCAAACTATAACAAAATAACTAGATACGATCCGGGCCAAACATGGTCGTAAATTATGTTCATCCGATTTTTGGAAATTCCAGAAACTGCAAAATGTGATGGAGTGGCTTAGTTTGACCACTCTCTACAACAAATCTATTTGTTGTTTAAGACATGTAAAGTCATGGATCTATAGTCCTGCTAACAAGCTACAATATAGTTAGGAAAACATCATCATAACACTTACAACCTGACAGATCTATGCGTTACAAAAACTTGTCAGACCCAGTTTTACACTTTCTGGGTTACCCAGAAAGTGACTAGTCATGCTTC
Source organism: Panax ginseng (assembly GCA_020205605.1). Classification (NCBI taxonomy): domain Eukaryota; kingdom Viridiplantae; phylum Streptophyta; class Magnoliopsida; order Apiales; family Araliaceae; genus Panax; species Panax ginseng. The sequence goes on along the minus strand of CM035135.1, from coordinate 80,890,604 downwards.
TCGGCCAACCCTCTTTGACCATGAATAACATGAAACTGGACATGTAATGGTTGTGATTTCACTTCCATTCTGATCCTTATGTCGTCGGACAACGGATCAAAAACATAAAACAAGAAAAATCATGATCGAGATAAGAATCTATAGACACTGACATTTGCTTGTCAGAGCATTTTCTAGGATTCTAGCAGTTTTTGAAAACTTGGCCTTTAAGGCCTTTTTATGCTACAGATCAATGGTATATCACCATAGATCATCATGAAACATGTTCTAGCAAAGATCTAAACACATAAACATCATTTCTATCTAAGCATACCAGATCAAACAAAATTACAGTTTTACCTTCTAGCTTCCACTATTTAATTCTAGCCTTCACCCACTGATCTTGATGATCTAAGGGCTTATCTTGGGACTGATACACTCAAAGTTTTCGTGTGTCTTAGTGAGAGAGAGAGAGAGTAGGTGAGAGCTTGGGTGCAAAATAAGTAAAATGCTAGACTTTCTCTCTCTCAAATCTATTATATAATCACTTAGGTGCAAAGCATGATCTGCTAGCTGTCCATTAGAGGTTGATTTGCTGGTATGTTAAGTAAAATTGGTCAAAATAGTTGGTGGACAACTAAAATTCTAGCAAGATTCACAAGTTAGCTTATTAAAAATATGAAAAGGGTAATTTTGTCATTTGTATTTTCATTTTAATGGCATACTAGACAATTGCACAACCCTTAGGGTTTAACCCCAAGGATCTAACCCTTAGGTTTTAAAGCTTTAGTTTCCACAATTTTCAAATTAGGGTTTTCATAATAGAAAATTAAGATGAAAAAAATATAATTAGTGATTACTAATTACATTAAATGTTATCAAACACATTAAGACTTACTAATTAGGATTAGGGTTTAGGATTCTCGAATTTTAAATTAGGGTTTCTTGGCTTTCGATTAGGGTTTCTAACTGCACATTAGGGTTTCTAAACCTAAGATTAGGGTTTCTAGTCTTTTATTAGAGTTTACAAATTTTAAATCCTATCAAGTAAATCGTTGGTCATTAACTCAACACACTACAAACACGCACTCATCAACACAATTATTCTAGTTATATTTTCTATCGAATCCCTATCCAAAAATTAGGGTTAGGGTTTTTAAAGCTGTTAAGCACAACTCTACTCTTATTTATGAGTCAATACTCAAATTGACTAATTCTCGAGACTCGCGTCACAGATACAAAGTACAATATTAACAGTCAATGTCAATATAAAAAAAAATTATTCGAAAAATTTGGATTATTCGAAATCCCGAGTTATCACATTCACTCCTCCTTAAAAGGATTCCGTCCTCGGAATCACCGCTTTCTTATTCTCTACAATCTTTTAAAGTTGTATCATCAATTAATTATTATCAACACAATATTAAATTGTGTCTTATATTCTAACCTGTGTCTTGTATCCATAAAAGAAAAAAATTCACAGTAATATCTAACCAAGATTACTCATGTAATTAAATATCTCAACGAAATCAACATTTGTCGCTACTTCATGGGGGGGCCATCATGATCTCGAACCTGCCATACTAAAAGTGAATGTTATTGGTCTTCCTAGCTGTGCAGGTCCTCGAATCGTTAAGTTTCCGCTATCGGGTCCTTTGTTGGCATTTCCCCTCTCCGTATTTCTTTTTGGACAATTTCGGACCAGATGATCAGTCGATCCACAAGAAAAACAACCTTGTGTCTTCTTTGGAAAGGGACACTTGGGAGACATGTGTCCCTTTTGGAAACAGTTATAACAGACTCTTTGTTTCTTCAAACAAACTCCATGATGATTTTTCCCGCAAACTACACACGGCGCGCATTTCTTCCTGATCTCTTCCAGATTATTTCCTGAATTAACATCACCATCCCTCTTACTTTTATTAAGATCACTACCTCCACTACCGCCTATCATATTATTTCCTTGAGCCTCCTTTCTTTGTTCTTGACTATTCTTTAATATAGCCTTAATTTCTCCCTCAGCGATAATGACTTTTTCTAATAAAGTTGAAAATGAATTAATTTGCAGCACAACTAACTTCTCGAGTTCCAACGATTTCAATCTGTTCCTAAAACATCGTGCTTTAAGCTCCTCAGTGTCCACTCGATGTGGAGCAAATTTTGCTAACTCGTTGAACTTGACAAAATATTCTGTCATCGACATATCCTTCTACTTCAGATTCAAAAATTGCTCTTCCATATTTTCCTTTAGACTTCCCTTCCTTGGCGGCATTATCTGATAAAAATCTTATATTATTTCTCTTTCTCTACACCAACTCTTATTAATCACACAATAAGAATTTAACACAAAGTTCTCATATAATCGCATATTTATTCAAATAGTAAATAATACATTTAATACTTAACACATATTTACTATCCCATTTTAAATAAATTTCGGGATTAACAACACAACTTTACACGTAAATTTGCAATTCTCAAACTTTACTCAAAAAGTTGAAATTCTCTATTCACACATAGCTATTCCCAATTCGTCAAACTTACCACACCTAGGGGTTCAGGAACTTGCCACAATTATATGAGTTTATGAACTTATCCTAGTCAGACCTTTGGCGTCCATTCGCTGAGGGGTTCAAAACATCTCATATAATTATGAGTCATGAATTTACCATAAGTATGAGTTTTAAGAACTCACAAATTAAGCGTAATCTTATATTCATATAGAAAATAAAGATTTTATTTATATAAACATATATATTTTCATATATTCACATATCATTCTCAATATTATAACCTTTAATATCACACATTATCAAAAGATACTATCGCTTAAACTTAAGCTATCTACTGTTCACTCCCTTCAGCAGTCTTCTTGCTAGAACACTTGTTGAATCCGTGACCCTTCTTCCACATGCAAAACACTTTTTCATATTCGGCTCAGGACAATGTTGAGAAATATTTCCTTCCTGCTTACAATTGAAGCACACGTTCTTCCACATCATGCATTCTCCCACGTAAGTCTTCCCACACTTGCTACGGACTTGCTTCTTCTTCGGGTTTGAATTTTCAGAGTTATCACTGTCGTGATCCCTCTTTCTCTTATTCTTGTCCTTCTTGTGCTTGATTGTTCCTTCAAACGATCCACCACCTTCAGTCTTCATACTCTCTAACTGCGCCTTCAGCTCATTCCGTTCTTCAGTCATCTCGCGTAATGTTCACTCCATTTTCCACAACTCCTCTAAGAGAAATACTTTACTCCGGAGTTCTTGTACTTCTGCAGATACTTGATCTTGGTTTCCAACTTTAGTCTTGTTCTCTTTCTCTATCTTAGCTTCTTTGGACTCATCCTCCTCATCACTACTCAAATACATCTCCGAATAATCATCATGATCAATCCCAAGATTGACCATAGGTTCATCTTTTCCCACCTCTTCAACTGACTCGCTTATACTGGCACACCTGGCCATCGGCATTTGGTGCAATGTACCGCTAGAACTTCTCAGACTCATATTGTCTTCTCCCGACATCCTATTATCAGTTTAAATAACTTGATTAATACTTCATCAGTACGAAATTCTCATACTATGTGTCCACATATCTCACTATCAATGCGCTTCGACAATCCCTCACTTAGTACTTTAAATGAGTATTCTCTATCTTGCTTATGGTTATAATCCTAGGGTTTTCCCCCACCCCACTTAAGGTTTATAACCTACAGCTTTGATACCAACCTGTGACACCACCAAATCCGGGATACCTGACCCCCAAGTTTGGTACTCATGATCCACAACATAATAAGCATCTAACTACCCATTCATTGATGAATAGAATATTACACAACATTAACTTATAAAGTTAATACATTAGTCCCAGGTTCACTAACCTTAACATTACAAATATACCCTTTAGATATACAAAAAGGGTTTACAAACATAACATAATAATAATAATGTTATTCATAACTAGTTTATCAATAAGCCTTTGCCTTTATCCTTCACCGCATCTCCTGCCACTTCATACCTAGCTGAAAAGTTTTATTTAGCAAGGGTGAGCAACAAATTTGCCCCACAAGTTAAGACATTCAATGAATATATAAGATTCAAGAATAACAGACTATCTATTTCGATAGAATGACACCAAAGTTCGGGGAACTTTGAAATAGCTGAACAAATCTCCAATTCTAACAAATCTTCTCACAATCTATACAACACAATAATTTGATAATGAAAGAGTACAGTGCTTTCAAAGTTTCTACGATATTATAATGAATAATCAAGAATCAATTCTATGCAATAACAAAGTGGAATGTTTTCCAGATTTATGTTGAGTGATCACAATGGATCTAGAACTTCTCTTCTCGGGTATCTCTTAAAGATTTACTTTGATATATACTCAGGTGTATCAGATAGCCATAAAGATTAAACCATACACCTCTGCAAGTATAACAAGTAATCAGCTTTATTATACCCTATATTATGTATAATACTTAAAACGTGCGCAAAGGTCCAATGTACGACCAATAAAATGTTCCCTTTATATAAAAGGTTATTCTTCCCAGTCTCAGAATCAAGATTTGATTTAACAACAAAATACAATGATTTCAATATCTAATCACTTCTCTTCTCTTCTCTTCTCAAACCTATCAAGTTTTCTTTTTCGATCTAGCCGAAATAACTGGCATTGATCTATCAATAATAATTAAATTCTCTTCTCTTCTCTTCTCGAACCTATCAAGTTTTAACAAATGTTCGTCTAGCCAGAATAATTAGCTAAGACATTTCTCAACACGATTCGACAATAAACAGGAATTATCTGTAGTGTCAATATTAATTTCTACGAATGTAGATATCCAACAATAGTTATTCTCCAAGTATATTTCAGAATCAGTAATTCAATTTGAATTATTAAACATGCACTAACTATGAATAATCAACAATAAATTCTTGGACGTGGTATAATTGACAATAACTAACCACTATAATATTTAAAAAGTATTATCTCAAGATTGAGTTAGGAAACTTGCCTTTCGCGTTGATTATTTACATGATATATACTTATTCTGCGTTTGAAAGACCTATAATCACAATATCGGTCTTACATTTAGCACAATATTTCACAATACACAATACTGTAATTTACAGTCAATCTATCTTCTAGGCACATTAGCACATAGTCACATTAGTGTTTATAACCTATATAAACACTTACAAAATCTAACAAGTTCGGTCTGGTTGGACTTCGGTCTATTCTCAGTGTACTAGTCACCCTATCCGATAATTAACAATTATATTGTCAACTAAACTAGGTCTCTAAGCTTCAATATTATTTTAGATAAGTCAAATATCATTAATAATATCTTTCAAAAACTTTTAATAATTCTCAAACAATTATTATAATTTATAATAATTTTTCAAACATCGGAATCATTTATAAATGATTTAAATACTATCTAATTCCACCATAATTAATATTTAATAGTATAAAAATATTAATGTTATACTTGTCAAAATATTTTTAAATCATCAATATTCTACTTAAATGATTTTTAAGGTAATTAAAATCATTTTAAATCATCACCATTAATATTCAAATATTAATGAAATATTTACCAAAATATTAAAAGTTATTAATTATAACTTAAAATATGTTTAAATCATTTTTCTCATTTTTAAATGATTTTTAAATCAATAAAATCATTTTTCTATCATATATTTAGTATAATATTTAAATAAATATAATATCATTAATATTAATTTATTAATGAGAATTCTCCAAAAATATTGAAAATTAAATTTTATAATTCAAAATATTTTCTAACACTTTATTCTCATTTAAAATGAATTTTATAATATTAAAATCATTTTTCTCTAAATTATTTAATATAATAATTAAATAAATCCAATATCATTAATATTAAATTATTAATGAAAATTCTCTAAAAATATTAAAAGTTACATTTTATAACTCAAAATATTTTTAAATACTTTATTCTTATTTAAAATGATTTTTCATAATATTAAATCATTTTTTCTCTAATTTATTTAATATACTAATTAAATAAATTAAATACCTTTAATATTTAAATAATAATAAATATTAAAGAAAAATATTCCAATTGGTCAAAAATTATTTTTCATAATTTTTCATAATTTTTAATAATTTTTATAATTTATTTCTATTTTTAAATAATTTTCAGAAAAATCAGAAATTAAAATATTTAAAACCGTCGCTAAAGCCTATAGCGACACTTTTCTGTCGTCTTATGTGTTCTTGGCTCAAGAACACTGACAACTCAGTGTTCAACTTGCCTTTTTTGACCAGCCTTAGATTTTAATCCGTGCATGTTTTGGGCCAACTTAAACCTCGATCGTGTAGTGTTTATGTAACACTACAATTATCAGTCATCATTTAGGTCATGCAACAAACCATCAAGAAGATCTGATCTCCCAAACTTGTTGTGAGGCGGCTCACGGTTTTCGGGTAACCCGTAAACCCGCAGTGACTTCAGTACCAATTCCACCAAAATAATTAGGTGTTACGCTCAAAGAATTAAGTTGGTTCTTGGTTCATACATGTTGTACTCATGTCAATGAACCACTACATAACACAATTCCAGTCAAACTATAACAAAATAACTAGATACGATCCGGTCAAACATGGTCAGAAATTATGTTCATCCGATTTTTGGAAATTCCAGAAACTGCAAAATGTGATGGAGTGGCTTAGTTTGACCACTCTCTACAACAAATCTGTTTGTTGTTTAAGACATGTAAAGTCATGGATCTATAGTCCTGCTAACAAGCTACAATATAGTTAGGAAAACATCATCATAACACTTACAACCTGACAGATCTATGCGTTACAAAAACTTGTCAGACCCAGTTTTACACTTTCTGGGTTACCCAGAAAGTGACTAGTCATGCTCGGTCAACCCTCTTTGACCATGAATAACATGAAATCTGGACATGTAATGGTTGTGATTTCACTTCCAGATTACAGTCCTTATGTCAGACAACAGATCAAAAACATAAAACAAGAAAAATCATGATCAGACAAGAATCTATAGACACTGACATTTGCTTGTTAGAGCATTTTCTAGGATTCTAGCAGTTTTTGAAAACTTGGCCTTTAAGGCCTTTTTATGCTACAGATCAATGGTATATCACCATAGATCATCATGAAACATGTTCTAGCAAAGATCTAAACACATAAACATCATTTCTATCTAAGCATACCAGATCAAACAAAATTTTAGTTTTACCTTCTAGCTTCCAATCTTTGATTGTAGCCTTCACCCACTGATCTTGATGATCTAAGGGCTTATCTTGGGACTGATACACTCAAAGTTTTCGGGTTTCTTAGTGAGAGAGAGAGAGATTAGGTGAGAGTTTGGGTGCAAAATAAGTAAAATGCTAGACTTTCTCTCTCTCAAATCTATTATATAATCACTTAGGTGCAAAGCATGATCTGCTAGCTGTCCATTAGAGGTTGATTTGCTGGTATGTTAAGTAAAATTGGTCAAAATAGTTGGTGGACAACTACAATTCTAGCAAGATTCACAAGTTAGCTTATTAAAAATATGAAAAGGGTAATTTTGTCATTTGTATTTTTATTTTAATGGCATACTAGATAATTGCACAACCCTTAGGGTTTAACCCTTAGGGTTTAACCCCAAGGATCTAACCCTTAAGTTTTAAAGCTTTAGTTTCCACAATTTTCAAATTAGGGTTTTCATAATAGAAAATTAAGATGAAAAAAATATAATTAGTGATTACTAATTACATTAAATGTTATCAAACACATTAAGACTTACTAATTAGGATTAGGGTTTAGGATTCTCGAATTTTAAATTAGGGTTTCCTGGCTTTCGATTAGGGTTTCTAACTGCACGTTAGGGTTTCTAATCTTAAGATTAGGGTTTCTAGTCTTTTATTAGAGTTTACAAATTTTAAATCCTATCAAGTAAATCGTTGGTCATTAACTCAACACACGACAAACACGTACTCATCAACACAATTATTCTAGTTATATTTTCTATCGAATCCCTATCCAAAAATTAGGGTTAGGGTTTTTAAAGTCATTAGCACAACTCTACTCTTATTTATGAGTCAATACTCAAATTGACTAATTCTCTAGACTCGTCACACAGATATACAAAGTACAATATTAACGGTCAATGTCAATATAAAAAAAATTATTTGAAAAATTTGGATTATTGAAATCCAGGAGTTATCACATTCACCCCTCCTTAAAAGGATTCCGTCCTCGGAATCACCGCTTTCTTATTCTCTACAATCTTTTAAAGTTGTATCATCAATTAATTATTATCAACACAATATTAAATTGTGTCTTATATTCTAACCTGTGTCTTGTATCCATAAAAGAAAAAAATTCACAGTAATATCTAACCAAGATTACTCATGTAATTAAATATCTCAGCGAAATCGTTACTTGTCGCTACTTCATGGGCAGCTACTGCATCTGGAACTGTCATGCTAAAAGTGAATGTTATTGGTCTTCCTAGTCGCATGGTGTCCTCGAATCGTTAAGTTTCCGCTTATCGGGTCCTTTGTTGGCATTTCCCCTCTCCGTATTTCTTTTCGGAGAATTTCGGACCAGATGATCAGTCGATCCACAAGAAAAACAACCTTGTGTCTTCTTTGGAAAGCGACACTTGGGAGACATGTGTCCCTTTTGGAAACAGTTATAACAGACTCTTTGTTTCTTCAAACAAACTCCATGATGATTTTTCCCTCAAACTACACACGGCGCGCATTTCTTCCTGATCTCTTCCAGATTATTTCCTGAATTAACATCACCATCCCTCTTACTTTTATTAAGATCACTACCTCCACTACCGCCTATCAAATTATTTCCTTGAGCCTCCTTTCTTTGTTCTTGACTATTCTTTAATATAGCCTTAATTTCTCCCTCAGCGATAATGACTTTTTCTAATAAAGTTGAAAATAAATTAATTTACAGCACAACTAACTTCTCGAGTTCCAACGATTTCAATATGTTCCTAAAACATCGTGCTTTATGGTCCTCAGTGTCCACTCGATGTGGAGCAAATTTTGTTAACTCGTTGAACTTGACAAAATATTCTGTCATCGACATATCCTTCTACTTCAGATTCAAAAATTGCTCTTCCATATTTTCCTTTAGACTTCCCTTCCTTGGCGGCATTATCTGATAAAAATCTTATATTATTTCTCTTTCTCTGCACCAACTCTTATTAATCACACAATAAGAATTTAACACAAAGTTCTCATATAATCGCATATTTATTCAAATAGCAAATAATACATTTAATACTTAACACATATTTACTATCCCATTTTAAATAAATTTTTGGGATTAACAACACAACTTTACACGTAAATTTGCAATTCTCAAACTTTACTCAAAAAGTTGAAATTTCTATTCACACATAGCTATTCCCGGTTTCGTCAAACTTACCACACCAAGGAGTTCGGGAACTTGCCACAATTATATGAGTTTATGAACTTATCCTAGTCGACCTTTGGCGTCCATTATTTGAGGGTTCAAAACATCTCATATAATTATGAGTCATGAACTTACCATAAGTATGAGTGTTAAGAACTCACAAATTAAGCGTAATCTTATATTCATATAGAAAATAAAGATTTTATTTATATAAACATATATATTTGCATATATTCACATATCATTCTCAATATTATAACCTTTAATATCACACATTATCAAAAGATACTATCGCTTAAACTTAAGTTATCTACCTGCTCACTCCCTTCAATTGGCCTTCTTGCTAGAACACTTGTTGAATCCGTGACCCTTCTTCCACATGCAAAACACTTTCTCATATTCGGCTCAGGACAATGTTGATAAATATTTCCTTTCACGCTACAATTGAAGCACACGTTCTTCCATATCATGCATTCTCCCACGTAAGTCTTCCCACACTTGCTACTGGACTTGCTTCTTCTTCTAAGTTTGATTTTTCAGAGTTATCACGATCGTGATCCCTCTTTATCTTATTCTTGTCCTTCTTGTGCTTGATTGTTCCTTCAAACGATCCACCACCTTGATCTTCATACTCTCTAAGCTCGCGCCTTCACTCGTTAGTTCTTGATCATCTCGCGTAATGTTCACTCCATTTTCCACAACTCCTCTAAGAGAAATACTTTACTCAGGAGTTCTTGTACTTCGCAGATACTTGATCTTGGTTTCCAACTTTAGTCTTGTTCTCTTTCTCTATCTTAGCTTCTTTGGACTCATCCTCCTCATCACTACTCAAATACATCTCCGAATAATCATCATGATCAATCCCAAGATTGACCATAGGTTCATCTTTTCCCACCTCTTCAATCGACTTCGCTTATACTTGGCACCTGGCCATCGCACCGTGCAACAAACCGCTAGAACTTCTCAGACTCATATTATCTTCTCCCGACATCCTATTATCGGTTTAAATAACTTGATTAGTACTTCATCAGTGCGAAATTCTCATACTATGTGTCCACATATCTCACTATCAATGCGCTTCGGCAATCCCTCACTTAGTACTCTGAATGAGTATTCTCTATCTTGCTTATGGTTATAATCCTAGGGTTTTCCCCCACCCCACTTAAGGTTTATAACCTACAGCTTTGATACCAACCTGTGACACCACCAAATCCGGGATACCTGACCCCCGAGTTTGGTACTCATGATCCACAACATAATAAGCATCTAACTACACATTCATTGATGAATAGAATATTACACAACATTAACTTATAAAATTAATACATTAGTCCCAGGTTCACTAACCTTAACATTACAAATATACCCTTTAGATATACAAAAAGGGTTTACAAACATAACATAATAATAATAATGTTATTCATAACTAGTTTATCAATATGCCTTTGCCTTTATCCTTCACAGCATCTCCTGCCACTTCATCCCTAGCTGAAAAGTTTTATTTAGCAAGGGTGATCAACAAATTTGCCCCACAAGTTAAGACATTCAATGAATATATAAGATTCAAGAATAACAGACTATCTATTTCGATAGAATGACACCAAAGTTCGGGGAACTTTGAAATAGCTGAAAAAATCTCCAATTTCTAACAAATCTTCTCACAATCTATACAACACAATAATTTGATAATGAAAGAGTACAGTGCTTTCAAAGTTTCTACGATATTATAATGAATAATCAAGAATCAATTCTATGCAATAACAAAGTGGAATGTTTTCCAGATTTATGTTGAGTGATCACAATGGATCTAGAACTTCTCTTCTCGGGTATCTCTCAAAGATTTACTTTGATATATACTCAGGTGTATCAGATAGCCATAAAGATTAAATCATACACCTCTGCAAGTATAACAAGTAATCAGCTTTATTATACCCTATATTATGTATAATACTTGAAACGTGCGCAAAGGTCCAATGTACGACCAATAAAATGTTCCTTTTATATAAAAGGTTATTCTTCCCAGTCTCAGAATCAAGATTTGATTTAACAACGAAATACAATGACTTCAATATCTAATCACTTCTCTTCTCTTCTCTTCTCAAACCTATCAAGTTTTCTTTTTTGATCTAAGCCAAGAAATAAGCGGCATTGATCTATCAATAATAATTAAATTCTCTTCTTCTCTCTTCTCGAACCTATCAAGTTTTAACAAATGTTCGTCTAGCGTAATAATTAGCTAAGACATTTCTCAACACGATTCGACAATAAGCAGGGAATTATCGTAGAGTGTCAATATTAATTTCTACGAATGTAGATATCCAACAATAGTTATTCTCAGTATATATTTCGTAATCAAGAATTCAATTTGAATTATTAAACATGCACTAACTCGTGAATAATCAACAATAAATTCTTGGGACGTGGTATAATTGACAATAACTAACCACTATAATATTTAAAAAGTATTATCTCAAGATTGAGTTAGGAAACTTGCCTTTCGCGTTGATTACTGTTACACAATATACTTATCTGCGTTTGAAAGACCTATAATCACAATATCGATCTTACATTTAGCACAATATTTCACAATACACAATACTGTAATTTACAGTTAATCTATCTTCTAGGCACATTAGCACATAGTCATATTAGTGTTTATAACCTATATAAACACTTACAAAATCTAACAAGTTCGGTCTGGTTGGACTTCAGTCTATTCTCAGTGTACTAGTCACCCTATCCGATAATTAACAATTATATTGTCAACTAAACTAGGTCTCTAAGCTTCAATATTATTTTAGATAAGTCAAATATCATTAATAATATCTTTCAAAAACTTTTAATAATTCTCAAACAATTATTATAATTTATAATAATTTTTCAAACATCGGAATCATTTATAAATGATTTAAATACTATCTAATTCCACCATAATTAATATTTAATAGTATAAAAATATTAATGTTATACTTGTCAAAATATTTTTAAATCATCAATATTCTACTTAAATGATTTTTAAGGTAATTAAAATTATTTTTAAATCATCATCATTAATATTCAAATATTAATGAAATATTTACCAAAATATTAAAAGTTATTAATTATAACTTAAAATATCTTTAAATCATTTTTCTCATTTTTAAATGATTTTTAAATCAATAAAATCATTTTTCTATCATATATTTAGTATAATATTTAAATAAATATAATATCATTAATATTAATTTATTAATGAGAATTCTCCAAAAATATTGAAAATTATATTTTATAATTCAAAATATTTTCTAACACTTTATTCTCATTTAAAATGAATTTTATAATATTAAAATCATTTTCTCTAAATTATTTAATATAATAATTAAATAAATCTAATATCATTAATATTAAATTATTAATGAAAATTCTCTAAAAATATTAAAAGTTACATTTTATAACTCAAAATATTTTTAAATACTTTATTCTTATTTAAAATGATTTTTCATAATATTAAATCATTTTTCTCTAATTTATTTAATATACTAATTAAATAAATTAAATACCTTTAATATTTAAATAACAATAAATATTAAAGAAAAATATTCCAATTGGTCAAAAATTATTTTTCATAATTTTTCATAATTTTTAGTAATTTTTATAATTTATTTCTATTTTTAAATAATTTTCAGAAAAATCAAAAATTAAAATATTTAAAACCGTCGCTAAAGCCTATAGCGACACTTTTCTGTCGTGTTATGTGTTCTTGGCTCAAGAACACTGACAACTCAATGTTCAACTTGCCTTTTTTGACCAGCCTTAGATTTTAATCCGTGCATGTTTTGGGCCAACTTAAACCTCGATCGTGTAGTGTTTATGTAACACTACAATTATCAGTCATCATTTAGGTCATGCAACAAACCATCAAGAAGATCTGATCTCCCAAACTTGTTGTGAGACAGCTCCTGGGTTTTCTGGGTAACCCAGAAACCCAGGCAGCTTCAGGGTACCAATTCCAGCCAAAATAATTAGGTGTTCTGTTCAGCAATTAAGTTGGTTCTTGGTTCATACATGTTGTACTCATGTCAATGAACCACTACATAACACAATTCCAGTCAAACTATAACAAAATAACTAGATACGATCCGGTCAAACATGGTCAGAAATTATGTTCATCCGATTTTTGGAAATTCCAGAAACTGCAAAATGTGATGGAGTGGCTTAGTTTGACCACTCTCTACAACAAACTCATTTGTTTGTTTAAGACATGTAAAGTCATGGATCTATAGTCCCGCTAACAAGCTACAATATAGTTAGGAAAACATCATCATAACACTTACAACCCCGACAGATCTATGCGTTACAAAAACTTGTCGTCGGACCTAGTTTTACACTTTACGGGTTACCCGAAAGTGACTAGTCATCTTTCATTCGACCTCTTTGACCATGAATAACATGAACTGGACATGTAATGGTTGTGATTTCACTTCAGACATTCTGATCCTTATGTCGCAACAATGATCAAAAACATAAAACAAGAAAAATCATGATCGACAAGAATCTATAGACACTGACATTTGCTTGTCAGAGCATTTTCTAGGATTCTAGCAGTTTTTGAAAACTTGGCCTTTAAGGCCTTTTTATGCTACAGATCAATGGTATATCACCATAGATCATCATGAAACATGTTCTAGCAAAGATCTAAACACATAAACATCATTTCTATCTAAGCATACCAGATCAAACAAAATTTTAGTTTTACCTTCTAGCTTCCAATCTTTGATTGTAGCCTTCACCCACTGATCTTGATGATCTAAGGGCTTATCTTGGGACTGATACACTCAAAGTTTTCGGGTGTCTTAGTGAGAGAGAGAGATTAGGTGAGAGTTTGGGTGCAAAATAAGTAAAATGCTAGACTTTCTCTCTCTCAAATCTATTATATAATCACTTAGGTGCAAAGCATGATCTGCTAGCTGTCCATTAGAGGTTGATTTGCTGGTATGTTAAGTAAAATTGGTCAAAATAGTTGGTGGACAACTACAATTCTAGCAAGATTCACAAGTTAGCTTATTAAAAATATGAAAAGTGTAATTTTGTCATTTGTATTTTCATTTTAATGGCATACTAGACAATCAGACAACCCTTAGGGTTTAACCTTGTAGGTTTAACCCCAAGGATCTAACCCTTAAGTTTTAAAGCTTTAGTTTCCACAATTTTCAAATTAGGGTTTTCATAATAGAAAATTAAGATGAAAAAAAGATAATTAGTGATTACTAATTACATTAAATGTTATCAAACACATTAAGACTTACTAATTAGGATTAGGGTTTAGGATTCTCGAAATTTAAATTAGGGTTTCCTGGCTTTCGATTAGGGCTTCTAACTGCACGTTAGGGTTTCTAATCTTAAGATTAGGGTTTCTAGTCTTTTATTAGAGTTTACAAATTTTAAATCCTATCAAGTAAATCGTTGGTCATTAACTCAACACACTACAAACACGTACTCATCAACACAATTATTCTAGTTATATTTTCTATCGAATCCCTATCCAAAAATTAGGGTTAGGGTTTTTAAAGCTGTTAAGCACAACTCTACTCTTATTTATGAGTCAATACTCAAATTGACTAATTCTCGAGACTCGCGTCACAGATACAAAGTACAATATTAACAGTCAATGTCAATATAAAAAAATTATTGAAAAATTTGGATTATTGAAATCCGAGTTATCACATTTACCCCTCCTTAAAAGGATTCCGTCCTCGGAATCACCGCTTTCTTATTCTCTACAATCTTTTAAAGTTGTATCATCAATTAATTATTATCAACACAATATTAAATTGTATCTTATATTCTAACCTGTGTCTTGTATCCATAAAAGAAAAAAATTCACAAGAATATCTAACCAAGATTACTCTCATGTAATTAAATATCTCTCTCAAATCAAGCATCATCATTGCTACTTCATGGGCAGCTACTGCATCTGGAACTGTCATGCTAAAAGTGAATGTTATTGGTCTTCCTAGCTGTGCAGGTCCTCGAATCGTTAAGTTTCCACTATCGGGTCCTTTGTTGGCATTTCCCCTCTCCGTATTTCTTTTCGGACAATTTCGGACCAGATGATCAGTCGATCCACAAGAAAAACAACCTTGTGTCTTCTTTGGAAAGGGACACTTGGGAGACATGTGTCCCTTTTGGAAACAGTTATAACAGACTCTTTGTTTCTTCAAACAAACTCCATGATGATTTTTCCCACAAACTACACACGGCGCGCATTTCTTCCTGATCTCTTCTAGATTATTTCCTGAATTAACATCACCATCCCTCTTACTTTTATTAAGATCACTACCTCCACTACCGCCTATCAAATTATTTCCTTGAGCCTCCTTTCTTTGTTCTTGACTATTCTTTAATATAGCCTTAATTTCTCCCTCAGCGATAATGACTTTTTCTAATAAAGTTGAAAATAAATTAATTTACAGCACAACTAACTTCTCGAGTTCCAACGATTTCAATATGTTCCTAAAACATCGTGCTTTATGGTCCTCAGTGTCCACTCGATGTGGAGCAAATTTTGTTAACTCGTTGAACTTGACAAAATATTCTGTCATCGACATATCCTTCTACTTCAGATTCAAAAATTGCTCTTCCATATTTTCCTTTAGACTTCCCTTCCTTGGCGGCATTATCTGATAAAAATCTTATATTATTTCTCTTTCTCTACACCAACTCTTATTAATCACACAATAAGAATTTAACACAAAGTTCTCATATAATCGCATATTTATTCAAATAGCAAATAATACATTTAATACTTAACACATATTTACTATCCCATTTTAAATAAATTTCAGGATTAACAACACAACTTTACACAGAAATTTGCAATTCTCAAACTTTACTCAAAAAGTTGAAATTCTCTATTCACACATAGCTATTCCCAGTTCGTCAAACTTACCACACCTAGGGGTTCAGGAACTTGCCACAATTATATGAGTTTATGAACTTATCCTAGTCAGACCTTTGGCGTCCATTCGCTGAGGGGTTCAAAACATCTCATATAATTATGAGTCATGAACTTACCATAAGTATGAGTTTTAAGAACTCACAAATTAAGCGTAATCTTATATTCATATAGAAAATAAAGATTTTATTTATATAAACATATATATTTGCATATATTCACATATCATTCTCAATATTATAACCTTTAATATCACACATTATCAAAAGATACTATCGCTTAAACTTAAGCTATCTACTGTTCACTCCCTTCACCAGTCTTCTTGCTAGAACACTTGTTGAATCCGTGACCCTTCTTCCACATGCAAAACACTTTCTCATATTCGGCTCAGGACAATGTTGATAAATATTTCCTTCCTGCTTACAATTGAAGCACACGTTCTTCCATATCATGCATTCTCCCACGTAAGTCTTCCCACACTTGCTACGGACTTGCTTCTTCTTCGGGTTTGAATTTTCAGAGTTATCACAGTCGTGATCCCTCTTTCTCTTATTCTTGTCCTTCTTGTGCTTGATTGTTCCTTCAAACGATCCACCACCTTCAGTCTTCATACTCTCTAACTGCGCCTTCAGCTCGTTCCGTTCTTCAGTCATCTCGCGTAATGTTCACTCCATTTTCCACAACTCCTCTAAGAGAAATACTTTACTCCGGAGTTCTTGTACTTCTACAGATACTTGATTTTGGTTTCCAACTTTAGTCTTGTTCTCTTTCTCTATCTTAGCTTCTTTGGACTCATCCTCCTCATCACTACTCAAATACATCTCCGAATAATCATCATGATCAATCCCAAGATTGACCATAGGTTCATCTTTTCCCACCTCTTCAACTGACTCGCTTTGCGCTGGCACCTCGGCTACTGGCACTGGTGCAACAGCCGCTAGAACTTCTGTACTCATATTATCTTCTCCCGACATCCTATTATCAGTTTAAATAACTTGATTAGTACTTCATCAGTGCGAAATTCTCATACTATGTGTCCATATATCTCACTATCAATGCGCTTCGGCAATCCCTCACTTAGTACTCTGAATGAGTATTCTCTATCTTGCTTATGGTTATAATCCTAGGGTTTTCCCCCACCCCACTTAAGGTTTATAACCTACAGCTTTGATACCAACCTGTGACACCACCAAATCCGGGATACCTGACCCCCCGAGTTTGGTACTCATGATCCACAACATAATAAGCATCTAATTACCCATTCATTGATGAATAGAATATTACACAACATTAACTTATAAAGTTAATACATTAGTCCCAGGTTCGCTAACCTTAACATTACAAATATACCCTTTAGATATACAAAAAGGGTTTACAAACATAACATAATAATAATAATGTTATTCATAACTAGTTTATCAATATGCCTTTGCCTTTATCCTTCACAAAGATCTCCCGCCACTTCATCCCTAATTTGAAAAGTTTTATTTAGCAAGGGTGAGCAACAAATTGCCCCACAAGTTAAGACATTCAATGAATATATAAGATTCAAGAATAATGTATCTATCTATTTCGATAGAATGACACCAAAGTTCGGGGAACTTTGAAATAGCTGAACAAATCTCCAATTTCTAACAAATCTTCTCACAATCTATACAACACAATAATTTGATAATGAAAGAGTACAATGCTTTCAAAGTTTCTACGATATTATAATGAATAATCAAGAATCAATTCTATGCAATAACAAAGTGGAATGTTTTCCAGATTTATGTTGAGTGATCACAATGGATCTAGAACTTCTCTTTTTGGTATCTCTCAAAGATTTACTTTGATATATACTCGGGTGTATCGAGATAGCCATAAAGATTAAATCATACACCTCTCGCAAGTATAACAAGTAATCGACTTTTATTATACCCTATATTATGTATAATACTTAAAGCGCATGAAAGGTCCAATGTACGACCAATAAATGTTCCTTTATATAAAAGGTTATTCTTCCGATCTCGTAATCAAGATTTGATTTAACAACTAAATATAATGATTTCAATATCTAATCACTTCTCTTCTCTTCTCTTCTCAAACCTATCAAGTTTTCTTTTTCGATCTAGCAGAAATAAGCGGCATTGATCTATCAATAATAATTAAATTCTCTTCTCTCTCTCTTCTCGAACCTATCAAGTTTTAACAAATGTTCGTCTCAGCCGAATAATTAGCTAAGACATTTCTCAACACGATTCGACAATAAGCGGGAATTATCTCGTAGTGTCAATATTAATTTCTACGAATGTAGATATCCAACAATAGTTATTCTAAAGTATATTTCGTAATCAAGTAATTCAATTTGAATTATTAAACATGCACTAACCGTGAATAATCAACAATAAATTCTTGGGACGTGGTATAATTGACAATAACTAACCACTATAATATTTAAAAAGTATTATCTCAAGATTGAGTTAGGAAACTTGCCTTTCGCGTTGATTACTGTTACACAATATACTTATCTGCGTTTGAAAGACCTATAATCACAATATCGGTCTTACATTTCGCACAATATTTCACAATACACAATACTGTAATTTACAGTCAATCTATCTTCTAGGCACATTAGCACATAGTCACATTAGTGTTTATAACCTATATAAACACTTACAAAATCTAACAAGTTCGGTTTGGTTGGACTTCGGTCTATTCTCAGTGTACTAGTCATCCTATCCGATAATTAACAATTATATTGTCAACTAAACTAGGTCTCTAAGCTTCAATATTATTTTAGATAAGTCAAATATCATTAATAATATCTTTCAAAAACTTTTAATAATTCTCAAACAATTATTATAATTTATAATAATTTTTCAAACATCGAAATCATTTATAAATGATTTAAATACTATCTAATTCCACCATAATTAATATTTAATAGTATAAAAATATTAATGTTATACTTGTCAAAATATTTTAAATCATCAATATTCTACTTAAATGATTTTTAAGGTAATTAAAATTATTTTTAAATCATCACCATTAATATTCAAATATTAATGAAATATTTACCAAAATATTAAAAGTTATTAATTATAACTTAAAATATGTTTAAATCATTTTTCTCATTTTTAAATGATTTTTAAATCAATAAAATCATTTTTCTATCATATATTTAGTATAATATTTAAATAAATATAAATCATTAATATTAATTTATTAATGAGAATTCTCCAAAAATATTGAAAATTATATTTTATAATTCAAAATATTTTCTAACACTTTATTCTCATTTAAAATGAATTTTATAATATTAAAATCATTTTTCTCTAAATTATTTAATATAATAATTAAATAAATCCAATATCATTAATATTAAATTATTAATGAAAATTCTCTAAAAATATTAAAAGTTATATTTTATAACTCAAAATATTTTTAAATACTTTATTCTTATTTAAAATGATTTTTCATAATATTAAATCATTTTTCTCTAATTTATTTAATATACTAATTAAATAAATTAAATACCTTTAATATTTAAATAATTATAAATATTAAAGAAAAATATTCCAATGGTCAAAAAATTATTTTTCATAATTTAAAATAATTTTTAATAATTTTTATAATTTATTTCTATTTTTAAATAATTTTTAGAAAAATCAGAAATTAAAATATTTAAAACCGTCGCTTAAAGCCTATAGCGACACTTTTCTGTCGTCTTATGTGTTCTTGGCTCAAGAACACCGACATAACCTCGATGTTCAACTTGCCTTTTTGACCAAAATTTTTAGATTTTAATCCGTGCATGTTTTGGGCCAACTTAAACCTCGATCGTGTAGTGTTTATGTAACACTACAATTATCAGTCATCATTTAGGTCATGCAACAAACCATCAAGAAGATCTGATCTCCCAAACTTGTTGTGAGACAGCTCCTGGGTTTTCTGGGTAACCCAGAAACCCAGGCAGCTTCAGGGTACCAATTCTAGCCAAAATAATTAGGTGTTCTGTTCATCAATTAAGTTGGTTCTTGGTTCATACATGTTGTACTCATGTCAATGAACCACTACATAACACAATTCCAGTCAAACTATAACAAAATCACTAGATACGATCCGGTCAAACATGGTCAGAAATTATGTTCATCCGGTTTCTGGAAATTCCTGAAACTGCAAAATGTGATGGAGTGGCTTAGTTTGACCACTCTCTACAACAAATCTGTTTGTTGTTTAAGACATCTAAAGTCATGGATCTATAGTCCAGCTAACAAGCTACAATATAGTTAGGAAAATATCATCATAACACTTACAACCTGGCAGATCTATGCGTTACAAAAACTTGTCAGACCTAGTTTTACACTTTCTGGGTTACCCAGAAAGTGACTAGTCATGCTCGGTCAACCCTCTTTGACTATGAATAACATGAAATCTGGACATGTAATGGTTGTGATTTCACTTCCAGATTATAGTCCTTATGTCAGACAACAGATCAAAAACCTAAAACAAGAAAAATCATGATCAGACAAGAATCCATAGACACTGACATTTGCTTGTCAGAGCATTTTCTAGGATTCTAGCAGTTTTTGAAAACTTGGCCTTTAAGGCCTTTTTATGCTACAGATCAATGGTATATCACCATAGATAATCATGAAACATGTTCTAGCAAAGATCTAAACACATAAACATCATTTCTATCTAAGCATACCAGATCAAACAAAATTACAGTTTTACCTTCTAGCTTCCACTATTTAATTCTAGCCTTCACCCACTGATCTTGATGATCTAAGGGCTTATCTTGGGACTGATACACTCAAAGTTTTCGTGTGTCTTAGTGAGAGCGAGAGAGAGTAGGTGAGAGCTTGGGTGCAAAATAAGTAAAATGCTAGACTTTCTCTCTCTCAAATCTATTATATAATCACTTAGATTCTAAGCATTATCTGCTAGCTGTCCATTAGAGGTTGATTTACTGGTATGTTAAGTCACATTGATCAAAATAGTTGGTGAACAACTACAATTCTAGAAAGATTCACAAGTTAGCTTATTAAAAATATGAAAAGGGTAATTTTGTCATTTGTACTTTCATTTTAATGGCATACTAGATAATTGCACAACCCTTAGGGGTTTAACCCTTAGGGTTTAACCCTTAGGTTTTAAAACTTTAGTTTCCACAATTTCAAATTAGGGTTTTCATAATAGAAAATTAAGATGAAAAAAATATAATTAGTGATTACTAATTACATTAAATGTTATCAAACACATTAAGACTTACTAATTAGGATTAGGGTTTTCTAATTAGGGTTTAGGATTCTTGGATTTTAAATTAGGGTTTCTCAATTTTCGGTTAGGGTTTTTAACTACGCGTTGGGGTTTCTAATCCTAAGATTAGGGTTTACAAGTTTTAAATCCTATCAAGTCAATCGTTGGTCATTAACTTAATACAATACAAACACATACTCATCAACACAATTATTCTAGTTATATTTTCTATCGAATCCCTATCCAAAAATTAGGGTTAGGTTTTTTAAAGCTGTTAAGAACAACTCTACTCTTATTTATCAGTCAATACTCAAATTTACTAATTCTTGAGACTCGCATCACAGATACACAGTAAAATATTAACAATCAATATAAAAAAAATTTATTCAAAAAATTTGGATTATTCAAAATCCCGGGTTATCACAGGTCCTATGAACTTAGGGCATAACTTGCCCTTCTTCCCAAAACGAATCTTCGCTTTCCAAGGAGAAAATTTCAGAAATGCATAGCTCCCTACTTCAAAATCTCTTTTCTTGCGATGTAAATCTGCATACTTCTTCTGGAGATCTTGAGCTGCTACAAATCATGCTCTTATCACCTTGATGATTTCTACCATCTGTTGTACCAATTCTGGTCCCAATAGTCAATGTTCTCCAACTTTGTCCCAGCATAAGGGAGTTCTACATTTCATCCCATACAGTGCTTCGTACGGTGGCATTCCAATACTAGCGTGATAACTATTGTTATACGCGAACTCTACTAATGGAAGGTGATCCTATGAACTACCTTTGAAGTCCATCACACAAGCTCAGAGCATGTCTTAAAGTATTTGAATCGTTCTCTCACTTTTCCCATCGATCTGCGGATGATACGCGGTACTCATTCGTAGTTGTGTCCCCATTCTTTCTTGAAGACTCTTCCAGAAATTTGACCTGAATTGCGGATCTCTATCTGATACGATAGATACCGGCACACCATGCCTCGAGATAATTTCCTTAACATACAATTTGGCTAACTGGTCCAAACTATACTTAATCTTAATCGACAAAAAGTGAGCTGACTTAGTAAGACGATCTACAATCACCCATATGGCGTCGTGCCCTTTTTGCGTTGCCGGAAGTCCCACCACAAAGTCCATTGTGATATGCTCCCATTTCTATTTTGAAATCTCTAATGGTTGTAATAACCCGTTTGGTCGTTGGTGCTCTGTCTTGACTCTCTGACAAGTTAGGCATCTACTTACGCACTCCGCAACCTCTCTCTTCATGTTTGGCCACCAGAAGTGGTGACACAAATCTTGGTACATCTTCGTTCTTCTTGGGTGTATCGAGTATCACGTACTGTATGCTTCTTGGAAAATCTCCTCTCTTAGTTTTGGTACTAGCGGTACCCAAATTCGTCCTTCAAATCTTAGCAGTCCAGTGTTATCAATCTTAAATTTCAATTTATCACCTTTAGTCAATCGCTTCTTGATATTAATGCAATCTTCGTCCTTCTCTTGTGCTTCTTTAACCTTATCCAATAAAGTCGGACTCGCTGTCACTATAAATAATTATTCGTTGGTCTCCATCGGATACTTAATCTCCAAGTCTAGTCATTCGAAATCTTTCACCAATTCTTCTTGAATGGTCAATTTCAATAACTTCTCTCTGTCTTTTCTGCTCAAGGCATCTGCCACTACATTTGCTTTGCCTGGATGGTGTAGAATCTCACAATCATAATCTTTGATCAATTCTAGCCATCAGCGCTGCCTCATATTTAACTCTTTTTGCGTGAAGATATACTTCAGACTCTTGTGGTCCGTATATATCTCACACTTCTCGCCATATAAATAATGCTTCCAAATCTTCAAGGCTAAAACTACCGCTGCTAACTCCAGATCATGAGTCGGATATCCCTTCTCATAATCTTTTAAGCGGCGTGAATAAATGCATGATGATTTTCTGTAGTGTTGCATCGAGACACGGCTAAGACCCTTGTGTGATGCATCACTATACACTATAAACCCTCTCGTGTTGTTTGATAAAGCCAACACAGGTGCCTGACTAAGCCTCTTCTTCAATTCTAGGAAACACTCTTCACACTTCTCCGTCCAAACGAACTTAACTATTTTTCTGGTAAGATTGGTCAATGGTGATGCTAATTTCAAAAAATCTCGAATGAATCTTCGATAGTATCCCGCCAATCCTAAGAAACTCCTGATTTCTGTCAGCGTCTTCGGCTGCTCCCAATTGATAACCGCTTCTACCTTCGCTGGATCCACCGACACACCATTCTTGTCGATAACGTTCCCTAAAAACTGCACTCTCTGAAACCAAAACTCTGACTTGGAGAATTTTGCATATAGCTTCTCCCTCCTTAATGTCTCCAACACTATCCGAAGATGTTCGGCGTGTTCTTCCTCCATCTCTGAATACACTAGAATGTCATCGATGAATACGACAACAAACATATCCAAATACTGTTTGAACACTCTGTTCATCAAATCCATAAAGGTTGCTGGCGCATTCGTCAATCCAAATGACATTACCAGAAACTCAAAGTGTCCATACCGAGTTCTGAATGCCGTCTTTGGAATATCCTCCGGCCTCACTTTCAATTGGTGATAACCGGTCCTCAAGTCAATCTTTGAAAAGTACTTTGCCCCCTTCAACTGATCAAATAAATCATCTATCATGGGCAACGGGTACTTGTTCTTAATGGTTACCTTGTTCAATTCTCGATAGCCGATACAAAGTCTTAGCGACCCATCTTTCTTCTTTACGAATAAGACTGGTGCTCCCCATGGTGATACGCTGGGTCGAATGTATCCCTTATCTAATAACTCTTGTAATTGAGCCATCAGTTCTTTCATCTCTACCGGTGCCATACGATACGACGCTTGGTATACCGGTGCTGATCCTGGTGCCAAATCAATGACAAACTTAATCTCTCTATCTGGTGGCAATCCCGGAATCTTGTATGGGAAGACATCAACGAAATCCCTTACAATAGGTATCTGACTCAGTTCACCCTCGACTCATCGAGTACCAACTACATGATCCAAATAACCTATACAACCCTTCTTAAGCAATCTCTACGCTTGCACCATCGTCAAGCAATGAGATTGTCTCAGCGATTTACTACCATAAAATACCACCTTTGACTTATTTGGAGTCTTAAGGTGTACACACTTCTTCTTACAGTTTATTACTGCTCCGTGAACCGATAGCCAATCCATTCCAAGGATACATCGAACTCCCCCAACCGAATCGGTATCAAATCCACTTTGAGCTTAAATCCTCGCAATTCGGTATAATAATTCCTATGAATGTATTCTATGGGAATAATTTCCTTGTTCGATACTTCTACGTTCATAGGGTGTTCTAATATCTCACGGGGTAATTCTAACCGTTTAGCAAATTCTTCGGAAACAAAAGAGCAAGTAGCACCCAAATCAAATAACACGTATCCATCTATATCATTGATCGGAATGATACCTGACACCACGTCCTTAGAATCCACTGCATCCTGTACGGTCATGTTGAACGTTCGTGCTGTTGGTCTATTAGTTTGACTGGCTGACCCTCCAATGTTCAGTCCATTATTGTTGTTGTTACGGTTGTCGCTAGCTGCATCGCCCTTTTTCTTCAGACAATCCTTAATTTGATGGTTTGTGGCTCCACACGACAAACATCCTCCCTTCTGCTTATTCAGACACTAAGGAGCCACGTGCCCCGGTTGTCCACAACGATAACAAACACTCTTTCCCTTCATGCACTCCCCCGAGTGACTCCTCCCACAGTTGTTGCACTTCATACTTTTCTTAGCCTCTCCCCCGGACTTATTACCTCTAGATGATTGGCTCTCTATCCATTTATGCTTATTGGGGTTGCTACCTCTGCTGCTTCCCCCTTTCTGTCCTTCTTGACCTGTCTTCTTTTCTTATTTGAATCGAATGATGGCTTCATTGCCTCCTTCGGAAATGATAGCCTTTTCCAAAAGATCAGAGTAAGTCTTAATCTTTAAAATAGCCACTGCTTTCGTACCCATGGTTTCAGTCCTAATTCGAACCACCTTGCCTTCCTGGCCTCCGTGTCAACCTGATGTGAAGCGAATCGGGCTAACTCGTTAAATCTTGCCGCGTACTCTGCGACAGACATACTACCTTACTTCAGTTCTAAAAACTTAAATTCCATATCTTGTTGCGTATTCTCCGAGAAGTAATTCTCGAGGAATAGCTCCTTAAATCTAACCCAAGGAATAACTCCTACGTCTGCTCGGCCCCTATTTGCTTTCCACCAATAGTTATCTTCGCCCTTTATCATGAAAGTGGCAAAACTCATCTTCTGCTCTTCATCCACTCATGCGACCTCAAACACCTTCTCCATTTCTTCTATCCATGTTTGGGCTCAATTGGATCCAAGGTTCCCCAGAATTTTTGGTGGTCCTACCAATTTAAAGTCCTTAAAGCTAGCCAATTGTTGTCCTGGCTGCCTACTGCTGGCGGGGGTCTGGTTTGCATTGCCTCAGTTAACAAGTTAACGAAGTTCTGCATTGGATCAACATTTGCCCACCACCATTGTTAACGGATCCTTCCTCCCTTTTATTATGCTGAATTCTCCTAGGCGGCATGATCTGAGGAAAGGAAGAAAATTATTAGGCTTTATGTGATATGCTATTCATGTAGCATTAAGAAGTTTAGGAAGTCTATTAATCATTTTGATTTAAATAAACAACTTCAGTATCACAATAAAACTCGATGAATTTCCTCAACCCATCCTTACATACTCTACTTGAGTTTTCTGCTAAGGTTATAACCTAGGTTTCTCATTCCTAACGTTTATAACCTACATCTTTGATACCAACCTGTGACGCCCCTGAATCCGGGTCCTCTGACCCTGGTTCAGTCATCACGATAAAATACAAACATCCACCTCTAAACAACATACGATAACTAAAATGCAGAATATAATAAATGTACGTCATTCATTCAAAAGGTGTTACTAGTCCCAAGATACGATAACCTTAATATCATCTTACAAAGTACCCTAAAATAATCATTAGGGTTTATATTACATAACAGTAATTTAAACTAAGCGCAAGGTAAAGTCTGCTCCTTGCCACTATTCTACATCTTTCCTTTACCCTTGTCCTTCCCTGAGGTCTCAGGCTTAGCTGTAATATATTCATGATATAGCAAGGATGAGCAACAAGTTTAAATACAACAATAAGGATATATCCTGATGAATGGAAAAATATCTGACAATGGATTCAACAATATGAATATCTGAAAGATTCAACAATATGAATATCATAAGCAAAGATAATGATTGCTTTTAGAATTACTGCTAGTCAAGTAGACTTTGAACTATAACACTCCAATGGAATCAATAGCTAATTGACCCTTTGGTTACTGGCTACAGAATAAGTACTTGAGGGGATCATCCTTACGTACTCTATGTATATGCATAACATTTAAATATGCTCTTTGTATATTATATTAGATACCTGGTACTCCCCTATCATAGAAAGGGGTGTTCTTTCAATCTAAAAATCCTTACCCTAAATAAGTTTGGATAGATTTTTTATAAAACTTCATACGCTTGTCTGACCGAACAAAGGTTCAGACTCTATCTCACACAGTTCAAAAATTATTTGAACTTTAAATGATGTACAAGTCCAAGACTGTGCGAACTCAAGTGCACCAAGTGCGAATATCAATAATATCGACGTGGAATAATTGTAAAGTAATTAAACCACTTAATAGCATGCTTGGAAATAAGATTCAAGATTAAATGAATAACTTTCAATTCAACAATAACCTACTCAATACAATATAAAAAGGATAAGAAACTTTCACAACAAACAAAGTTGTGTAAGTTAGGAAACATTTCAACACAATAAAATAGTGTTCGAATACTTGCTCAATATAAATTTGAGTATGTATAGGAAACTTGCATTCAACATACAAATCGTATGAAATTCAAGAACTTGCACAAAATCTAAAGTTTGTGTAAGTTAGGAAACTTTCTCAATAAAAGTAGGGTTCAAGGAACTTCCTCAATAATAATTGAAGTAAGTTTAGGGAACTTTCATTCAACATACGAATCATATGAAATTCAAGAACTTGCACAAATTCCAAAGTTTGTGTAAGTTAGGAAACTTGCTCAATAATAATTGGAGTATGTTTAGGGAAACTTGTCTGTTTGCTCAGCTACAATATAATACTAGCTTTAACTAACTCGCGTTGAAATGACCTAACATTAACAAGTTGGTCTTTCAATTAGTATGTGTAAACTAATATGCGTTTACACTTGTGACGCCCCAAAATTTGGGTATCTTCCAACCCGACATATGGTGCTACACGGTACTCATAACTATACAATCATTCCATTGAAAACACAACATAATGAATGTAATTACTATCTTCTTATTACAATCAAAGTGAAAATCCTTTCCCAGGCTCATAAACCGATTACATCATTCGTTGTTCGTAAGTATAATACATATAATCATAATAATCTATTACAAGATGGTTAAATATCCATCTTAGCCTTGCCCTTATTTCTCTTAGCATTCTCAGTATGCTCGGCTTTAACTGCAATCATATAATTCACGCAAGAAGTGAGCATAACAAGCTCAACAAGTCTAACAAAGAATAATAACAATACCACATTCGTGAATTATATGAAAATCTTCCATAACTGAACAAATAGTCATGAAGTATTACGAAACATTAATACTTAACAATTCATAACATCAATTCCCAAAGTATATAATAGTTTAGGAATTCTGAACCGGTCGAAAGACCATGAACAATATCGTTCTGTTTTCATACTTGAAAAGGACATCACAGCACTAAGGCTGTACATCCGACATTTCTTACGAGCACTTCTAGGTGATCAGCCTATAGTACTCTATGTTGATCAACATTCATCCGTTAAACGTATTTACGTTTAAGTTTTGGAAAACTCGCGTGCCCATCGTATAAACGATGAAAAATACTTTTGTTTGTTCATAAACAAACTTACCTTTGAATCCATACCAAATATTTTGCAGAGGATAACGTTATCATTTCTATAGAGAAAGATATGTATATAAATCAATCTATCTCTTACGAATATTCTAGCCGAGTTAAAACTGGCATCGACCCTTTCTTTAAAATCATTCATGCAACTCATTATAATGAATCACGGAAAACTCGACTAACACAAAGGTTAGACAAGCGTTTAAGAAAACTTGCCTTCAAGCGTCTTCGAATAATTTATTCGACTGTTCTCAGCCTTTATAGAATCTACATGATATATTCACATAGCACACTGTAATTAACTACCAAACAATCAATCACATTATTTCTACCAACTTCTTTCTCTTCTATGTTTTAGTTGACTTCATTTCATTAATAAAGTCAATTCGACTTACTACCCTTCATCCCGACTTATTAACGATCTTACGTTATTAATCGGACTCGATCATCATTTATGAAGTACCAATGTTGATTACCGTTCACAGTTTATTTATTAACATTTCGTGTTCTTCGTTACCATACTAACAACTCGCGTTCAATTCCTAAGTTTATCACCATATACACTAGTATATGTAACATAGGAATAGTATTAGTACTCTTATTAAGTATATAAAATTAACTTATACAGGTGTTGAAACAATTGGAGTTCAAACCTAACTTATCTAAAAAATGCCCTGCCTCGGTGCCGCGGCGTGGCCTCTAGACACAACACTAGCGTTGCGGCGCTAGTTTGCAGTACCTAAGCCCCGGTCTCGGCACTGCGGCGTGAAACCTATACATGTGAATGGCACTACAACGCCACTCTTTAGTAGGTCATTACACTATATGCACGCAGTCTTTCTTGTTGGCGACACTTACTTATATGCTAGTGCTGCATCGCAGGCTAGACCTCGATCTTAGAAAAATTTTACATACAAAATTTTTGGTGAACTGTCCGGCTTCATAACTTCTTCGTTATAAGTCTGATTTGGTCCGTTCAAAAGCCTACAACTCCCATTTTACATACTCTACGCGTTCATATAAGAATTTTACAATTACGAATCCATTAACTCAAAATTCACTTCTAAGTTCATTATCAAGCGTTCATTAAACGCTTTCGAGCGTTCAATACTCGTTTTCTTTGTTTTAAGTCGGAATCCGACAATTCTTGAGTACATGACTCTTAAATACCCTATCTCACGTGTTGACATTGAAAACCAATGTTTTCATGTCTCATGGCAATTTTCAACTACAAATTCGGAATTTCTACGTTTTCGATGTTTAACGTCTAATTCCGTAAAATTCGCCATAACTTTGTTACTAGTGTTCTATATGCCAAATCAAATGGAACACTCCATTGATTTCATATCTACATCCTACTCAAGCAAGATGTACATATTCTAATAGTGATGGTGTTCAATTTGTCCATCAACAACCATGTTCATAAATCAATATTTCTTATGGTTTAAACTTACGTAAACCCTTACGATTTTCATTTACACATGACTTATAAAGGTTTTACATATTACAAGCCATCCTTATTCCTCCATAAGAGGCATGCTCCACCAATTTATGATTCTTTATAACAAAGAAATCAAAAGGGATGGAAAACTATTATTAATGGAATATTACCTTTCCGATCTTTATGTTCTTGTTAAAACCTCTAATGAAAAGCTTCAAAGTGAAATGACTGCTTATGTCTATCTCTTTCTCTCTCTTAATATAAGTTGGATGATCTCTTGGAAAACCAAAAATAACCAACTTAAGCCTTATTTTTATAGGCAATTCAAATGGAGGGCTTTTTGGTCATTTCTCCCCACCTCCTTACTATTCACTACTTCATCACCAAGTAAAATACTTGGTGATCAAGTAGTTCACTTTACTTTGCCACCAAGTGGCCGGCTCACATGCCCATGGGTCATCCCATGGTTGCCCCATGGGTTTTACCCATTCAGTGACCCATCGGTTCGATCCACGATTCGATTTCTTAGATCGGGCTTAATTAAACATAACGTTGGGCCTTGACTTGGGCTTAAACACATAATTCATTGGGCTTGATTACTCAATTACTTGGGCTTGATATAATCCAAATCCATTTGGATTATACTAAGTCCTAAACTCTAAGTCTATAACACCAATCGTATTCTACACGTAACATTCACGCATTCTGTTCGTATAATACTCGTACGATAATTGTATTTGTTCTTCGTATTATACTCGTATACTAAATAGTATCACACTCGTATAACGTACGCATAATCATTATCGTAATTCATTATACATATCTCATTTCCTTCTCGGAAATCATTCTTTTCAACCCTTAGGTTTTAAGTCCACAGGCGAAAACTTCGTTTTCCATAAATGAAATATTATTAAATATTCCATCTCGTCTTCATATTCTATCATTACGCATTTCTCAGAATTTCAAACTTAATTCTCGAGCAGAAACGGGTGAATAGTATTTTTACGAAAATTTCTCGAAAAACTTTTATTTTCGTCTTGGAAATTCAAAAAAATTAATTCTAGCACATAGCCAAAATACTAACCACATTCGCACATTCTAGGTCATAGAACGACCTTCACATAGCTTACTCACATAAATAATCAATTAAATTCATTTAATTCACATAATCAAATAAAAATTTAATCCTCATACAAATCTAATTTTCTCGGGCGTTACAACACTTACAATAATCAAGTTCTTCAAATAGCTTGCTTCTTAACACATTACATGGCACATTGGTCACATATTATAAGATAAAGTAATCATATAAGCATGCCTTGAATTTCAGAATCAA
The DNA here is from genome assembly GCA_020205605.1 of Panax ginseng. Taxonomy (NCBI): domain Eukaryota; kingdom Viridiplantae; phylum Streptophyta; class Magnoliopsida; order Apiales; family Araliaceae; genus Panax; species Panax ginseng. Next base: position 80,859,214 of record CM035135.1, on the reverse strand, counting down.
AAATAGAATCTATTTGTGATCGCAGAGAGCAGTAGCAATTCACGCTTTGGTCTATGCTTGGGGACGGCCTAGCAATTTGCTTTCACCTGGCTGCACAGAACCAGTTTGAGCTTTGCTTCTCCTTTACTTGATCTAACTCTAACGCATTAATTACACAAATATTTTAACATACATGCATGCTAGAGTTTCACATATAACACATGACCATACTTGAAATCATTACTTCAAGTTTAACTTACAAGTTTTAACTAACAACTAGCATAACAAGATTATGTAGTTATCATGGCTTTATAACTTGACTATATATCCATATAGAGAATTTCAAAATCTGTTATTACACATACTAGGTATTTTTATATTGTTTATTCACAACTAACATTGTTTAACACTTCAATCATGCTTTAAACTCATGTTCGGTATAGTTATCATCATGCTCAATACATATGAATTATGTCTACGAGTATTATAGTCATAACATGACATCTTAATTCTTTAGAATCTAAACATACATGTGATGCAACTAAATTTTTGAAAACATGATCAAGGTTTCCTTTTGAAATCCCTTTATCATGAATGATGCAAGATAGCACATATAAGACCACTTCAAAACTCTTTTCATATGGAGTTAAGTCATGATAACCTCCTTCCAAGATCAAAATCTAGATCTTTTAGCATTTGTGTTCATTACCCTTAACTAAGCTTTTCTTTTCAAACTAAGTTCTAGCACAAAGCTTATCAAGTTGGTCATGGATACAACAATTATAAATCACATATCATGATCATTTAGGTTCCATATCAGTCATGTATATGGCCTCATAAGTTCAGAACTTGTAAGACATATATTACTTCAAAGTTTGTTCTCTAAACATTAAGTTTTCATTACAAACCTCTTACTAAAATGTGTTTATCACTTCATACTACACAAGAAAACCTTACATATCATGTTATACTCCTCTCTAGGTATGTATCAAAGTCATAACATCAAGTTAGTAACACATATAACAAACAGAAACTAGCAACTGGATCTGAGGTACGGCGCAGCTGTGCTACACCCTAGTATAAAAATGGCGCAGCTGTGCCATGCTTGCACCAAAAGTAGTAAGGTTTCTCTGTTTTGCAGAGTAACTACCAACTTGTTTTCCAACAATTCAAGCATGCTTCAAATCATTATTAAAGTGTTCATACATGTTAGAAAACTTCTTACACACCTTATAACATACTTGTTCATATCAATTAACAAATGAATTCAAGAAATTACAATAATCAAACAAGACCCATTTCAAGAGCATAGTTAGAACTTATACCTTCTTAAGCTTGGATTGGATTCCTTACACACTAAGTATGCTCCCAATATTTCTCAGCAACTTAGAGTTCTCAATATCAGACTTAGTAAACAACAAAACTAAAAATTGGACTACTATTTATAGAAGAACTTTGGACTAGATATTCACATTGCACTAAGGTTAAAGCTCATGGTGCAAAGGAAGAACACATTGGTTGCTAAGAATGGTTCAACAACTCCCCATAGGCCATTTGTGATAACCCGGGATTTCGAATAATCCAAATTTCACGAATTTTTTTTTTATTAAATATTGACTGTTAATATTGTACTGTGTATCTATGATACGAGTATCCAGAAGTAGTCAATTTGTGTATTGACTGAGAAATTAAAGTAGAGTTGTGCTTAACGGAGAATAGAAACCCTAACCCTAAGTCCGGATAGGGATTCGATTGAAAATATAATTGAAATAATTATACTGATGAGTACGTGTTTGTACTGTATAGAATGTTGATCAATGATTGGTCAGGTAGGGTATAATATTGGTAAACCCTAATAAGGGATTGGAAACTCTAATCTCAAGATTTGAAACCCTAATTAGGAAACCCTAATCCTAATTAGTAAGCTCTCAAGTGATTAGTATACTTTAATGTGATTAGTAACCTTTAATATAATTAGGAAACACTAATTATATTTTTGAAATCTTAATTTTCTATTTTAAAAATCCTAATTTAGAAAATCCTAGAAGTTAAAGTTGTAAAACCTTAGGGTTAGAGCCTTAGGGTTAAACCCTAAGGGTTTGGTAAATTCCATGTATGCCATTAAAATTTCATGTACAAAGTCAAAAATTCCCCTTTACTTAGATATTAAGTTAAAAGATTTGCAAGATCTAGTAAGTCATCACTTAAGATTATCCCATGTGCTGGAAATCAGCCCAAATCTAATCCATATCTTGCCACCTTGCACACTTTGATTCATTGCATCTAAGATATAATGATTTAGGAGAGAGAAAGTTCATAAAATAAGCTCATTAGCTATCTAACACGAACCCACTCTTTCTCTCACCTAAACCCACGAAATCCCTAAGTGATTTAGTCACTCTTTAACGTCTTAGAACACCTAGATCAAATTTGGAGAGCAAGGATCAACGATTGGACAAGAGAAGGTAAAACCCAAACTCAACCTAGATCTTGTATGCTAAGAAAATAATTGTGTTTATATATTTAGATTCATGTTAGAAGTTGCTTTTAGATGATCAATGTTGATCCATCATAGATCCATAGCATCAAAGTGGGTAAAAATTCAAGTTTTCAAAATCTGTTCTTGAGCTCTAAAGGTGACTGACAAGCAAATGTTAGAAGACTTAGATCTCTGTATATTAATGATTTGTAAGATGTTATGTGTTAGATCTATAGTTTGGTATGTGGTCTTTAATTGGAAAGTGGAATCAGTGTCATTGGAAAGCTAGATTGAAAATTATACTCGGTCAAAGTACGTTGACCGACGTTGACCGAGTAACATTCTAGGTAACCCAAAACGTGATGAACAGAGTATGACAAGAAGTTCAAAGGTCCGAATCTGTCAGGTTTTTAATGATTTAATGTTGTTGTTTGGTAAATGCTGTAGCTGGTAATATGGACTATATATTCATGTCTTAAGATCCCATAACAAATCACCAGATCAATCGTGGCAAGCGGTCAAACTAGGCCACTCGCTTTGAAATTGTATTTTTGGAATTTCCAGAAAAGTGAAGAACACATTTTTCTGACAGCCATTGACCAAGCTATAACTTGAGATCTTGTTGTTGTTTATTCGATCTGTTGTTGTATTATTGTTTGTTGAAATATGGACTCTAACGTTGAACCATGAGATCACTTAAAACATGAACGGAATGTATATAAAATCGAGCATGAAAGTGACTGATTAAACAATCTGGGTTTCTGGAAAACCCAGAAACCGTTTGACATCCAGTTTGGGAGCTTTTATCTTCTTGATGTGTTATTGTTTGATCAAAGTGTGTGTTGTATGTTGTAGTGCTACATCATTACTACAATAATAAAGTCTTATATTAACCAGAACATAAATATACTGAGAAAGAAATCTGGTCAAACGTGCACACTAGTTAATTGTTTGACAGTGTTCTTGAAGCTCAAGAACACCTAAGACGACAGATAAGTGTCGCTATAGGCTATAGCGACGGTTTAATTAGTTTTATTTTTTGATTTTTTCGGAAAATGATTGAAAATAGAAAATAAATTATAAAAATTACCAAAAATAGTTTTAAAAATTATTTTAAATTATGAAAATAATTTACGACTATTTGGAATATTTTTCTTTAATATTTATGATTATTTAAATATTAAAGTTATTTAATTTATTTAATTAGTGTATTAAATAAATTAGAGAAAAATGATTTAATATTATGAAAAATCATTTTAAATAAGAATAATATATTTAAAAATATTTTGAGTTATAAAATGTAACTTTCAATATTTTTAGAGAATTTTCATTAATAATTTAATATTAATGATATTAGATTTATTTAATTATTATATTAAGTAAATGAATTAAAAATTATTTTATTGATTTAAAATCATTTAAAAATGAGAAAAGTGATTTAAAAATATTGAAGTTATAATTCATGACTTTTAATATTTTGATGATAATTTCATTAATATTTAAATATTAATGGTGATGATTTAAAAATGATTTCAAATATTTTAAAAATCATTTAAGTAGAATATTGATGATTTAAAAATATTTTAAGTTATTGATAATAACTTTAATATTTTGACAAGTATGTTATTAATATTTTTATATTATTAAATATTAATAATGATAAGATTATTTGTTAATTAAATCATTTAAAAATGATTTCGATGTTTGAATAATTATTATAAATTATAATAATTGCTTGTAAATTAGTAAAGGCTTCTGAAAAATATTATTAATGATATTTAACTTATCTAAAATAATATTGAAGCTTAGAAACCGAGTTTAATTGTCAATAGTTGTGTTAATTGTCGGATAGGGTGACCAGATCACTGAGAATGGACCGAAGTCCAACCAGACCAAAATAGTTAGACTTGTTATGTGTTTATATAGGTTATAAACACTGATGTGGCTGTGTGAAGTTTGACTATAGAATACAGTGTTGCGTGTCATAAATGATTGTGCTAATTGTTAGACCGATATTATTGGTTATAGGTCTTTCGAAAGCAGATAAGTTTATTGTGTAGCTGTAATCAGTGGAAGAGGCAAGTTCCCTAACTCAACCTTGAGTTATATTCATTTAATTATTATAGTGGTTAATTATTGCTAGTTATACCATGTCCAGGGATTTATTGTTGATTATTCGTAGTTAGTGCATGTTTTACTGATTCGGAATATATATATTCGTAGAATAACTGTTGTTGGATATACATATCCGTAGAAGCTAGAATTGATGATCTGAGATAATTTCATTTATTGTCGAATTATTTTGAGAAATGTCTTAGCCAATTATTACGGTTGAGCGAACATTTGTTAGAACTTGATAGGTCGAGAAGAGAATTAAATTATTATTGACAGATCGATGCCAATTATTTTGGCTAGATCGAGAAGAAAATAGAATTTGAAATCACAGTATTTCGTTGTAAAATCAAAATCTTGATTCTAAGACTGAGAAGAATAACCTTTTATATAAAGGGAATATTTTATCGGTCGAGTATTCGGCCTTTGCGCGCGATTAAGTATTATGCATAATATATGGTATACTAAAGCTGATCACTTTATATACTTGCAGAGGGGTATTATTTAATATTTATGGTTATCTGATACACCTGGGTATATCAAAGTATATCTTTGATAGTTACTCGAGAAGAGAAGTTCAAGATCCAATAGATCACTCAGCATAAATCTGGAAAACATTCCATTTTGCTATTTCGTAGAATTATTTCCTAATTAATCGTTTGAATATCGTAGAAACCTTGAAAGCGTTATACTCTTTCATTGTCGAATTATTATTGCGTAGAATGTGAGAAGGTTTGATATTGATTTCTATATCTTTATTGTATCTCTTAACTTGCGGAGCAAACTTGTTGCTCACCCTTGCTATAAATAAAACTTTTCAGCTAGGGACGAAGTTGTAGAAGGTGCTGCGAAGAAGAACAAAGGAAAAGGAATAGTTATAAATTAATTATGATGAACAATATTATTATTATGTTGTATTGTATTATAAACCCTTTTGTATATCTAAAGGGGTATGTCTGTAATGTTAAGGTTAGTAGACCTGGGACTTATGTATTAACAATCTATGTTAATGAGTTATGTAATCCTATTTATATTAAAATGGGTAGTTAGATGGTATTATATTGTGGATTGTGAACACCAAACTCGGGAGTCAGGTAACCCGGATTTGGGGGTGTCACACCATTGGCCTTGAAGTCATTGCCTAAGTTTTAGCCATTTGAAGTTTACGTGTTTTAGCTTCATACTACTGTTCATGTACCTTGTGACAATCATTTTGGGACAAGAGCAAATATCAGTGACAAGCTTAGAAAATTCCAAGTTCAATTACTTTACTAACCAAAAATGGGTTTTTAATGACCAAGTGTTACTATATTGGGAATTTAGGGATTACTTAGATATTCACATCATAAAATCCATGTACATTAAATAGACACAATTAAAATAACACAGTTAAGTATTATGGACGAGGTAGTTCCATAATTATCTCTACTACTCACACAGCCACCTCATCATATTATTATCTATCCAGTGTACGTACATAACTCTTTTTCCAATTTCTAGAATACACAGATATTGAATTATTTCGGTATAAAAATCACATATGATTTTATTGCATTACATGATACTTCATATCACTAAAAGGTATTCTTATTATATGATTCTATGCATGTCACACAATACACTAATGTTCTAATTCATTTTCTATAGCAGAACTAACTTTTCTCAGATTGGACACTGGTGCAGCTGCGCCATTTTGTACTGTTGGGAGGGCGCAGCTACGCCGGTCCCTGACAGTGCCAAAATGGGTTAGCTTCAAGCCAATTCAAATATCTATCACCTCATAAGTCCTATATGAGATAATTTAACTTCTACACTGGTGATATACCCATAATTGACATAAATCAATATGTTCAACTCTTGCCACCATATTTAAATAAATTTAATATTTAATCATTAATAATCTTATCAAGTCTTTGATATTAAAATCTTAGGGCTCGTCCACTAATTTAAATAAACTATTAGCGACTCCCTTTAATCATTTCATAAATTCACATAACCACATAAGGTTTAAATAGACTCACAAAACTAACTCATTAAAATTAAATCACATATTTAATTACAAATTAAATCACATAAGGAGTTTCAAATTCGTGGACGTTACATTGGATGGGAGGCAGCTCATCCGATACTTATTCAATGTAGTTCCCATAGGCTAAAGTCTTTTGATGGGCAAATATGATATTTGGCATGTCTCCCTTGTCAAGTATGTTGATCAAGGAGGCCAAAGTTGCTAGTGTGTCGGCAAAGTCATTCATATTCCGAGGAATGTAGAGGAAGGTTATTTCATCAAACTTCGAAGCCATCTGTATAACTTGTCGATGGTAAGGCAGCAAATGTAGCTCTTTTGTGTGATAGCTTCCAGTGGTTTATCTTATTACCAATTTGGAATCTCCAAAGATATTTAACCATTTGATGCCCATAGATTGAGCTAGTTTTAAACCCATGATACAGCCTTCATACTCAGATGTGTTGTTGGTGTTGGAAAACTGCAATTTGATGGCAACGAGATACTGCTCCCTCGTAATGGATACTAGAATTGTTCTAGCTCAAGAACCTTCCATGTTTACAGCTCCATCAAAATGCATCTTTAATTATTGGTGTGTATCGTCCTGATGGTGTATCTGAAATGTCATTACCCCTTTATTGGGGAAGTAGGTTTTCAAGGGTTTAAAATCCCCTACAGGTGCGGAGGCCAGTTGATCCGTAATTCCTTAACTGTGGATGGATTTTGAGTCACATAGATGATGTCAAATTGGTGTAGTATCAACTTCCATCTATACAGTCGACAATTCAACATGGGTTTGCGAAACACGTACTTAAGGGGATCCACGCGGGATATAAGATGGATTGTGTGACCATGGAGATAATGTTGTAACTTCATGGAAGCCCATGCTAAAGCACAACAAGTTTTCTCAATCAGAGTATACTTGTGTTCACTACTGCTGAATCTCTTGCTGAGGTAATAGAGAGCTCTTTCTTGGCGCCTATCATCTTTCTATCCCAGCATGCAGCCCATGGAATTGTCATTATTTGACAGGTATATAAATAGGGGAACACCATCCTTGGGACGTACCAACACAGGAGCTTTGATTAATTGCTCTTTGATGAGAAGGAAGGCTCTTTGACACTCATCATTCCATTTCATGGATGAGTTCTTTCTTAATAACTTGAAGATGGGCTCACAGGTTGCTGTGAGTTGAGGGATGAATCAGCTGATTAAGTTGATTCTTCCCAAAAATCCCTATATTTCCTTCTCTGTCTGAGGTATGGACATTTCTGTGATGGCCTAGATTTTGTGTAGGATCCAACTCAATCCCTTTGTAGCTGACTAGGAATCCTAGTAACTTGCCTGATTTAACGCCAAAGGCGCACTTGGTTGGATTCAACTTTAAGTTGTACTTATAGAACCGGTTGAAGGGATTTTTGAGATTATCTAGGTGGTCTTCCTCCCTTTGGAACTTGACAATGATGTCATCCACATAGATTTATATCTCTTTGTGTATTAGATCATGGAAAGGAGACATCATGGCTCACTAATAGGTAGCTCTGGCATTGATGAGGCAGAATGACAACCGTTTGTAGTAAAAGGTTCCCCAAGGAGTGATGAATGTTGTTTTCTCACAATCCTCTTCAGTAACCATGATTTGATGATACCCCGCAAAGTAGTTAACAAAGGAATACATGTCACACTGAGCTGTATTGTCAATGAGTATGTGGATGAATGGCACGGGAAAGCTATCTTTGAGGCACGTTTTATTTAGATCCTTGTAATCCACGCAAACTCGTACATTCCCTCCAAGTTTACGCATGGGGACTATGTTGGATAGCCACTCAAGATATGTTACTACCATGATGATGCCGACTTGAAATTATTTCACAATTTCTTCTTTAACTTTTAAACTCCACTCAGGTTTTAATCGCCTTAGCTTCTGCCTAACTGGCTTGAATCCCTCTTTCATGGGGAGGCGATGAATGAAGATATCAGTTAACAAACCAACCATGTCTTTATGAGACCATGCAAACACATCCTGGAATTGGGTCAATAGAGTAACCATGTCATTCCTTTGGTTTGGAGTAAGGTCCATACGAATCTGGATTTGTTTGGAGTTTTCTGAGGTTCCGAGGTTAATAGAGGTGGTTTGATCAAGATTTAGCTTGGGTTTGTCTTCGACCCATTCTTTGATATCCCGAGGTATCTCATAGTCCTCTTATTCAATCTCCATCAAGTTTGAGTCAAACTTTACATCAAAGTTACAATCCTTGTGAAGAATAGGCAACTCATCAGCAAGTTTAGGCACATCTAACTTTAGAGTCCTGAAACAAAATGCTTTCACTTAATATATGAAATTTTTAATCATACAAAGTTTTAGCATGAAATGACAAAAGCAACTGCTAATACTATACAACAAAAGTAAGCACTTATTGCTATTTACAGGGCAGAGGGAGTTTCTGCCCTTTTTACCCTTGTCGACAAATGCAAGGATTGCTGCTCTAATTTCCAAGGGTGAAGTCCTGGTGGATAGCTGTGATGAAGGGACTGTTATCGTCCTCCTTCTCTTGGATGATGACCATGATATCTAGACAATCATCATCTAGGATGTCATTGTTCATACCCTGCGTATGGACCAGAACGCGAATGTTTGACAGATGTTTATATATCTATTGTTTTCACCTTTGATTCCTTTCCTCCGCCTCTGAATCTAGAATCAGGACTTCATTTCCTGTAACCGATATCGGCTTAGGAAATAGCATGGCTACCACAGGGGCAGGGACCTTTAGTAAAGGTCGTACATGATTATCACTTGTAGGTTTAGGCAACTGCCTTGAAGATGAAGGAAGCAGTTTATGCTTCTGTGGGTTCCTGTGAGTGGACCTAGAGGAATAGTCTAGTCTGGCTATCCCTATCTGGCTGGGAAGAATTGGGCATTTGATTCCTTGATGATCCTTGCCTAACCCTTGTCCAGGTTGAAAACACAAGGATATCATCTCTTGACTTACCGACATTACCTCGGTAGAAACTCTAGGTTTCAGAGGTGGCACCCCAATGGGTTGATAGTGAGTGTTGCTCACCTCAAGGGCTTGGAAGCTGATAGGCTCAACTTCTGTATTGAAACTAATGAGTAGTATATCACCTTGAACAGGACATTCTGGCTTGGCACTGATAGTGACCAGACTATTATTGATGATATACTTGAATTTCTGATGAAGAGTGGATGGGACAGCTCCAGCCATATGAATCCAAGGTCTTCCTAACTGCAAGTTGTATCATGTACTGATCTTAAGAACATGAAAGGATATGTAGAATGTATGTGGACGGATTTGCACTAGAAATTAGATCTCTGCGATAGCATTTCGCCGAGATCCATCAAAGGCTTTGATGATTATATGGCTGTTTCCAATCATATTGAGATTGATATTCATTTTCTCCAATGTGGCATAGGGGCAGATGTTCAAGGATGATCCTCCATTTATCAGTACTACTCCAACCACATATCCTGAAGACATAACCGCTATGTGCAGCTGTTTGCAATGAACCGTCCCTTTGGGAGGTATGTCATCATCGGTGAAGGATATCACGTTGCTGTTAAAGATATGATCAACCAGATGATGGATTTTTTCAACATCCACTATTTTTGGTATATGGGCTTCTTCTAATACTATTAGTAAGACCTTCCAGTGATCTTCTAAATAGAAAACTAAGTCTAGAATAGAAATTTATTGTGGAGCTTCCTTCAATATTAGAACCACCTTGGCTTCATTGTGTCCCATAGTACGAAGGAATTCTTCAATCTTCTCTATGGGAACTTTCCCCTTTGACTTGATGATAGGCTTCATCACCCGTTAAGGAAGATACAGTGGGTTTTCTTTAGACACTGCAGCAGTTGTGATGGATGTAGATCCTTTAGCCTCCCTATAGTTCTATGGCACTTTCTTGAGGCTGACAATAGGATACTATGGCCTAAACGGTAATATAATTGGCTTTGGTGCAGCAACTTTTAAAGGTTTTTCAACGCCTTTGAGCTGAATTGGTTGAATAGTAAGTGGTGTGGTAGCCAAACCTCCTTCAGATGATATAACTGCTACGACTCCCTTCCATTCTGGAGGAAATATATTCCCACTATCAAATGATATAGAGTTGTTATCTGCCATCTGCAGGTCACCACTGTCTATCAAGTTCTGAACAAGATGGTGGAGTGCCAAGCATTCTTTAGTGATGTGACCGCGAGAGTGGGAGTGGTATTGACATACTCCATTAACATCAAACCGTTTTGAGCGTGGATTGATTGGAGGTAGCAGTGCTATGATTTTTACCTCATTAATCAGCATCTGCAATATTTCTTCCATCTGTTGGCCTAAATAGGAGAATTCCATTTTATTGGCGAAATCCCGACGGGCTTTAGCTTTTGCTCTTTTTGTAATCTTTTCCTCTAGTGTTTCACTTTTTGGAGTAAGTGGTGGATTACTTGTAATAAGAGGAAGGAGGCTAGCACGCTCCTGACTGAATAATTGACGTGTGACTTAGTGTTGATGAATTACCAATTCTTCCAATAGATTGACTTGTTCGCCAACAAACTTGATTTCTCATTCCCTCATGAACTGGAATTGTGAATAATCCCATTTTCAGAACTATCCTTGTTGATGTGGGATGAATCACCCACATTTTTGAAGTATTTGGAGCCTTCACCATTTCCCCAGTTGATCATGTTAACCTCTTCTTCCTTGTGTTAAGAGAGAGGGTTGTCAAGAACATGTGGTTGGTCGGGCTTGGTTACCATGATCTCACCGTTGCAATTAAATCCTGCATTTTGTGCTTAAGGGCCCAACAATCTTAAGTGTCATGACCTGGAGCTCTAGCATGATAAGCACACTTCTTGATTGCATTGAAGCCTTTTTCACTCTGGTTGACAGGTGGAAGGAGATGAATAATTTCCTTCTGAGCTGTCAAAAGTTTGAGAATGTTTTCGAGTGAGTCCCCTAAGGGTATAAACACTCTTGTATGTCTGACCTCTCCACTTTTTGGCAAGGGAGAATTTAAAGACTTAGCTTGAAAAAGGGAATAGTTTATCCTCTAAATAGTCAAGTTTTAATTGCCTTTTTGTCCTTGTAGTATCAAGGAAACACCCTCCTTTTTCTTCTTATGGACCCTCTGAGGTTGTTTCCATAACTTCCAGACTAGATGTGCTCAGCTACAACTTTTAGAGCGACAAGGTCTTGAATCTTCCCAGACTTAAATCCCATTTCAGCCATTTCTCCATGTTTGATCATTTCTGAGAATGGCTTGCCTATGCTAGCTAGAACCTTTTCATAGAAGGGAGCTTCTTGAATGTCTATGAAAGCCATCACCATTTGAGACTCGGTCACAGATGGAAAAACTTGAGCAGCATGACACCTTCATCTTTGGGCATACTCTCTAAATAACTCATTGACTTATTTCTTGACCTTGGTAATTTGATACCGGTCTGGAGCCATTTGAGTCTGGAAGCTGTATTGACTGAGGAAAGCATGGGCTAACTCCTCCCAACTATGGATTTTGGAGTTGTCTAATCCGGTTTACCATGCTCTGGCTTCTCTAGTCAGACTTTTCTTTAATAGCTGCATTCTGAGCTTTTCATTCTCGGCATAAGATCCGAACTCTCCAATGAATACCTTTAAATCGGTGTAAGGATCTCCCAATCCATCATATTTTTTAAAATCAGGAGTCTTGAATTTTTTTCGGATAATGAACCTCGGGGAATATACAAAGGTCTGAATATGAAACACTCCCATGTGCTCCAATCCCTTTGATAGACCGAATGGTCTTTTCCATTTGTAGGACTTTCTTCCGAATATCATCGGTGTCTGTATCTTCTTTGAGATAGGTGATTTTAGGGGTTTTATTGTTCTTATCAGACTGAGACTCAGGTGCTGGAACTTCTTTGTCCGGACTCTGGATTGCTCCATGTGTAGAGGATTCTGTATGTATGGGTATTTGTAGACCCTAAGTTGACTTGTGTAATTCTTTGAGCATAATAGCCAACTATGTTATTTGATTGTTTAATCCATCGAACTCCTCACGAGAGACATGAGTAGGATTAGGCTGGCCAGATGTAACCATATTTGGCTGTAGGCTTAGTGCCTTCTTGGACTTTGAATGGGTAACGGGACCAATCATCTCCCTACAAAAAGACTTATGTAGTTTAGTCTTAGGGAAACGTGGAAATGTTACATTCTATGTAATGTGTCAGGTTTTAGGAGTATCATCTTGAAAAATGAATGTTAGCTGTTCTAATGATAGTATAGCATGACATGTTTGATATGAAAAGGAAAACATGTTCACATAATCCTTTATATTTTCCAATACATTGAGATTGACATGGAAATAAAATTACAAGTAATTGAAATGGGAATGTATGAAAAGACTTCCTTTCACATTTGGTTTATCAGAGGCTTTCATATCTTAGGATACTCTCGCGGCTTTTTGGCATGAAGGTTCCCAGATCATCGCAATGTACTCGATGGGAAGTTAATACGATCTTTCAACTGGAGCGAATTTGGGTGGTGCCTTTCCTGAGCCTCATTGGAATTAGTCTCACTACGAGTCTAGTAATCAAACACCGATAAGATAGCCTCCTTTTTAAGGGATCACACAACATACAGTCACATACATCTCATCTCACCTTATGGAAATGATGACATGTGCGAAGCATTAATATCACAGACAAATATGGTGTGAAGCACTAAGTGCAGTAAGGAAATGCATTAGTACACATTCATTCTAATGTAAACGCAACAACCACACATAAGCAGATAAAATGTTTTGAAAAGTTTTGAGTAGCGGCTTAAGCCCTCTTACTGGAATCCCCAGCAGAGTCGCCACCTGTCGACGTCAAAATTTTTATTTGTCCCTTTTTGTTCTTGTCTTTTGGTGTTCTCATGTTAGGTGAGATTTCTTTGAAAAAACAAGTTTGAAAAGGTCAGATATGTATATGTCGACGATTTGACTGTAAGAGTCGCTAGTTGGTATTTTTAAATTTTTGCACCAACTCAACTGAGAAATGGTTTGCACATAGGCCTAGTGATGTGACACTATATAACTGGTTTGCAAAATCGCTATTTTTTAGTGTCCCGAGGCTTGATTAAGTGGAGGGAAGGTGTTAGGCACCCCCAGACTTTCGTGGTGACAAGGTTACTGCCACTTTTCAATTTAAACTTTTATCCGAATGTGTGTCATGTTAGGTTTGTAATATTCATGAACGCAAGAAAATTGCATAAAATAAGCGAAAACGTGGAAAATAAGAGTTTTAAAAATTTTACAAACCATATATCCGGATCACCCTTTATGCATAATTATTAATTAAATGAAAAATATGAAGAACAAGAATCATACCCTTGAAGATTCGAGCTTCCTCAGGTACAAGATCACCTCCAATCTTTTTCACGTTCAACTTGAATCCACCGGGTTTGGTTCCTTCCTTTGATCAACGTTAGCCACCCAAGTGTTTGGCCTCTAGAGGTGATCAACGTTAAACCCTAGTTTTCTATCTCTATAGAAAAAGAACATACTCTCTAACTATTGGAATCACGCCTATTGTGAAAAAGTCAACAACCACACACACCCATAATAAGGCTCCTCTTATTTATAGATTTGGGCAACTCTCCTTAACAATTAAGGAATTGGGTTTTTTTTTATTTTAATTAATTAAAATCTTTTAATTAATTTAACCTCCTAATCTTATTAGGATTATATGAGAGTACTTTTATTAATTAATTCTCAAACTCCTTTAGGAATTAAATAATAATAATAGTAATAATAATAATAATAAGACTCCTCTTATTAATTTATATTTAATATTTTCAAAATATTAAATAATAAATATTAAGTTATTTAATTTATTCTATCACCATGGATTAAATTAAATATACTTAACTTATTATTATGATTATGCCATTAGCTTCTTAAATAATTATTCTTCCTTTTATAGTGTGACCGTTTAGGTTCTCCATATTAAACTGGTTGTGAATAAATCAAGTAGAACAATTCTAATCTTATTTTAATAAATAAATTAAACTATTAATTTATTTAAATAAATAATATTTATTCTACAATAGGGATAAGCCTCCCTAGCGATCAACGACTTTCCAGATAATATAGATTTCAATATTAATCATAAAAGAACTTTTGAATAAATAGTTACCGTACAATTCAATCCTTCCACCATATAATGTCTCAATTAAATATAAGACATAGAATTACTGTCAAGTCTTATTTTATTTAATTATATGTATTTCAATCCTTAAATGCACAACACCAAATAATGCAAATTAGAAACTCATTTGTAATTTCATTCTGCCTTGGCCAAGGACTACTGGGTTGTCATTTATCGAATCACATAAGACATTTCTCTTCTTTTACTAGAAGTGGTAGATTCTTTATTGATCATACATTATCTCTATGTACAACTTATTATACCCAAGCATACCCTTTGATATACCCTAAGGGTCTTAAGGAATAAGTCAAAGTATAACTCATCATACACAAGATACTATGATGATCTCAAGTCCAAGGATCACTTGTACTACTATCACTATATGAATTCCTATTGACAGGCAAGTAAAACTCCATTAGGTATTCCTTAGCGAGCCATGTTTAGTGAACTTATTCTCTAATAAGCACCTCCATACTTGCTTTAGTGTCTCCACATAAATGATCATGAGATCCATCATCCTCATCCAACGAGCAAGCAACGTACGTACCAATCTATCCGGATTCACTAATCCCCTTTTTAGTAATCCATTGATTGGGAACATTTTAGTTTTAAGCTATCTAAGAATTTAGATCTCATTAGCATGATCTCATCATGATTTTAAAAGCATTGCTTAAAACTATGGGTTTATCACATATTATTAAAACAGTACCATGCAGATAATAAAATGCCTTTAATAAATAATTCATTTATTAATAAATAAATAAGATTGATTACAAAGTATATGCTTTATCATCATATATGATTGGCTTGTATGCATACTACTTTCAATCTCCCACTTGCACTAAAGCCAATTGTCGTGGTATCTCATACCCCTTTTCTATAAGTGACGATCGAACTGCTGTTGTGTTAATGCTTTAGTAAATGGATCTGCAATATTGTCTTGAGAGTCCACACGCTCAAGGGTGACGTCTCCTCTTTCAATGATCTCTCTAATCAAATGAAACCACCGCAACACGTGTTTGGATTTTTGATGAGACCTTGGTTCCTTATCCTACGCAACAGCTTTGGTGTTGTCACATAATAAAGATATTGGTCCTGTAATGCTAGGAACCACATCAAGTTCGATAATGAACTTCTTCATCTAAACAACTTCTTTTGCAGCTTCACTTGCAGATATGTACTCTGCCTCTGTCACTGAATCAACAATTGTTTGCTGTTTGAAACTCTTCCAACTCACTGCGCCACTATTCAAGGTAAACACATACCCTAAAATGGATTTATTGTCATCTTGGTCCATTTGAAAACTTGAGTTTGTGAAGCCCTCTAGTTTCAATTCAGACCCACCATAGAAAAGAAATACATCCTTAGTTCTTCTTAAGTACATTAGGATATATTTCACTGCCTTCCAGTGCTCTTCTCCTAGATTAGACTGATATCTGCTTGTTACACTAAGTGCATGAGCGACATCTGGTCTAGTACATATCATACCATACATGATAGATCCTATTGCTGAAGCATAAGGAATCTTACTCATACGGTCTGTAAGACCCCAACTTTTATAAAAAAGATTAATTTCTCTCAAAATATATTTTTGAATATTATGGTATGGATATAATATAATGTTATAGTTGTGGGTAATATTTACAAATTTTGCAAAGTAAGCAAGTGGTTATATAATATTCGATTGGTGGGAATATTCGTTTTAATAAGGAATATTTGTATGACAAAGACAATCATTAAGTGGACCCTAACGGAAGTATTGTCATAATAAGAAAACGATGTAATTATCTTTTATAAAATAAAGGCGGAAGTGTTACTCAATTAAAAGCTGTTGAACTACCCCGGTAGTAGTAAAAGTACAAAGATATACGCGTGGTTGTATAGTAGCACCAGTATTGGTTATTGATGCTTACGTGAGAAGTCACTCATTATACTCAATTATTGATCTGAAGAATTCTTGCATCATATCTCATATTATTGATTCGATTATAGTCACAAAGATATCATCGCATTATATGATATATTATTAAATCAATAATTGAGACGACAAAGTTATTCATATTATTAAATTGCAATATTTACAATGTCTACAAGTTCTGTCAAGGAGAGGTTTGGTCATCTAATTGCGTGCCAATAAGGAAAAATCCTTATCGAAAAGCCCCCTTTTCCTGGGAACGACCTGGTTGTTAAATATTGTGAGTTATAATATTAATGATGAATAAGTTCGTGTTGATTAAAGATTCCATTGTGTTGGAATTATTAGTGTTAGTGGAAATCGACATTATGTTTGATATTAATTGATTTCTGGAAGTTATACTGACCAGTCGGGTAATTAACTGGATAAATGAGCAATTAATTGCTATTAATTCACATGATTATAACTATTTGTTCACATGTGTGTACTATTGATTCACATTCTTGTACTATTAGGGGAGTTGGTGCAAGATTGATAATACTTGCATGACTAAGTTAAAAATGGAGGTATAGATGGAAGGTACTGTACTGTAATTCATATTTTCACATGATTATAACTATTGTTTCACATGATTAAACTATTGATTCACATTATTTACTATTAGGGGAGGTGGTGCAAGTTTGATAATACTTACAGGACTAAATTAAAAATGAAAGAAAAGTTGAAGGTTTTGTATTGTAATATTTCGAGCCCCAAAACGTGCAATTATCGAAACTATATTTTCCTATAAATAGAAGCTCATTCTTCCTTCATTTCTCACCAATTCACTAAAGCTTTAGAGCAATTATTATAGAGAGAAATTATAGAGAGAAAGAAGAAGAGAAGTGTTCTACCTCTCTACTCAAGTATCTAGTTTCTTTGTAAGGTAAGGGGTATTATTTCTTTCGTATTCATGAAGAGAGCTTCTGTTATTCCATTCTTTATTATTATGTTGGAATAACCTATCTATGCGAAGTACCGCATACATAGTGAAATTCTTCTGTTATTCCATTCTTTATTATTCTGTTCGAATATCCTGTCTATGCGGATTACGCTAGACCTGGTTCCACTCTTTATTATTTTGTTGGAATAATCTGTCTGTGCGGTCTATCGCATGCATGGTGAATTCTTTTTTATTCCATTCTTTATTATTTTTTTGGAATATCATGTATGTGCGGATTACGCTAGACCTAGTTCCATTCTTTATAATTCTGTTGGTATAACCTGTCTGTGCGGTGTATCGCGTGCATGGTGAATTCTTTGTTATTCCATTCTTTATTATTCTGTTGGAATATCCTGTCTGTGTGGATTACGCTAGACCTGGTTCCATTCTTTATTATTCTGTTGGAATATCCTATCTGTGCGGATTACACATGACCTGGTTCCATTCTCTATTATTATGTTGGAATAACCTGTCTATGTGGATTATCACATGCATGATGAATGATCCTTCATATTCATTCCTTATTAAATTGTGAAAATGATCTGTCTACGTGAATTATCGCATGGCGGGTGAAAATCCATTTGCAGTTTCATATATTCTATGAAACTCATTTGGTTAAAGTTTTGGATTCTATACTCCATGAAATTAGTAGAATATCCTGGATATTTGCGCTTCATCCGGTATCTTTTCATGGAAATATTCTTCTGAGCATTCTTGAATTCTACTCCATAATGCAGTATCATGTTGACAATTTGGACGTAATTGATTTCAAGATAAATTAACTTATAAATCTTTAAAATTTATTCTTGAACTTGTTTTATTGAATTATTATGTCATTGTCATCATCCTCATGCTTATATTGTGATGAAAGTCATCTTTGTCTTACGTGCATAGATGGACTTGGTATGATTATGACCAGGGATTATTCGGTATAATCATGACCTGTAATGTTATAAATGATGTGGTAAAAGTCCTCGTGAGCTTTGTAGTGCATTGATGGACAGTTTTTGGTATGATTATGACCAAGGATTATTCGGTATAGTCATGACCATTGATGATTTAATGAATATCCTTGGCCCGTAGTGCAGGGATGACCCAATGATGTGGTTTATTTATTAAGCTGAGTCTCAGCGATAAAAAATGATGAAAACATTTTAAATCATAGAAGATAGTAGATATCATGCTCTACTTGACTCTTCTAATGGATTGCTTATTCTGTTACAGTTAAACTTGATAACTATTGTATTTTATCAGTTTAACATTGTTGAAGACTAATGATAATTTATTCTGCATTATCTTAGTCATAATATTTCTTACTGGGCTAGTTGAGCTCACCCTTTCTTTCACTGTTCTCTTTAGGAAATCAGAACGTAGCTGGGACTAGTCGGGGAATGGAGTGACGGTCCATATGATAGCATTAGTAGTCCTCACTATTCTGTTAAATAGTATGACAATAAATGTAATGAGGACTCCATTGAGTGTGGATATTGTCTAGATGACAATATTCTTATTAAAACTCTTAGATTATGTTTTGTCGTATGTTACACGACTATTGTATAATTAAGTTATATTTGAATTTTGTACCATGTATTTGGCGACTCAAGATGGGTGATGTATACCTATTTTGGGGGCGTCACAGTTGGTATCAAAGCTTAGGGATATGATCCTTGGCTGAGATGTGAGACAAGAACTAGGAGGGGAGAGACGGGGAATTTCTTCGCTAGTATGACCTACCTAAGTTTATTTGGTATTTAATTGGTCGGTCAGAGTATAGGGATAATATGTGATATGTTAATTAACCCTTGTTTTGTGGCAGTATTTGAAAATGGCATCCAAAAATGTTGAGATAAACAATGAAGCACATGAGACCGTTGAGTCACCACAGATTAATGCCCAGGATAATGTGCAACAGGAAGACAATAATCCTCATGTAAACAATAACACCGATGAAATGGTGAACGATAGGATGTTCAGAGGCTTTATGCAATTCATGCAACATCAGGTGAAAGCGGCTCCTGTCCAAAATGCAGGTGGAAACACTGACAACTCTCGGACGGTCACCGTTAAGCAGTTCAAGGAGCTGGGACCACCGGAGTTTTTTGGAGAGCCAAAACCACTTAAGGCGGAGACATGGATAAAGTAGATCAACAAGATATTTGATGTCTTGGGATGCTCCGAGGAGCTAAAGGTTCCCTTGCCACCACCTTCATGTATGCAGTAGAGCGGAGACATTGGTGGGAATCAGAAGCGTACTCAACCTGAAGCACTCAAAATATCTTGGGAGAAGTTCTAAGAGCTGTTCAATGACAAGTACTTTCCTAAAAGTATTCGTCACATGAAGGAGGTAGAGTTCATCAAGCTTGAGCAAAACAATATGACCGTGGCGCAGTACGAAGCTAAGTTTGCCGAGTTATCTCGGTTTGCGTCCCACTTGGTTGATAATGAGGAGAGAATGACGCAGATGTTTCTAAGAGGTTTGAAACCCGAGATACGTCAATACCTAATTTCTCACAAACTGTGTTTGTATTCAGATGTTGTGAATAGGGCTCAGTTATTGGAGCGCGATAATGAGTCAACCCAACCAAGAGAGAGCAACCGACAAGTAGATAATACCAGTGGTAGCAGTCATCGAAGTGCTGACAACAAACGTGGAGGGAATCAACATGCCAGAAATGATAATCACTTCAGTGGTAATCATGGCCATGACAATAAGAGTGGACATTTCAAGAAGAGGAGATTCAACAAGGATGGAAAGACGTCAGTACCAACACCTGTTGTTAAGGAAGGAGAATGACCACCGGTCATATGTTACAAATGTGGAGGGGAAGGACACATAAGTCCAAACTGCATGAAGTAGTCCAAAGCGTGTTATAATTGTGGAAAAGAAGGTCATCTAGCCCAATTTTGTCGTGCACCAAAGTCAAGTCCAGCTGGGATGGAGGCATCAAAGGGTGTCCTGCATAAGACAAACCGGTAGTTCAAGGAGAGCATTTGTCGTAACCTCCCAAAAAGCGAGGAATCCGAACGAGGTGATCATGGGTAAGCTAATCATAAACTCTAGCGAAGTTTATACTTTATTTGATACTGGTTCTACCCATTCCTTTATTTCTCCTACTTGCGCTCAATGTTTAAATTTTACTCCGGAGAAATTAGACTTTGACTTATCTGTTGAAACTCCGTTGGGAGAAACCTTCATTACATCCACGGTTTATAAGTCTTGTTTGATTCAAATCGGTAACCGCACGTTACCTGTCGATCTTATTTCTTTGAAAATACTTGCATTTGATGTGATTTTAGGGGTTGATTGGTTAAGTACTCATCATGCTAAAATCGATCATTTTTATAAGGTTGTTAGCTTTCATATTCCTAACCAACCTATTATGCGAATTCAAGTAACCAAACCACTAAAATCAATCACTGTCATATCAAGTCATAAAGCTATTCGTTTATTGAAAAATGGATGTCAAGCTTTATTAGCCCATGTCATGGATTTAAATAAAGATACGTCAGACTTGAATGATATTTCTATTGTTAATAAATTTCCTAACGTATTCCCTGAAGAACTTCCTGGCCTACCCCCAGAGCGTGAAATTAAATTTTGTATCGACCTTGAATCTAGTAGAAAACCCATTTCCAAAGCCCCATATCGAATGGCTCCTATTGAACTTCAGGAGTTAAAAACCCAACTACAGGAATTGCTAGACATTGGTTTCATTTGTCCTAGTACGTCTCCTTGGGGTGCTCCTGTTCTATTTGTAAAGAAGAAAGATGGAAGTATGTGACTTTGTATTGATTATCGGGAGTTGAATCATGTCACCATCAAAAATAGGTACCCGTTGCCTTGCATTGATGACCTGTTTGACCAGTTTCAAGGAGCCAAATTCTTTTCAAAGATTGATCTTCATTCCGGATATCATCAGTTGAAGATTAAAATTGATGACATTCCAAAGACTGCTTTTAGAACTCGGTACTGGCATTATGAATTCCTAGTCATGCCTTTTAGATTGACTAATGCTCCTATTGCCTTCACGGATATGATGAACCAAGTATTCAAGGAATATTTTGATCACTTTGTGTTCGTCTTTATTGATGACATCCTCATATACTCCAAAACCCACGAAGACCACGAGCAACACTTGAGGCTGATACTCCAAAAGCTTTGTGAAAACAAGCTTTATGCCAAGTTAAAGAAATGCGAGTTTCGCTCGAGGAAGTTGCATTCCTTGGGCACGTGATATCAAATCATGGAATATCATTGACCCGGCTAAAGATTGAAGCAATTCAAATTCGGGAGCAACCTAAGTTAGTGGACCAAGTATGTAGCTTTTCACTTAGCTGGTTATTATCGGAGATTCGTAGAAGGGTTTTCTCAAATCACTACTCCATTAACTCAGCTGACTCAAAAAGATACAAAATTTGGTTGGAGCGAGGAATGTGAAAAAAGTTTTTCAGAACTCAAGAGGAGATTCATTTCAGCACCTGTTCTGATAATACCATATGGCTCGGAGGGATTTGTCATCTACAGTGATGCTTCAGGAAAAGGGTTAGGATGTGTTCTCATGCAACATGGGAAAGTCATAGCCTATGCCTCTCGACAACCCAAATAATATGAGAGGAATTATCTTACTCATGATCTAGAGTTGACAGCAGTCGTTTTTGCGCTTAAGATTTGGAGGCATTACCTATATGGTGAGAAGGTGAAGATCTATACGGATCATAAAAGCCTCAAATATTTCTTCACTCAAAAGGAACTCAACATGCGGCAACGACGATGGCTTCAGTTATTGAAAGATTATGATCATACCATCCAATACCATCCTAGAAAAGCGAACGTAGTAGTTGGCGCATTGAGTAGAAGATCATATGCGGGTACGAGTGCAATATTGTCAATGCAAAGACCCATTTTGTATGATTTGAAAAGGATGGAAATAGAGTTAAAGACTCCAGGGACCCATGTGATGATGGCGAATATACGAGTAGAACCGACTTTAATCGATAAAGTTAAAGCTGCTCAAACTACAGACCTGAAGCTTATGCGTATGAAGAAGAAAGTGCAAGAAGGTGATATTCCGGAAGCAAGAATCAATGAAGAAGGAATACTTAGAGTCAAATCTAGACTTTGTGTTCCTAACGATTCTGACTTGAAGTATAAAATCATGATGGAGGCGCACAACACACCATTTGCAATCCATCCTGGGAGTACCAAAATGTATCGTGATCTTCGTATGAAGAAGAGAAGTCTGCTACCTCTCTACTCCAGTATCCAGTTTCTTTGTAAGGTAAGGGGTATTATTTCTTTCGTGTTCATGAAGAGATCTTCTATTATTCCATTCTTTATTATTATGTTTGAATAACATGTCTATGCGAAGTACCACATAAATGGTGAAATTTTTCTGTTATTCCATTCTTTATTATTCTGTTGGAATATCTTGTCTGTGCGGATTACACTAGACCTAGTTTCATTCTTTATTATTCTATTGGAATAACTTATCTGTGCGGTCTATCGCATGCATGGTGAATTCATTATTACTCTATTCTTTATTATTCTATTGGAATATCCTATCTTTGCGGATTACGCTAGACCTGGTTCCATTCTTTATTATTCTATTGGAATAACCTGTCTGTGCGGTCTATCGCATGCATGGTCAATTCTTCTGTTATTCCATTCTTTATTATTTTGTTGGAATATCCTGTCTGTGCGGATTACGCATGACCTGGTTCCATTCTTTATTATTATGTTGGAATAACCTGTCTATGTGGATTATCACATGAATGGTGAATGATCCTTCGTATTCATTCCTTATTAAATTGTGGAAATGTTCTGTCTATGTGGATTACCGCATGGCGGGTGAAAATCCATTTGCAGTTTCATATATTCTATGATACTCATTTGGTTAAAGTTTTGGCTTCTATACTCCATGAAATTAGTAGAATATCCTGGATATTTGAGCTTCATCCGGTTTCTTTTCATGGAAATATTCTTACGAGCATTCTTGAATTTTACTCCACAAAGCAAAGATCATGTTGATAATTTGACGTAATTGATTTCAAGATAAATTAACTTATAAATCTTTAAAATTTATTCTTGAACTTGTTTTATTGAATTATTATGTCATTGTCATCATCCTCATGCTTATATTGTGATGAAAGTCATCTTTGTCTTTACGTGCATAGATGGACTTGGTATGATTATGACGAGTGGATTATTCGTATAATCATGACTGTAATGTTATAAATGATGTGGTAAAAGTCCTCGAGAGCACATGTAGTGCATTGATGGCGCTTTTGGTATGATTATGACCAAGGATTATTCGGTATAGTCATGACCATTGATGATTTAATGAATATCCTTGGCCCAGTAGTGCGAGGATGACCCAATGATGTGGTTTATTTATTAAGTCGAGTCTCAAATGATAAAAATGATGAAAACATTTTAAATCATAGAAGATAGTAGATATCATGCTCTACTTGACTCTTCTAATGGATTGCTTTATACATACAGTTAAACTTGATAACTATTGTATTTTATCAGTTTAACATTGTTGAAGACTAATGATAATTTATTCTGCATTATCTTAGTCATAATATTTCTTACTGGGCTAGTTGAGCTCACCCTTTCTTTCATTGTTCTCTGTGAAATCGTAAAATATTTGGGACTAGTCGGGAAGCGGAGTGACGGTCCATATGATAGCATTAGTAGTCCTCACTATTCTATTAAATAGTGTGACAATAAACGTAATGAGGACTCCATTGAGTGTGGATATTGTCTAGATGACAATATTCTTATTAAAACTCTTAGATTATGTTTTGTCGTATGTTACACGACTATTGTATAATTAAGTTGTATTTGAATTTTGTACCATGCATTTGGCGACTCAAGATGGGTGATGTATACCTATTTTGGGGGTGTCACACGGTCTCTCTCCTCAGGTGTCTTTGGGGCCTGTTTCTTGGAGAGATGTATTTCATGGCTCATCGGCATGAGACCTCTTTTGGTATCTTCCATGCTAAACCTCTTTAGCATCGAGTCAATGTACGTTCCTTGGGACAAGCCAAGCATCCTTTTAGATCTATCTCTATAGATCTTTATCCGCAAAATATAGGATGCTTCTCCCAAGTCCTTCATGGAGAAGTGTTTAGATAACCAAATTTTAATTGATTGTAGCATAGGAATATCATTCCCTATCAGTAATATATCATCAACATATAATACGAGGAATAAAAGAGCGCTCCCACTAACCTTCTTGTACACACATGGTTCATCCTCATTTTTGATAAAATCAAACTCTTTGATTGTCTCATCAAAATGAATGTTTCATCTATGAGAAGCTTGCTTCAATCCATAAATGGATCGTTGTAGCTTACAGACTTGATTTGTTCCAACCTTTGAAACAAATCCCTCTGGCTATGTCATATACACATCCTCCTCAAGTTTCCCATTGAGGAAGGCCGTTTTCACGTCCATCTGCCAGATTTCGTAGTAATGGTAGGCTGCAATCGTAAGCAAAATCCGAATGGACTTGAGCATTGCTACTGGTGAGAAGGTTTCGTCATAGTTAACTCCTTGTCTTTGTTTGAAATCTTTTGCGACCAGTCGGTCCTTATAGGTCTCTACCTTGCCGTCTGCTCTAGTCTTTCTTTTAAAGACCCATTTACACCCAATAGGCTTAATGCCTTCAGGTGGTGAAACCAAAGTCCATACTTGGTTTTCATATATGGAGTCCATCTCGGATTTCATGGCTTCTTGCCACTTCTTCGAGTCTTTATTACTCATAGCATGTTTGTAATTCAATGGATCATCATCATCTATGATGCGTACCTCATCGTCATCCTCTATGACAAGTCCATACCTATCAGGTATCTTTGGAACTCTTCCAGATTTACGAATAGGGTGTGGTATAGAAGGAATCTCTACTTAGTTAGGTACCTGACTTTGATCTGTAGTATTTTGTGGTTCTTGAACCTCTTCAAGATATATTTTACTCCCAATGACCTCTTCAAGGATAAACTCCTTTTCCAAGAAGGCAGCATGTTTCGCAAAAACTCCTTTTGATCAGTTGGTTGATAGAAATAATACCCCGGTGTTTCTTTAGGGTATCCCACAAATCTACATTTGTCAGATCTAGTCTGTAGCTTATTGTTTTCAAACTTTTTGACATAAGCTGGACAACCCCAAGTCTTAACATGCTTAAGATTTGGTTTTTCCTCCCTGTCCATAACTCATATGGGGTCTTGGGGAGGGATTTTGTAGGTACCTTATTAAGTAGGTATGCAGCCGATTCTAGGGCATATCCCCAGAAGGAAACTGAAAGGTCATTAAAGCTCATCATGGATCGAACCATGTCCAATAATGTTCAATTTCTCCTTTCAGATACACCGTCCTGGTGGAGTCCATTGTGAGATTATACCATTTTCTTTGAGACAATTGAGAAACTCACCACTTAAGTATTCTCCTCCCCGATCAGATCGAAGAATCTTAATACTCTTACCAGTTTTCTTCTCTACTTCACTTCTGAACTCTTTGAACTTTTCAAATGAATCAGATTTATATATCATTAAATACACATATCCAAATCATGAGTGATTGTCAGTGAATGTAATAAAATAAGAATATCCTCATCGTGCAGTCATTGTCATAGGTCCACATACATTTGTGTGTACCAACGCTAGCAACTCTGTAACTCTTTCTCCTTTTCCACTAAAAGGAGATTTAGTCATTTTGCCCATGAGACAAGATTCACAAGTTGGATATGATTCATAATCTGATAGCTCTAGGAGCCCATCTTTATGCAACTTGGATAATCTTATTTCATTAATATGGCCGAGTCTACAGTGCCACATGAAGGTATAATTAACATCATCTCTTTTCCTTTTCTTAGTTTGTTTAATTTGAAGTATATTTTCATGCAAGTCAAGTATATAATGTCCATTTCGCAAATTACCAACACCATATAAAACATTATCGTTATAAATAGAACCACTGTTGTTCTTTATTATAATATTAAAACCATCCATATCCAATACACAGATTGAAATAATGTTTCTAATGATATTTGGAACAAAATAACTATTATTTAAATTATTGAACTTGCCCGTAGGCAGTGCTAAACAATAACTCCCTACAGCTAATGCAGCAACCTTTGCTCCATTTCCCACTCATAGAAAGACCTCATCCTTGCTCAGCTTTCTACTTCTGACCAGTCCCTGCATATTATTACATATGTGAGAACCACAGCCGGTATCCAATACCCATGTAGAAGATTGAGTTTCAGAAAAATTAATTTCAATCATAAACAAACCTTTATTAGGATTCGAAGCTTCTCCAAGCTTCTTCTGCTTTTGTTCCGCAAGATAATCCTTGGAGTTCCTCTTCGTGTGACCCAACTTATTGCAATGGAAGCAAATTCCTTTGCTAGCTGGATCAGGTTTCTTTTGATCCTTCACTTTCACCTTCCCATTAGCCTTCTTGGATTTCTTCCTTTCAGAAGATACCTTGGGCCTCTTCATTTTCTTGGAAGAATAATCCACCAGTAAGACATGGTTCTTCTTGGATAGGAAGTGACCTTCAATAGTTTTCAATATGTTAAGTAATTCAGGCAAGCTAACATCTAACTTATTCATGTGAAAATTCACAACAAATTGTGAGAAGGTGTCCGGGAGTGACTGCAAGACTAAATCTTGACTCAACTCCCCATCCATGATGAACCCAAACTGTCGAAGACATTCAATCAGATTTATCATCTTTAAGACATGAGTCTCAACGGTAGTACCCTCGGTCATCCGAGATCGGAAGAGCTCCTTAGATATTTCATATCTAGCAGTCCTACTTTGCTGACCATACAACTCTTGAAGGTGTAGTAACATAGTAGAAGCATCCATGATTTCATGCTGACGCTGAAGCTCGTTACTCACGGACGCGAGCATGATGCATTGAGCCATAGATGCATCATCTTGCCACTGTTTAAAAGTAGCAATCTCTTCCTCAGAGGCTATCTCTGCAACTTTTGCAGGTACAGGCGAATTTAGGACATAAGAAATCTTTTCAGCAGTGAGAACAATTCTCAGATTACATAACCGGTCAGGTGTAATTTGGGCCCCAATTCGGTTTGTTAGCATCAAGTATGCTACGTAGTGAAATTAGTGAATGTGACATTTTCAAAATTCTGCATGTAAAAAGACAATATTTTAGCAAACATTCATTTAATTAATTACCAAAATAAATTAGGTCTTATTTTATATTGGTATCTCCCACTATTTTCTTCAAACTATATTACCCTCACTTATATAGTTCGGTAAAATCTAATTAAAGATTTGCTAGTGAGAATAAGGATCTCATTTCAAATGTATATATCCTTGTGGTGACACAACAAACTATATATAAATAAATAGGTAGACTACTCTTGTCAATTACATCAACTATGCAACTCCTTGTATTTTGGCTCTTAGATTATTTTGATCAAGTGATGGCACATCCGAATCAAAATTATCCAAGTTAAGTCCAACCTAGCACTCCATATATTCAAAAAAGAAAAATATTATCCTTGTGGTGACACAACAAAACAATATTGTTCAATTTTCTTTATAAGCATCAAATGTGATAAATTAACATCTTAAATACTTAATACTTGCCTTGTCGTGACACAACAAACTCATATTAAATATTTAATACTCTATTAATTTTTATCATGCTAGAAGGCGACGTTCGATTTTCTAAATATCTTTGAACGCTTATGCCTTAATATAAAAAAATTGAGGGGTTTGTTATTAATTTGTCTCATCTTGTTTAGCGCGCATGCACACACACACACACACACACACATATATATATATATAGTATAAGCATGCACATATAGAATACTATATTCTACTCGGATTGATTATAGACTTTTATTCTAGTTTGGTTCACTAGAGCCACCAAGTGAACCAAAAGGTCAAACCCTAGGGGTGAACGTAGTAATATTTAAATATAACTATTACATTTAAACCCGGGCTCCATTACAAACGGGTCTTCAAGCGCTCCTTGCCCCTTGATCTCTAGTTCTTCAAAATTAATTCTAATTATTCTTATTACAAAACTATTTAAAATAAATAGAAACCTTGATCAGCAGTCAAGGGGAAGTACATAGGAGGGAGTTATAATTTACATTAAGAAAAATTTAGAGAAGACGAGGTACGCAGACCCCATTTAATAAAACTTATATATTCATGCATCCAACTAAAATAAAATCCAATTACATTGGTCAATAGTCCATAACCAATCTCATTTATTATCATACACATCTACATATGCATCAATAAATAACATTCATCTCATGAATAATAAACATTCAATATATATATTGATATCATTTAATGGGAAAATTTAGTATAAAATCTAATTTTGAATTAAAATAAACTCTTTTATTTTTAATCCAAATCTAAATCAAAATAAACCTCTTTTATTTTAATTTATCCAATTTTGAATAAAATAAACTATTTTATTTTAATCAAAATCTTTAATCAAAATAAACTCATTTATTTTAATTAATTATGGAATCCAATTCCAAGTAAAAAAAAACTCTTTTATTTAAGGAAACACGGATTGTCTTTCCCATTCATAAATAAAATTCTTTATTTAAGGAAACATGGATTCACTTTCCTATTCACAAATAAACTCCTTTATTTTAAGAAACATAGAATCTAATTTCAACTCTAATTAGTTATCATGGAATCCAATTCCAACTCTAATTAGTTAGCATGAAATCTAATTTTAAAAATAAAATAAACATTTTTATTTTAAAATTAAAATAAAATTTTTATTTTAAGATTAAAATAAACTTTTATTTTAATTATAAAATACTTCAAAATACTATATATATATATATATATATATATAAAATAACCGTTACTTCCTTGATAAAACATGTTGCAAGATTCAGGACTATATCATGAAATAAGGATTCATGTTTCTTGGTAAGTCACGTGGTCCATTCAGGATTAACCCCCTTGAATATATCATACTACGGATAAGGAATGACATGCCAATTCTAGAATCAGTAAAGATAAAGTTGTCGAAACTTGTTAGGTTTGTAATATTCATGAACGCAATCAAATTGCATAAAATAAGCGGAAACATGGAAAATTAGAGTTTTAAAAATTTTACAAACCATATACCCGGATCAGCCTTTATGTATAATTATTAATTAAATGAAAAATATGAAGAACAAGAATCATACCCTTGAAGATTCGAGCTTGCTCTGGTACAAGTTCATCTCCAATCTTTTTCGCGTTCAACTTAAATCCACCGGGTTTGGTTCCTTCCTTTGATCAACGTTAGCCACCCAAGTGTTTGGCCTTTAGAGGTGATCCACCAAGGAAGAAGAAATATTCAAGAAAAAGGGTGGTTGGCTAAACCCTAGTTTTCTATCTCTATAGAAAAAGAACGTACTCTCCAACTATTGGAATCACGTCTGTTGTGAAAAAGTCAACAACCACACACACCCATAATAAGACTCCTCTTATTTATAGATGTGGGCAACTCTCCTTAACAATTAAGGAATTGAGTTTTTTTTATTTTAATTAATTAAAATCTTTTAATTAATTTAACCTCCTAATCTTATTAGGATTATATGAGAGTACTTTTATTAATTAATTCCCAAACTCCTTTAGGAATTAAATAATAATAATAGTAATAATAATAATAAGACTCCTCTTATTAATTTATATTTAATATTTCTAAAATATTAAATAATAAATATTAAGCTATTGAATTTATTCTATCACCATGGATTAAATTAAATATACTTAACTTATTATTAGGATTATGCAATTAACTTCTTAAATAATTATTCTTCCTTTTATGGTGTGATAAGTTTAGGTTCTCCATATTAAACCTAATTGTGAATAAATCAATTAGAACAATTCTAATCTTATTTAAATAAATATATTAAAATATTAATTTATTTAAATAAATAATATTTATTCTACAATAGGGATAAGCCTCCCTAGAGATCAACGACTTTCCAGATAATATAGATTTCAACATTAATCATAGAAGAACCTTTGAGTAAATTGTTACCGTACAATTCAATCCTTCCACCATACAATGTCTCAATTAAATATAAGACATGGAATTACTGTCAAGTCTTATTTTATTTAATTATATGTATTTCGATCCTTAAATGCACAACACCAAATAATGCAAATTAGATACTCCTTTGTAATTTCACTCTACCTTGGCCAAGGACTATTGGGTTGTCATTTATCGAATCACATAAGACATTTCTCTTCTTTTACTAGAACTGGTAGATTCTTTATTGATCATATATTATCTCCATGTACAACTTATTATACCCAAGCATACCCTTTGATATACCCTAAGGGTCTTAAGGAATAAGTCAAAGTATAACTCATCATACACAAGATACTATGATGATCTCAAGTCCAAGGATCACTTGTACTACTATCACTACAGGAATTCCTATTGACAGGCAAGTAAAACTCCATTAGGTATTCCTTAGCGAGCCATGTTTAGTGAACTTATTCTCTAATAAGCACCTCCATACTTGCTTTAGTGTCTCCACATAAATGATCATGAGATCGATCATCCTCATCCAATGAGCAAGCAACGTACGTACCAATCTATCCGGATTCACTAATCCCCTTTTTAGTAATCCATTGATTGAGAACATTTTAGTTTTAAGATATCTAAGAATTTAGATCTCATTAGCATGATCTCATCATGATTCTTAAAGTATTGCTTAAAACTATAGGTTTATCACATATTATTAAAACAGCACCATGTAGATAATAAAATGCCTTTAATAAATAATTCTTTTATTAATAAATAAATAAGATTGATTACAAAGTATATACTTTATCATCATATATGATTGGCTTGTATGCATACTACTTTCATGTGTGTGTAGGTCCATGTGCAGTTTGTTTGGAAGTAGTGCTATGCCTAGTTCGCATCTATATAGAAAGGGTTTGACTTTTGTATAAAAGTTTAATTTTAACGAGATATGGAAATGATGTTTTGTAAAACAAGTTTTCAAACCATTGAGATAGCTTTTAATGAATGCATACTCGGTTTCCACCGGTTAAATATATCAAAACACGATCTCACTAGTGTTTGGAAAAAGAAAGGACTTAGTTTAAAGTGTGTACAGAGTAAAATGGACAGGGCTTCCTCACCTTTTTTCTCTTTTAAAATGGCCACCCTAAGCCCTTTATTTATAGAGGGGGGAGCCATAAGTCCACATGTGGTTTCCCGGGGTGCCTCGAGATCTGCAGGCCCCGTCATCTCAAAGTACGTGTACACATGCAATGCGTTGTATGCTTGAACCTTCATAACTTTCAATCTGCGCATCTGAGGCGTGTAATACCTTTCTGGAATGCTATTGTCGAGAGCTACCTAATGACATAGGATAAGAGGTACTAAAAATCCGAAAAGATGGTTCCATAACCATATCTTCAAGTCTTCAAATTATATCCGGTGTGTTATCTTTTGTAGTAGTCACTCAAGATTTTGAGCTATGGTTCTTGTGGGACACTTCTTGTGAAATGTGGGTTGAAATGTTGTTAAGACGACATAAATGTAGCTTTGAGGTGGAAAAATGATGATTTTTCCCCTCACTAGGGTTATCTCTAGCTCTGGGCTAATTTAGCAGTCGTTCCTCAGGGTTATCTCTGAGATTGGGCTGCAGTGAGTAATGAATGTCCTTAGGGTTGTCTCTGAGGTGTGCCTAACCTCCCGGGGTTATCTTCGGGGTTGGAATTGAGTGCCTCGGGGTTATCTCTGAGGTTCAAACTAACTTTTGGGGCTTAAAATGGACTTTTTGGGGTTATCTCTAGAACTGGAACTGCATCCCAAGTTGAAATT
The DNA here is from genome assembly GCA_020205605.1 of Panax ginseng. Classification (NCBI taxonomy): domain Eukaryota; kingdom Viridiplantae; phylum Streptophyta; class Magnoliopsida; order Apiales; family Araliaceae; genus Panax; species Panax ginseng. Next base: position 80,826,697 of record CM035135.1, on the reverse strand, counting down.
GAATCTCCCGGGGTTATCTTCAGGATTGAGCTGATTTAACTTCCAGGGTTATCTCTAGAAGACAATTTTGCCCTGCTGCAAGGTTAGTAACAGAAATGTAAAATTTCGAGTGTCTACACGACCCTTAGTTGATTCGCACTAGTAATTTGCCTCTCCTTTTAAGAAAAAGGTTGCAAAAGCTGACTTTTGATTATCATTGACATTGGTTACTAAGAAAAAATTTTCTATCTCAGTAATCAAAATTTTAGCATTAACTGGTTCGGACATACCTTTAAACTTAGGTGGACCAACTAGTTTAAAGTCCTTAAAAGGTGTGGTTTGAGTTGTGGTTCTATTCATAGCACCTAACAAAAGTTCTACTAACTGTTGGATAGGGTTAACATCATTATTTATCTCGCGTTTAGGTCTTCTAGTTGGTGGCATGATTCGATATAAAACAAATATAAACATCCACCATAAGAATTTGTATGAAACAAACATACTTTGTATTCATATATCACATAATACACACATAAATAGCTAGTAGTTTATAAACACTACGAATTATAATACAAACATCAAATGCTCTTTTATTCGTACTAATATAGAGCACTTAGATTTCTATACTACATTTAGAAATTATTAACTTCATCAAAGGAATCTTGGATCCTGTGGCATACCACAGATTGATCTATCAGATATGCAGTTTTCCTCCCTTCGACTGGAAATCGAACTACTCGTCGTTGCAAATCACGGAAGACATCTCGAGTTTCCAGAGCACATTTGAGTAACCTCGACTGTATTTCCCTCCCGCCACTCTGTGCATGGTACAGTTATACTTTTAGTCGATTATTGGTTCCCCTTTCATGCTCTAACATTCCCTCGGCTAAATGTGCCCTAAACCTCATCTGATCATTATCTTATTCAGATTTGTGAACTAGTGATGCCATCGCCTGCTCATGATCTTCAATTCTCATTAATTGTCCTGCTACTGGATCCTCCTCTTCCTCAGCATCTAACAGTTGTTGATCATGAAGCAATTCTTCATCCTCTGCATCATTATATATAAATAACTCAATTTGTGGTGGATTATTTACTATCGACATTTCCTCAGTATCGGAGTTAGCCATCCTATAAAACAAAACTTCTTTATTAGTTATATGCAAAATTTACACGATACATAAAACTTTTACTGTTATTTTATGTGTAATATTTTTACAGACTTGAAGACTATATACTAAGATTCTTCTTCCTTGTATCTATAGGCTTAACTACTCTGATACCATTAATTGTAATTCCCCCAGATCTATACTTCCATGGTATCAAATATGGTGCTTACAACTAATTAATTAGTGTAACACATTTAAATTTATTCACCCATGGTATCCGATTTTATGCTTATATCTAATCAAAGTACTATACAAATATCACAAGATACAATTCCCATAAATCCAAGGTTCACAGTATCCCATAACAGATAACAATCCTCTAGAGAACTATTGTTGTGTTTGGATACCCTCACTTGGATTTATAGACTGTATCAACAAATAATATCTATCTATCTAAAATTTAGAGTACTAGTAATAACATGAACAATTCATATTACATATACCCTCACTCAGATGTATAGTCTAACCTATCTATCCGAAATCCAGAGTATAAACAACAAGATAAACAATCCATGTTGTCAATACCCTCACTCAAATGTATAGTTCCCAAGGATCTCAACTAAATCAAAAGTTCTAATTACATCTATTTATGTAAAGGAAACACAGTTGCAGAACTATAAGATGTCATATATATCATATAAAGTTCAATTACATGATTCTTTATAAAAAATATCTCTTTTACAAAAGTATTACATTCAACTAGACAGTAATTTAAACTAGTCTAAGCAGGGATGCTTCCCATTGTTTACTCTAGATGTGCCAGGGTTAACATCTAATACTACAAAGGTAATGATTTGCATGAGTGAGCTATGACATGCTCAACAGGTTTTATAATTTATAACAATATAGGATTTGAAGAAGTATAATAGTTCAAAACTTTTCTCAACTGAGTGTTGTTTACCATGTCTGGAGTTTTTATATTTCAACCATTTCTATACTTTCTACTATTTATGTCAGTCACAAAGACTTAGAAATCTTGTTCAGATGTGAGACATGGGATCAACCAATTTAACATCCTAGGAGTATGCATCGCATCCTAATCGTGCCCACTTGCACTAAATGTCAATATTTTATTGACATAAATTTTTCCCTCCCAGGATATACAACTCAATATAGGATGTCTTACCAAAACAATTTAGTTTGACACAATAGTTTATGCTTGATAAACAATAATTTAATAACACATGAATAAATAATTTATTTCTTAGTCATGCTGAAGCTATAGCAATAACTTCACAATAATTGGCAATTCAAGTTTAGGTATGGTAATAAATATCAAAAGTAATTCAAGATAGGAATCTTGTTTAATGAATAAACACGGTTCGAGAAACTTGTGTAACTATCAAGATAGGTTAGAAGATTTGCTTAAGTAATTAAAATAAGGTTTAGTAAATTGCCTATGCGAAGATCGATCAAGCAACGCTACTCAATTCATTTATAAACACGTAAAATGTTTATTCATATAAGTCTAACACATTAGTATTCATAACAATACTTAAATACACAAACTATTCACGTTCGGGTTAAGTTCGATATGATTTCGGTCTCCTAAGACTTTATCGGGTAATTAATAAGTTAATATCTCGGTTAAACTTTATCTATAAGCTTTATTATATTTTTAGATAATTTATATACCCTTTATAATAATTTTCGAAAGCTTATAATAATTTTTAGATATTTATTTTTTCATTTAATGATTTTTAATAATTTATTTCTATTTCTAAATAATTAGTATTTACTTAGAATATTATAAAAATCTTTTTTTATTAATTTTAAATAATTTATAACCATATAATATGATTTTTAAATCATTAATATCATTTTTAAATAATTATTTATTATTTATAAATGATTATTCTAACTACTTTATTATTAACTTAATTATAATAATATCCAAATAATTAAAATATTTATTAAATCTATGTAAACATATTAAAAGTTAATTATTATAACTTAAAATAATTTTTAAAACTATTTTTATAATTATTTATATTTATTTATTAATTTATTTATTAGAAATTATTTTATGTCTGTCGCTAAAGCCCTATAGCGACAGAAATTGTTGCTATAGGTGTTCTTATGTTTCTGGGAATCAGTTGGTCATGGCTTAGAGGTCACTTTGACCTTAGCTTAATTCCTTACTGTTTATGATTTTGGGTTTGTAAGTGTATAGGTGTTATAGTACTCATATAGTAGTACAACAACATATCAATTTCATACTTTAACCTACATATAACAAGAAGTTATAGAGGCTCAAAGTCACTGTCAGAGCTGTTCTTGGGTTTCTAGGTAACCCAGAACAGTGGTCATGGTCGATCAACGATTTTGTGGCTTCTAGATCTTTTGATCCGTGTGATAGATTTTTTTTTCGATTATTATAATATGTAGTCTATATAACAAGGTATAAATATGTTACACTGGTTTGGACAAAGTATGATTCGAAGGTCTAGATCTATATTGGTCAAAGTACAGCCAAAGGCTGTTCTTCATGTTCTTCAATTTTTTGAGTAACCTAAAAAACGCAGTCATGCCCGGTCAATGCTTTTTGACCATTAATTCTGGTAATCCTATGAAGTATTTAAGCATTTTATTGTCTTAGGTATGTAGTATGTATGTCAATGTTTTAATTCATTACATTTAGACATCATAACAACAAACAAAAAGTGATTAAAAGGTTGGTCAAAGTAGCCGGCTCAACCTGTTCTTAAGATTTTTGGTTAACCCAGAAATCAGAACTTCGTGATCCGTCAACCACTTTTGACCACTTATATCTTCCAATATATGATTCTAATGAACCTTATTTCTTTTCCAGATTAAAGACCTCATGTAATACTACAACTAGCATATAATTTACAGACCTAACTATTAACATACATAGATATACAGGCTCTGACATTCGACTATCAGACCTATTTTTCCGTAATTTCCAGTTTGCTTAAAACATCAATTTGATGCATCTAGATGTTATGTAAACATGTTCTATCAACTTAGCATACTTACTAACATGTTATTACACATATCTAAACATCTAAACTAAAAATTAAAAATTAAAAATATCACCAAAGATCTAGGTTAAAATTAGGGTTTACACCTTTTATTGCTTGATTTCAATTTTTGGCTACTAATTTTGTTGTTGTTATCACCAAGGCTTGTTTAGGTATGATATATGAGTGTTTAGGCTTAGAAAATTCGTAGGTTTGCTCTAATCTAAGGATGTTATTTATAGAATTTCTAAACTACGATTTTTGGTCATTAATCACCTACTTGCCTCTACAAATATCTGATGTATGAGACTTGTGCTGCTTAGGAGTTTGCAAGAATGTCATGTGCAGGCTAGGAACTTGTATTGGTGAGTAGAAACCTACTTGTGAGCTAGTTTGCAAAAATTAGTAGCTTAATTATGCCCTAATCCTATTTAATCTTGATTAGGGTTTTGGTTTTTATGATTAGGGTTGCTTGATGATGTTTATTAGCACCTAATTGAAGTTTAATAATCATTATTAGGGTTTAGGATAACCTAACTAAGGTTTAATGTAACTAGTTAGGGTTAGGGTTTGTAAATTAAGGTTAGGGTTTATAAATCTAGAGTTAGGGTTTCCTGATTTTGATATTAGGGTTCTTAACTTAGATTTTTCACAAATCCTAACAAGCACGACAAAGCGTTTTGTCAGTGTAAGCACGATATAGCAGCTTGTCAAAATACATATACCGAAAAGTCCGTTTTAGGAAGAAAAATTTTAAGCACGACGTGTTAAGCACATTAACTTTCGGACGAAAATTTATTTGACCTAATTTTTTTAACAAAGTATATAATAACACAAAACACTTTCAGAGCGGAGAGATTTTATTTATAATACTGAATTTACATAACCGAATATTATTATGATTTTGGGGTTTCACATAACTTCTAGATTGGATATGCTCAGCTACGGCTTTTAAAGCGGCGAGGTCTTGAATCTTCCTAGACTTTAATCTCATTTATGTCATTTCTCCGTGCTTAATCATTTCTGAGAATGGTTTTCGTATTCCAGCTAGGACCCTCTCATAAAATGTAGCTTCTTAAATATATATTAAGGTCATCACCGTCTCATTCTCTGTCATGGATGGAATTACTTGAGCAGCCAGACGCCAACATATTTGGGCATACTGTTGGGTTAAATCTAATTACGCGCAACACGCAAGTATACGTGGTCAACAAGTAATAAAGTGAAAGTAGAGTATCGTTCCCACGAGGAATTATTAATACAAATTACTAAATACTAACTCTTAATCAAACTAATTTTATTTAAACAAACAACTTAGGATTATAAATTAAATTATCTAATTACACTAATTCTAATTACCACTAATTAAAAAATAGATTATGGAGATTTAAGATCTCAACTTCACTTATTGCTTCATTTAAGTTAACACACTTCTCATCAATTATTCTCTATCCTGAATTGTTAATCAAGAACACTAAAGCAGATAAAACCACCTCTCGATGCATAATACTCGTACTCACTTAAATCCACAATTGATAGAATTAAGCAAGACACCCTAATTAACTAATCCACTATATCTCTATGTGAATTACAATTAAAAATGATTTAAAACACAAGTTTTCTATAAGTTTACATCTGGCATAAAGGCATATCTCTATCCTAAACACGAATCATGAATTCCATCTATGTAGAAATCACAAACACATGTTATTCTCTTTTTTTTTGAAAAAGGGATCTAAATCTAAACTTCATCTCTCAAGTTCATATAGATTATCACTGTAATTGATGTCCAATCAATTAAACAATTAAGTCCAAATCACAATAGACAATCCTCACAATAGAACATAATAATTGATAGCGAAACATATTAAAATAAACTACACAAGAAGATCCATTGTAATCTCAAACAAAGAATTACTTCATTGAATTAAAACTAAGAATCCACACTTGAATACACATTAAAAGATAAAAATAAGATTAAGGAAAAGAAATGAATCTGTTGACGGCAAATTCGTCCTCCGTCTCGCTCTTGATTTGGATCTCCAATGGCTTTCAAGTGCTTCAATCTCCAAATCTCATATGAAATATTATTTTCTTCTATTCTACTCTACTCAAATCTAATGGAATCCTCTCTCTCTCTCTCCCCTAATCCTTGTGATTCTCCTCCTTTTATATGTCTCTTTATAAGTCTTTAAGTCCTCTTGGAAGTCCTTGAGTCAATCGGATCGAACCAACCCTTCTCGAACTCAAATTCGGATAAAAAATGTCTTTTCTGCGCGTACCCCGCCCCGAAGGGGGGTATAAGGCTTAAAAGGCACACTCCGATGGGCTAGGGTTCGGTTTTACAACTTTACCCGCCTGGGGAAGATATATATAAGTAAAAGCCCGCCCCGGCGAGAATCCTTTTTCTGCTGTAGTGTCCTCGGGTAAAACAATAATAACATTTGATCCGAAAAGCGTTATGAGGCCTGCCACCTATCAAATAGAAGATATCGACGAGATCTACAACTTTCATTCTTTAAGAAGTGAGAAATAACGGGCAGCTGAAGGTTGAAATTGGGCTGGAAGTGACTGCTATGCAAATGGCCACCCAAAATAGTGAAGTTCAACTTCCGTTGGTACAAAGATCATAACTCTTGCATCCAAACTCCGATTGGAATGATTCAAGATGTTATAGAAATCTAAGAAAAAGCTTTACAATATAATCCAAGTTTCAAGCCAAGAACATGAAATAAACATGAAAGCCCAAACGATGTCCGAATTACTTTTCTTTGCGATTTCATACCAATTCTTTGCGATTTCGTACCAATAGTCTCTCACACAACTCCCAAGTGTATAATATACAAAATGAACACAAAATGCATGAAAAGTAACTAAGAAACATAAGTTTAAAAAACTAATTCAAGTAACAGATACAGGATAAGTAGGTATAAAAACTACTTATCACATACTCTCTGAATGACTCATTGACTTGCTTCTTAACTTTAGTAATTTGATACCGGTCTGTATCCATCTGAGTTTGGAAGCTGTATTGACTGAGGAAAGTATAGGGTAACTCCTCCCAGTTGAAAATTTTGGAGTTATCCAATCTGGTATACCATGCTCTGGCTTCTCTAGTCAGACTTTTCTGAAATAGCTGCATTCTCAGCTTTTCATTCTCGGCGTAGGATCCGAGCTCTCCAATGAAAACTTTTAAGTGGGTATAAGGATCTCCCAATCCATCATACTTCTCGAAGTCAGGAGCCTTAAATTTCTCCGAATAATGAACCCCGGGGAAGATGCAAAGGTCTGAATAGGAAACACTTCAGTGTGTTCCAATCCCTTTGATGGACCATATGGTCTCTTCCATTTATATAACCTTCTTCCGAATATCACCGGTGTCTTGATCTTCTTTTAGATGGGTAATTTCAGGGGGTTTTGTTAGACTTCTCATTGTGAGACTAAGGTGTTGGGACTTCTCTTTCCGGACCCCGGATTCCTCCCTGTGCAGAGGCATCTGTATGTATGGGTATTTGTAGACCTTGAGTTGATTTGTTTAGTTCTTTTGTGAGAACATCCAACTCTGTTATTTGATTGTTTAATCCTTCAAACTCATCGCGAGAGACAGTAGTAGGATTAGGCTGAGCAGTTGTAGCCATGTCTGGCGGTGGACTTAGTGCATTTTTGGACTTGAACGGGTAACAGGTGTGACGCCCCTAAATTCAGACCACACTTGTCTCAAATTTGGTTATCACGTACTAACTCTTAATAATAAATCATCTCACACAACGGAATAATAGAATAAATTACATTTCTATAACATAATTATTCTTGTCCCGAGGGTTCGTAACTTAAACATCTCTTACATAACTTAATCATAATTAAACACTGTTTGGATATAACTAATAAATAATATAATACGACTTAAATTAAACATAGCTTAATAAGTTCTTCTACAACCAAATAATAGTACATTCCTAGCAACATAGAAATAACTACTCCAAAGCCTTTTCTTTACCCTTGTCCTTGCTAGAGGGTTCACCACGTTCTGCCTTAACTAAAAGTTTTAAGAAAAGCAAGGATGAGCAACAATTTTGCCCAACAATTATTACAACAAAAGGGAAATTAGTGTAGTTTAGATTTCTCAAGGGTATATCAATAATGATAGTTCAAGATAGCAAGAAGTATCGATGATTATCAACAATAATCGCTATGGATGGAAAATATCAATAACTAGTAATTACCCGTGCTTGAAGGCACGGCGTAACAAAAAAATAGATTAAAATTAGAAAACTACTATATTACCTAAATACTCTTTTCAACTTAAAATAACGTACAATCAAACATAACAATTATCATAATTTACCACACTACCATAATAATTAATTTTCCTTTAAAATAGATATCAAGAAAAATATAAACTGGTCCACAAAACATACAATTATCAATAACAATTATTATAATTCACCACACCACCACCACCATAATAATAATAATAATAATAATAATAATAATTATTATTATTATTATTATTATTATTATTATTATTATTATTATTATAATTAATATAATTATATTTATAATTATTATTACTATTATTAGTAGTAGTATTATTATAATTATTATTAGTATTATTATTATTATTATTATTTGTTTGTGTGTGAAAAAGAGAGGAGAGCAAAAGATTTTGTGTGTGAACATGAGAAAGGGTAGGGTGTAGGGGTGAATTTGATTTGGGCGAGAAGAAATATGAGCCTTTAGATTAAGTTGGAAGGATTAAGTTAAAATGAATCTGAACCGCCTTTGTGCTTTGTCAAGTGAAAGATTCAAAATAGGTTCTGTTTTATTATATAGATATTCAAAGATTAAATCAATTCAAGATTTCAAAGAAATAAATTCTGAACCATCACTAAGGACTATGAACTTCTCCTAGAATTAACAGTAATAAACTGATAACTGTAACGACCGAAAAAATCGAACATTCTGTAAAATAATTTTATTTAAATTAATAATGAATAAAATTATATTATATGTTGTTATATTGAGTAAGCAAGATTGTTGGCGTTCTATAACCTAGAAACGTCTGAATGTCATAGTATTTTGACTACGTGAGGGAATTAAAGTGTTTGAATTTCCAAAAAGAAAATAAAAGTTTTCAGAGGAATTTTCTGAAAAACACTATTCATCAATTTTTGCTCGGGAATGTTTTTTGAACGTCCAAGAAATACGTAACGATAGAATATCGAAGTGAGTTGGATTATGTAATACTAATTCAAGTATGGAAAATGAAATTTTTCGCATGCGAACGTAATTCGAGAATGTTAGGAAAATAAAGCGTTAAGGAAGTGAATGTAATGATCGTATGATACGTATATATTATACGAGGTAATGAATACGAATATGATACGATTTATTATACGAGTATGTATGAAGGATGGAATATCGTATATTACGAATTAGTATACAAGTTAGAATACGAGAATAATACATAAGCAATATGTTATAAGGCTTTAAGCCAAAGGAAATGAATTTGTTGGATTGTGTAGGAAGTGTAAGCCCAATAGAAGTTAATGGAAAAGTTCAATTGAATTAATATGAAAGCCCAAGATTTAATAATGTTATAGCCCAAGTGTTGGTTAATGTAAAGACCAAAGCAAATTAATGCAAGCCCAAATGAATAAGCTAAGTTAATTAAAACTTAAGCCTATGTAATGATCCAATGGGTAAGTTTGAACCATGGGGCAACCCATGGATGATCTTGGTGCCCAAGTATTAGATAAGTGTTGTGGTGGCCCAGAAACTTATGTAATGACCAAGTAATAAGAGTAATGAGCAAGTAAACTTGGTAAGTAAGTAATGAATAGTAAGGAGGTTAGCTTAAGGAGGTGGGATGACCTAAAGACCAAATTACCCTAACTTTAGAAATCCTATAAATACCAAGCTTGGATTCATTATTTGCTTGATCAAATTTAATCCAAAAACTTTACTTTACAAAGTAACTTAAGTGTTAGAGAGAATAAGCACTTAGAAGCTAAACTTCCATATTTTTTTCAAGAAGAAGAAGAACTAGTTCATCAAGGGTAAGACTCTTGTCCTATATTCTTCCATCTCTTCCATGATAGCTTGATAGTGAGGTGATGGTCTTGTATGCTAAGAAATCATAAGAAGGGATAAGCTAATGAATTAAGTATTAATAAGCCAAGAATAAGCAATTTGTTCATGAATAAGCTATAAACTAAGGAAGAACTTGTAATACTTATAACATGTTTACATGAATGAATTTGGTATGATAAAAGTATGTAAGAATGGTGGTTGAAAAACTTAAACTATCATAAGCCATGTGAAACAAAGTTATAAGTAGTTTATACCTTAATAAGCTATAAGCTCATGAAGAATAAGCCATAATTTATCATGAAAATAAGTTGATGTAATATGTAGGTTAAGATGTCAATATGATGGATAAAATCCATTTGAAATGATAATTAAATCATAAGTAATGAAGTTATGCCGAAATTTTCACAATTGGACGATAATTGTCGAATTCGTGAAATTTTCGGATTAGAGGTCGAATTTTGATATTGAGCTCGAAAATGTTGGTTTTCGATGGGAACAAGTCTTATTTGGCATTTTAGAGTTGCGGACTCGAAAATGACCGAATTCCGACTTAGAACGAAGAAACGAGCATTGAACGTTCACGATCGTTTATCATTTTCATTAAAAATGAACCAACGAGTGAATTTTGAGTAAACAACGTCAAAAATATAAAATTCTTGCATAAACACGTAGAGTATGAGATTTGTGAGCTAATGGCTTTTGAATGAGCCAAATCGGACTTATAATGATCAAATTAGGAGTCCGGGAAGTTCGCAAAGTAGAAAAACTATCATTTCTATCTAGTGCACATGAGAGTCGCCATGGCCTGGCCAACCTAAGGTCAAATAGTATACCACTGAAGATCTGGGACACTGATGTCATGACCTACTTATGTTTCACGTCGTACCGCGGCATAATGAACTAGGACTCGCGCCGCAGCGCCGGCCCGGACCCTGACCACTGCTAACTCACGCCGCAGTGGGGCATAGAGAAGAAAGGGTGGCGCCGCAGTGCCAGCTCTAGGGTTTGCATAGTAGAGAAAGGTTTACAAGATAAAAAGAAAGGCAGATGTGACACCCCCAAATCTAGGTACTTCATTTCCCCAAGACTTGGTGTTCACTTTCCATTCATTCATATCTATCTACCCAAATATAATAAAATTAAATCATAAATCCTCCTTTTAAATTGGGTTACATCATTAAATAAAAAATTTATCAGGTTGTCTAACCTTAAACATCAATCAAGTGTGGAATGAAAATAATTACATAACATTATTAAATAGAAAGTCTATCATTTTTTACCATAAATAAAATTACAAGTCTTCACCACTTGCACATTTTCCCCTTTCCTTTGCTAGTTAAAGGCTCATCTACCTTCTCAACTTTAGCTGCAATTATTATATTTATGCAAGAGTGAGCAAAACAAATGCTCACTAGGTATAACAATGAATCAACATGAGAATAATAATAACTGCCAATGAATAGGCTCATCAAAACTGAATAGTACTCTGTCAATGATAACTAAAAAGTGGAATCGAAATAAGAAATATATTTGAGGGTCATAAGACCACGAACTATGTCCACGGTTACAAGTAATCTTTCAACTCTAACCTTAACAGTTATACTGTAGGGACTTCACGTACTTAGGGGGATCAGCCCTTCGTACTATGTATTGTGCACAAATATTTCAACGCTAAGCGTAAACCCATAATAATAGGGTTATTCATCTCAGTATTTAGAGTATAAGTCCGCACCAAAGTAAGCTTGGTTTGGATACGTTTTCAAGGTAATTTAGAATTCAACGGTCATCAACTAAGGATTAGTTGAATAAAAAGATAATAACAATATGTTATGGAATAAACCATAATTGAATCAACATTGTATACTAAGTTCATGCTTTAGGAATAATCTAATAGCATAAGTATTGAAAAATATCACATACCTTACTTTGAACAACATTAAGCTAAGGTTAAAATCTTAGAATTGAATCTTAAGCATGCATCATAAGCAATAACTTGAACGATAGAACTTGTTCATCAAAATGAAGATTATTGCATGCTAAAATAACAAGTTTAGGTTTAGAAAAACTTGCATAATGTAATAACAGAACTGACTCAACGAAAGTGTAGAGTTAGAAAACTTGCATAATGTAATCGAACAAGAAACAATAACTTGCTCAATAATAAACAAACTAGCTCAACGAAAGTGTAAGCTAGTACAATGTAACAATAGATTTAGAGAACTTGTAAAATCATAAATAAACTAACTCAACGAAAGTGTGGAGATAGAAAACTTACCTTGCTTGTAGGCTAAACCGTAACAACTCAATTCATAATATCCTAATCATATTCCATTAGGACACAGTTAGCCACTACTCATAATACATATCAATTTCATGTATGGTTTGATGTTTAATCACATAATCAAGTAACATCGATTAAAATAATAACAACACTCGTTAAGTGTTAATTGTATGTTCATTAATAGTACTATGATATCATAATAACAAATTTATATGTTAAACAATCATCATATTGCATTCCATTAACAACTACAGACTTTTGTGCAAGACAAAAGTCATTTAAGACTTTCAGAACCGAGCGCCATGCGCGCTTACTGATTTACCTTTGTGTGCCATATTTACCATTGCCATGAGGACTATGCCAGGAAGTGGCGCTACAACGCGATATAGGCGATGCAACGCTATCTTTGGCCATGCTACTGAATTGGGAATTGAAATTGTTATTTGAACTTAGCTATTGAGGCTCCAAGCTCACAGAACACAAACGAAGAACAGAAGAAAGCTACTGTGTCTTATATTCTAACACCAACTAACATGTGTAATCCATGTAAATTACACACAAATATTACCTAGCATACATATACCAATTTAAAACAATTAAACAAAAATTTTAGAAAACTTAAATCCTTGAAAGCAGTGTTTTTAAACCAACAAAACTCCATTTTTGATATTTCTTGACACAGTGAACACTGTAATCAATATGATACACCAATCTGATTCCTTTGAACTAAGTTCTCTTTATTTCATACCCAGTTAACAATTCGCAGTTCAATTTTTATAATTTGTATACACTTTAACCATCAAATTTGTTACTGTCATAAGCCATGTATAAGAACATACACTGAAAAATAGCTTCCCTTTCTTTCAAATGAAATTAACATACAATTCTTTGTCTAAACATAAACTTCTAGCATTACAACTACTTCCAATTGCAACAATTCAGTTGTAAAGCAAAATTCAAAAATAGAATTCATAGAACATAAAATTGAAACTCATTAGTTAAAATACATATATATATATATATATATATATATATATATATATATATATATATATATATATATATATATATATATTCACTTTGTAAAACCAATTTCTTCCTTTTTGATCGTAATTCATACAATCATATACATGTATATGCTCATCATACAATCACCTATATATATATATATATATAGTTATAACATTACATATACACATAATTTCATAATCAACTATAAAAATATGAATTATAGAGATTATACTATAAACACAGTGAACCTCCAGAACAAGAACTCAGAGAATAAGGAATTATACTATAAAACATATATGTTAAGGTTACATAACATACCTTTTGTTGTTTAAGAAATCCTTGTTAATCACTGAGAATAGCTTGACGAACTCAGAACTTTCTCTCTTGATTCTCTCTCAGGCTCTCTCTCAAATTTTCTCAAAATTCTTTTCTTTTCTTTTCTTTCTTTGGCTCAGTCTTATACCACATACAATTGACGTAAACTAAAAACTGATATGGCCTTAATAATCATAATAACTAATATCAGTTACCAAAATATAATGTATAGATTATAAATATATTTTATTTATTATTTTAATTTATTTTATTTATATTATTATAATTCAAAATTTAAAAATCCAAAAGCCATAAGGCTCCGTTTGGCAAAACTCTTTAAAAATTAAAGACTTAATATATTTAAGCCTTATTTGGCAAAACTAAATTAAACTCCTTTAATTTATTTTAATAACTCCTTTATAGTATAGTTATTTGTCACACTTAATTCTAATAACAATTTATTGAATAATATAATAATTCATTTTTGTCACACTTAATTCTAATAACAAATTATTGAATAATATAATAATTCATTTAATCATTATAAACTCTCTAACTTAATAATTAAATTAAATTAGAATACTATCTCATAATAATTAATTTCCTTAACTCATTAATTATTTATGTAACAAATAAATAATTAATCAAATCAACTCAAATTAAACAAGTATTTATTCAACGATAAACACATCCATTAAATATTTATATAATTTAATAAATATTTAAAATTACAATTTAAAATTCTGGACTGTTACATCCTTCCCTCTTTACAAGGATTCTGTCTCCAGAATCACAATTCAAATAATCAAATCGTCATAGCAGATGTTAATGAGGAATTACAAAGTTAATTGGCTTAATGTAACATTGTTTAAAATGTCATAAACCTTAAATATGATAACTAAAGGTTGGTGATAACATACTCAAATGTGAATGTAAACTATAACGGCAAGCCGAAACCAATAGTAACAAATCTAAGTCATGATTAGATTGAGAAGAAGGGTAAGATATAGTCGTACACATACTTAATTATATATGACCTAATTTGGTATGTTATGTGATCATGTATTGTAGAGACTTTAAAGACTCAAATAGAAAGTAATTGTACAATAGTAGACGCTGAAGGCAAGTATTTTAACCCTTGTCTATGTTCAATCTAGACAAGATTTGTGTTTCATGTATTCTTACGTATGAATTGTTATATGATGAAGTCAAAGCCAATTCTTTCGGCTAGACTTAAGATGTTTGGATTTTGTAGAATCTATTGAGGTATGGTTAATGTTTTACCAAGCTATATTGGTGTGGTATTCAAACGAAGACTGATTATGCTAAAAATGTTTGATAGGCAAGTGAGGTTGCCACTACTTAAACGTACACACGTTTAATGAATGTAGTGTTGATCAACATAAAGTACTATAGGCCGATCACCTAGACGTGCTCGTAAAAAATGTCGGACTTACGAACTTAGTGTCGGGATGTCCTTTTCAAAGAAAGTATGAAATGCTCAAGGTCTTGGACCGGAATTGATGTTTTACTGAATATTGTCATTGTAAAATGTTTTAAAGAAAAGAGAAGTGCTATTTTGAATTATCAATAGTACTTCATAACTACTATTCAGTTATTGAAGATATATGGTTTGTATGATTCAAGCATATTATAAATGGAATTATTTTACTTACTGAGCTAGTTATGCTCACTCTTTCTTGAACCATATGAATGTAGCTAAGACCGAATGGACCGAAGGATCCTCTAAGGATAAAGGAAAGGCTAAGGCAGATCGCTAAGCTAGCTATGTAATAGTTTAGATTGAATATTGTAATATATTTGATATTATGACAAGAACAAATGTAATGATTATAAAGAACTTGGGGAATGTAAATATTACTTTGAATATATATAGAAGACATTCGTTCTTTTGAGGTTTTTAATTGAATGTATGTGTGAATGGTAGTACAGTGTAGCACCATGTGTATAATAACCCATTTTTTATAATTAAATATTAATTGATTTTTATTTTATACAATTGTATTTAAATTGGAAAAGGTAAGTGACTTTTTCTTTTCTTTTCTTCCTTGTTTTGTTTGGAAAGTTAAATTATTTTAGTTGATAATTAAGTAATGGGTTAAATTAAAAATGAGGAGTCCATTAGAGTTTTGATAGCTCATATACTTAGTTATTTGTATATTTAAAGGGTGAAGTTCTCAGGAGCGGGTTAAGAGGAGGAAGACAATCCCATTTGTTAAAATTTAGGGAAAGACATTCCTATATTGAGGAGTCTATTCGAGCAAAATATCTGCATCTCTTTGAAAATTAGATACGTTCCATTCTTTTGAATTCCGAGGACGGAATTCTTTTTAAGGGGTAGGTGATGTAATACCCGGGAAAAAAATATTTAATTTTAAAACATATTAATTGTACTTTATTTTTATTTGGGTCAACCTGTATTTAATTTATGTGGGCTAATGAGTATTAATAAGTGATACAAATGAAGTTGATAAAATTGGGCCTTAAAACTAATTTGGTTTAATTTATATGTGTGGTTAAAATTAAAATTCTATTCAAATTAGGAGAGTTCATCAGTTATATAAATAAAAACATAGTTAAACCGAATTTAGTCAAGCATTAAACCTAATTCATAACTGAAAGAGAAAGGAGGCGACGAGAGAGAGAACAAAAGGAAGATAAAATTAGCAGATTCACTTTATTGCATAGGAAGCGAAAAGGTATTGTAACTTTGCTATTAATAATGAATTGAGGTTATATGTTCTGTATGTATGTATGAATGAATTGATGATTTCTTTTTCTTTAAAAAAACGTTAAGTGATGCAAGGCGGTTGCACAAGCACAATAAAGGAATCTGTTCATTTGAGTGAAGAAATGCATAATGGAACTCAGAATGCATCCAAGGATCATGTAGGTATAACGTCAAATGGATAAATAGGGTGCGCTTTTGATGTCTTAATATCAACTAAGTTTACAGACCTATATGTTACCCACTTTTTGGGAACTTTCAAGGAATGAAGATTAACATCCTTTTTGACTTTAGTCTGATAAGTTGAAGGATTAAAGATGGAGCTTATGAAAGTTCGCCAATGCTATTTCATTTCGATATTCAACATGTTTGGACAAAGTTTCAAAAGATTGGCACTGAAATGTTTACTCTTGCTAAGAGCCTTTTGGAGAAGTCAGTGGCTTCTTGTCATGATAAGATCGGATTAAGGAGATTTAGCGGTGTGATATTTGGGTTTGGTGAATTATTTCGGTATTATATTCAGGTACAAATTTCGTACTCTTTCAGCGTTACTTTTGTTAAATTTGAATTGTTCGTTTTGTTCCTCATTTTGAATTTCTGTTATTATTTCACATAATTGTTTCTTTTGAAATTAATATATTTGTTTCATTTTGGAGTTGACACATTGGACTCGTACTTGTACTCTTTGAATCAGGCTATCATGTATAGTATTTATTTTGATAATTGTAGAGCGGTACATGTTGCTACCTTCTTTTTGAAACCTTGTGACTAGAATTTGATTTGGTTCAACATGTACATATAGAACCCTTTTTGTTGGTATTATGTCTCATGTGTTGTGATATGGTATTTTATTAGAATATACCGTAGGGTATACCTGAGCTATAACCACCTGTGGGGGTACCACAAGCATGTCTTCTTGGCACGAGAGGCATGACACTGTCCGTGGCGGTGTGATTAGTCCACGGCGTCTCCGTTTGGGCTCCGGAGAAAGTGGGCCATTTAGTGTTTTGTTGTGGGAGGCGTATGGGTTAACCCTAGTTTTTTGTTCTGCAGATTTGTGATGTTATGCCAAACACACCTATCCGATTTGCATACATTTGGATTCGCGACCCAATGTATAATTTTCCTATGTGGCATTATTTGTGTTGTCTGTGTGGCATTGTTTTGGCTTGCCTGTGTGGCATTGTTTTGATGTGCCTGCGTGGCATTGTTTTGACTTGCATGTGTGGCAATGTATATTTTTGAGCTCATTCGGTATGAAATAACACCCAACCATTTGATTCAGCCTATTATTTTATTGTATTAGTTTTGTTTGTTTCTGTTTAGTTCAATTCATTAAGTTAGTTACTCCAATTCGTTATTTCTTTACTCTTCCATTGGTTTCATTAAATCTGTTGATTTGGATATATTCTATTCAGACTTTGGATATCATATTTTCGTCGGTCTTTAAGCTTGAGGCTTTGTTAAGTATGTTGCTTCAGTTGTTTTTGTATTTTAATTATACATCTTTGTATTATCTGTATCCGTACTGGGCAATTGGCTCATGCTGTGTTTTTCTTCCGGTAGGTTGTAGGGGTGATTCAGGGCTAGTGTGATGAGAGAGTTGCCTTTGACTATCTAGGTTGTTTCGAATTTTAAGTTTTGATTATTTTAACTCTGTTTAGAGAATTGTATTTAGTAATTCATTGATGGATATCATTATTAATATTTTGAGGTTATTATTGCTCTGTTTATTTATTCTAAGGTTTGTTGTGCTTTGCACGTGACCTCCCTTCCTTTTTGGGAAGGGGGTGTTACAGAGATGGTATCAGAGCTTAGGTTCTTTTTTGTAGAAAACCTATTTAGGGTTTTACCGTGAGTTAATGGGTATATCACCGGGTGAGCGTAGGAGTTTGATTTGATGTTGTTCTCTGTTTGGTGTGTTTTAATTTTGACTAAGTGTCATCCTCTCTTCGAGTTGTAGTTGATTTGAGAAGTTGAGATAATTTGTTAAGATTATTATTGTTATGCATTGGAGCAATAATTGTAGTTAAGGATTATGATTGGATATCATTAAGGAGAATAAATATGTGATTGTGGTTAGATATTTTGTACAGTTAAGAAATGATTATATGATTATGATGTGAGTATTTATATAATTGAGTTTTTAATTTTGGAAATAATTTGTTAGAGTTGTTTTTGGTGACAATTTATTATGATCTTAGAATTGAGGATTTGATTTTGATGATGATTTTGTTTATGTTAAGCATGTGGATAATTTGAGGTATGTGTATTGATGAGATACTATGATAAGGTCAAAACTATTAAATATAGAGGATCTCTTGTAATTTTTTTAGTTGTTGATATTCGAGGTAATTAGGTGAATTATTTTGAGTTAATGATCAATTTTGTGACTATTTCTAGTAGGATATTGGAGTTATTATGACAAACGAGATTTTGTAATTTAATTTTTATATTTATTGAATTAAATAAACATTTTCCGATGATTCAATTATTAGATTAAATAATTAATTGATGATGTTGTGGTAGATTAATTTAATTATATGTGTTATATTATTAAGTTATTGTAGAGAATTTTTATTTTCAAAGTATGTATTTATGTGAGCTTATTGAATTAAAAGAAATATTTAATAAGCCTAATATTATTTTAATTAATTAGAGAATTAATAATTTGACATAATTAATAAATGAGAAATTTAATTATGTGACTATGTGAATTAATGAGAAATTATTAAATTTTATTTAAAATAAATTAAATAAGATATTTTATTTATTTTATAAAGGGGTGTCACACTATTAAACTATAATATAAAAGATTTATTAAATTAAATGGTTATGATTCTTTTAAGGCTAGCCAAACAGAGACTTATTGGGAGTTGGGAGCAGTTAACCCGTGATCGGGTTAAATGACCACAACTGCGTCAGTTTATAAATTATATGTGTATTCTTTTATTTCATTTTCTTAAGTCTGATAAAACTAGTCAGAGAGAAATTGATAATTGTTGAGGGAAATTGTGAGTGTGTGATTGAAGAAGAATTTGAGAAGGAATTCATCTCCTACTAAATCTACACTACGCTTTGGGTAATCTCTTCAACCCAGTTTTTTATTTTACGTCATTTAAAGTTTCATGCAAACGGCTTTCAAGTTCTGTTAAAATCTCTGTATTTAGAATTGGTAGTGATTATGTGATATATAAGGGATAATATGTTAGCACAACATGTTTTTACTATATATTATAGATTCCATATCATCAATTCCATAAAAATATGACGTATATTATTGCTACAAAATTACAGAGTAGAGAAATATGGCCATATGGCCCTTACTCACAAAATTAATACGTCAATCATATATTATCTCATAAATTTTACACTTTTATATAATTATGCATGTTAAAACGAAGAAAACAAACTTCGAATTGACAGATTTTGTGTTATAACGAACCCGTAGTGTTAATTTTTATGTTTTATTTTCAAAACTTTCAAGAACATCAAGAACAGTGAAATTATGTGTTTTGATTCAAGTAATTATATAAATTAAGTTGTTAAAATCATGTTAGAAAGGTTGGGTAATGATCATATATGAATTATAGTATTTGGGTATGCTTAAATTAATATTTGGACAAGGAAGTTGGAAGTTATGGCCATGTGTTCTTCACGAGAACATATGGGTGAACTTAGGAGATTTTTTTTGGCCCAACCTTGTTACGTGTGAACTGCAGAATCGAGTTCAGGTAACTCAGCTTCCGTGGTGTTACCAAACTAAATTACCACTTACGTGCAAAAAAATAATAATAATAATATTAATTAAAATATTTATCAAATAATATAAATATTTTAATTGAAATATTTATGGAATAAAATAAATATTCGATGGAAACTATTATTAAAATATTTATCAAATAAAATAAATATTTTAATTGAGATATTTATGGAGTAAAATAAATATTCGATGAAAATTATTATTAAAATATTTATAAAATAAATTAAATATTTTAATTGAGATATTTATGGAATAAAATAAATATTCGATGAAAATTATTATTAAACTATTTATAAAATAAATAAATATTTTAGTTGAAATATTTATGGAATAAAATAAATATTTGATGGAAATTATTATGAAATAATTTATTCGAGTGTAATAATAGTAAGAGAATGAAAATATTCTAATTTAATTAAGTAATTAAATTAGAAGGGTAATGATTTGTTAAATAAAGTGGAATTTACATTAAATAATTAAGTGAAAATGTAACTAATGAATGTCGTGAATACATATGGTATGTGTGTAGGACTTGTGGTGAACGGAAGTAGTAATCATTTAGCCTACACACGAAGCAAGTTCCTAAACCTTGATTCTTTACATAAAGCAAGTTCATTATTCTATCTTGTTTATTATTGTTCAAGTCAAGATTTCATATTAGATCTTATCATTCTTTAAAAGCACGATTCCTGTTATACAATACTTATTCGATTGTATACACCTTGAATTTTATTATTCAAATTGAATATCAATTATTGTTGAACCTTGTAAGACTAGCGAACCCTTATTGATTCGACTAGTCCATAGTTGATGAGTGTTATAAATTCTAGAACTTTTATTGAGCTTATCCAAACCAAACTTCCTTGGGTGCGGACTCCGATGTCAAACTGAGATGAGCAACCCTTTAATAGGGGATTATTTACGCTTTAGCGTTAAGATATTGTGCATGATGTATGGTACTAAGAAAAGTGATCCCCTAAGTCACGAGAAGAAGAGTCCATAGTCTTATGACTGTTAAAGGTTTCAAGTATAACACTTGACAACCTAGGACATAGTTCAAGGTCTTATGACCCTCAGAAGTTCTTTTGATTCTTGTTATTCATTCTTAATTCAAAAGCCGAGTTTTCTTGTTACAGAAGTTTTTGATTCACTCGCATGTTATTATTTTATTGTTGTACTATTATACTTGTGGGCAATCATGCTCACTCTTGCATAATAATAACATTGCAGTTAAGAATGAAAGGTCCGACGAGCCTTCTACTACCAAAGGCAAGGGCAATATTAACAAGTGATGAAGACTTGTTGTTTATGTGATTATGTAGTTATGTTTCAGACTTATGTTAATGTTGTGTAAGACTATTATTTGTTTATATTTCCGCATTTGAGATTTAAGGTTAGTATAACCTGGGATTTATGTATTTAATTTAGATGATGTAACTCCTTAAGGAGAGGATTTATTTCTATCTCTTGCATGGTTTGCATTTATTATGGGTAGATAGATAGATGATTGTTGTACAGTGAACACCAAATCTAGTGGAATTGAAGTACCCGGATTTGGGGGTGTCACAAGTTGGTATCAAAGCTGTAGGTTATGAACCTTAAGTGGGGGAACAACCTTAGGTAGTAGCCTTGTAGGAGATCGAGAACATAATGGTGGTAAACTCTTATCGAGTTCTAAGAAATGAATTTCTTAATTCATTAAAGATAATAAAAGACTTTATGTGCTTATGTGTTAAATTATATGCTCGCTAGTACGAATTAGTAACTAAAACTTAAGGTTGTGTTGTCAGGATGTCAGATGTTGGAGGAGCTAGTCGAGCTGGTGAGGAGGAACCCCGAGTACCTACAGAGGAGAAGCCCCAAGACATTCATGTTGTCAGGGAGCAGTTGGTACAGAGAGAGCCATCTCCGTTGATCACTGTTGTTGGTCAGGAGCATGAGCCTGAGACTGATTCAGAGGAGGATCCTGAGGAAGAAGAGGAAGAAGAGGAGTTTCCACCGAACTCCATTGATGCTGAGATGTATGATGCGCTTTATAATCGTAACATAGAGTTACAAGACACTGTTCAGGAGCTGAAGGAGCGGACGGTTATTTAGTAGATTACCATCGAGCAAAAGGATAAGGAGATTGTGACTCTTCACACACATTTGGGAAACGTGGAGTGGGATTTGGTTCACGAGAAGGGTCAAACCAAAGAGAAGACCGAAGAAATAGAGAAGTTGAAGAAGGCGAAAGAGAGCTCGAAAAGGTGACCACCATAGCAGGAGGAGAATTTGGGTGAGAGAGTCACGTCGTCTTGATCTTGCAGAAGATGATTACTTTAGTGTGAAGAAGGCTAAACTTGGGGAGACGTACTCTACACTTCAAAATGCAATGGATGAGGCCCGAGATCGAGTTATGAGATACCCAATCTAGTTCGAAGGACTACCATCGTATATGCTAGAGTGCAGGACGATGTCCCGTATCATGGAAGAGGAACGTAGCAAGGCTATTCAGCACCTTAACAGGCAGTGATAGGATTGGTTTAATTATGTGAAAACCTATTTGGTAGTTAAAAATGTAAATTCCGATGTGTTTATAAACAAAGGAATATTTTGATGTTTTAAATCCTGTAGATTCTTTATCTCGGGATAGTTGATGTAAATAGCAGTGATGCTCTCGTAGTTTGTTAAAACTTTAATTAAATAAAATATCAGTTTATTGAGATAATGTGTTAAATGATTATGTTTAAATGTTTTAGTTAAGCCTTAAATGTTTAAGGGATTGAATAAAGATTTAATAAGCATATATTCTTAACAGAAATATGCCGCCAAGAAGATGACCAAATCGTCGACCAGCCCAGGAAGGGTCAACGAATAAAAACAACAACAACACCAATGAAGACCCCGTTCAACAGTTGGTGAATTTACTAGCTGGAGCAATTAACAATCAACCTCAAGCCCCACCAAATACAACATTCAAGGATTTTAAGGTGGTGGGATCGCTAGAGTTTAAAGGCTCCATGAATCCGATAGAAGCTCAAACCTGGGTTATGGAGATGGAGAAGGTGTTTGATGTCGCCAGAGTAAGAGAAGACCAGAAAACCGCATACGCAACATTCATCTTTGAAACTCTCAAAGCCGATTATTGGTGGTGGCAAACAAAAGCTACGGGAGGAGAAGGTGTGATAACTTGGGAGAGATTCAAGGAGATGTTCTTTGAGATGTATTTTTCGACCAGCTCGCAGAACCAAATGGAGTTTCAGTTTCTGGAGTTGAAACAGGGGAATATGTCCATAGCAAACTATGCGGCAAGATTCAACGAGTTGGCCAGGTTCGCCACATATCAAGTGCATACTGACGAGAGAAAGGCAAGACGTTTCGAGGAGGGACTGAAGCCCTGGTTGTATAGCAAGGTGTCAATGTTCCAATTGAATACTTTTGATAGAGTGTTAGAGAAGGCCATACTCACTGAAGGTGGAAGTGATGCGGTAACTAAATATAATCAGGATCAGAAGAAGAAAAAGAGTGAAAATGAAGGAAATAACAAGACTGGTGGAAGTAGCACGGGAGGTAGTAATAATCAGAAGAGAAAGTGGTCTGATAACTCGTCAACTAGAAATCAACAAGGAGGGCAGAAGAAGAGGATCGAAGCGTGCTTAACCTGTGGGAAAGCTCGTCTGGGAGTTTGCATGAAGGGAAAATGTGTGTGCTACAATTGTGGTCAGGAAGGCCACATAGCACCTAACTGTCCTAACCCAAAGAAAGGCGCCTGCTTCACTTGTGGGTCAAAGGACCATCTGGAAAGGGACTATCCCAAGAAGGGATCTGGAGGGGCAGGATCAGGAGGGAACAAGGGAAACAATGGTGGAAGTGCTTTAACTATCACGGGACCAACCACAACCAATCGACCGACCGCCAGGACATTTAACATGACAAAGGCGAGGATCTTGTATGCGATCTTGCGATGTGGTGTCAGGTATCATTTCGATCAATAAAGTTAATGCTTATGTATTATTTGATTCAGGTGCTACTTGTTCATTTATATCCGATGACTTTGCCAAGAACTTAGAATTGCCTAAGGATGAGTTAGAATACCCCATGAACATAGAAATTATGAATAGAGAAGTGATCCCTGTTAAATACGTACACAAGAACTATAGGATGGATATTAAGGGTAACATTATGAATGTAGATCCTATCCCTATTCGACTTGGAGAATTCGATAATATCTTGGGTATGGACTGGTTATCCAATTATGGGGCGATAATTGATTGCTAGAAGAAGCGTATTAACCTTATGACTCTGTCAAAGGTTGTGTTTTATAGCAGCAAGTCACCTAGATAAGCGAGTTGTCTGACGATGATGCAGGCCAGGAAGCTGTTAAGATAAGGCTTTGCAGGATATTTAGCTTACATAGTCGACAATCATAAAGAGAACCCAAAACTAGAGGAGATACCAGTAGTGAGGGACTTCGCAGATGTATTTCCAGATGATCTACCAAGACTCCCGCCAGACAGAGAGATTGAGTTTGTGATTGATTTAGCGCCAAGAACGGCTCCAATATCGAAGGCACCGTATCGGATGGCTCCGGTAATGATGAAAGAATTAATGGTACAACTGCAAGAGTTACTGGAAAAGAAGTACATTCAACCGAGCGTATCGTCGTGGGGAGCGCCAGTGTTATTTGTAAAGAAGAAGGATGGGATGATGCGGCTCTGTATCGACTATAGAGAACTGAATAAGGTCACGATTAAGAATAGGTATCCATTATCGAGGATCGACGACCTGTTTGATCAATTGAAAGGAGTGAGATACTTTTCAAAGATAGACTTGAGGAGTGGTTATCATCCGTTAAAGGTGAGGCCAGAGGATGTTCCAAAGATAGCGTTTAGGACTCGATATGGTCACTACAAATTTCTGGTGATGTCATTCGGTCTAACAAATGCTCCTACAGCATTTATGGACCTGATGAACAGGGTGTTTAAACCATTTTTGGATAAATTCGTGGTGGTGTTCATCGATGACATTTTGGTATACTCGAAAACCAAGGAAGAGCACGTAGAGCATTTGAAAGTAACGTTAGAGGCATTGAGAAGAGAGAAGTTGTACGCCAAATTTTCGAAATGTGAATTCTAGATTGAAAGGGTACAATTTCTCGGACATGTGATTAATAAGGACATAATTTCAGTAGATCCCTCCAAAGTCAAAGCTATGATTAACTGGGATCAGCCGAATACGCCGTCAGAAGTAAGAAGTTTTCTCGGATTGGCAGGTTATTATAAAAGATTCATTAAGGACTTTTCCAAGATCGCGACTCCATTGACGAATTTGACTAGGAAATCGGTGAAATTCGTTTGGACGGAGAAGTGTGAGGAAAGTTTCCAAGAACTTAAGAAGAGGTTGAGTTCAGCACCTATGCTATCTCTTCCGGATGATATAGGAAATTTTGTGGTATACAGTGATGCATCGCATAAAGGACTAGGTTGTGTGCTTATGCAAAACGGTAGGGTCATTGCGTATGCGTCATGACAATTGAAGGACTATGAGAAAGGGTATCCAACCCATGACTTAGAATTAACCGCGGTGGTATTCGCTTTGAAGATCTGGAGACACTATCTTTATGGTGAGAAGTGTGAAATATACATAGACCACAAGAGTCTGAAATATATTTTTACACAGAAGGATTTGAATATGCACCAAAGAAGGTGGTTGGAATTAATTAAGGACTATGATTGTGAGATTCTATACCATCCGGGTAAGGCAAATGTGGTTGCCGACGCCTTAAGTGGAAAGGGTCGGGAGAAATTAATGATGTTGACTGCTCAGGAGGAGCTAATTTCAGCAATGGAAAAGCTGGAATTGGAAGTAAGGTATCCTATGGAGATAGACGAGAAGTTGTTCCAAATATAAGCTGGTACAACTTTACTGGATAAAATTAAGGAAGCTCAACTTCAGGACGAAGAATGTGAGAAAGTGAAAAAGAAAATATCTGAAGGGACTAAACCGAGATTCAAAATAGACAGTGAGGGACTACTAAGATTTGAGAGCAGAATTTGGGTACAGCTAGTGCCAGAGATTAAGGAAGACATTTTGAATGAGGCTCATAGCTCACGATATTCGATTCACCCTGGTAGTACTAAGATGTACCAAGATCTTCAACAACACTTCTGGTGGCCAAATTTGAAACGAGAGGTTGCAGAGTGTGTTGCCAAGTGTCTGACATGTCAGAAAGTGAAAGCAGAATATCAGAGGCCGAGTGGGTTACTACAACCTTTAGAAATCCCAGAATGGAAATGGGAACATATTACGATGGATTTCGTGGTTGGCCTACCAAACACAACTTCGAGAAGGCTACGACGCGATATGGGTTATTATTATTGATCGATTAATGAAATCGCACACTTCCTTCGGATCAAAATTAGATTCAACTTAGATCAGTTGGCAAGGTTATATGTGAAAGAGATTGTTTCGAGGCACGGAGTCCCGGTGTCAATTGTTTCTAATAGGGATCCGCACTTTACATCAAACTTCTGGAAACGTCTATAGGAATGTATGGGTACACAGTTGAGAATGAGTACGGCATATCACCCTCAGACAAATTGACAGAGTGAAAGAATAATTCAGACATTAGAAGATATGTTAAGAGCTTGTATAATGGACTTTAGAGGAAATTGGGATGATCATCTACCGCTCGTAGAGTTCAGCTACAATAACAGTTACCACGCTAGCATTGGCATGCCCCCTTATAAAGCGTTATATGGCAAAAAGTGCAGAACTCCGCTATACTGGGATGAAGTTGGCGAAAGACAATTACTAGGCCCGAAATTGGTACAGTAGACAGCAAAAATAATCAAAGTGATCCAACAAGACCGATAGCGACTCAAGATGAGCGGAAGAAAAACACGATCCGCTTAGTAAAAATGTTGAGTTTGAATTGGGTAGTTATGTGTTCTTAAAGGTCTCTCCCTGGAAGGGAAAGATTAGGTTCGGAAAGAAAGGGAAATTAAGCCCTAGATTCATTGGACCCTTTGAGGAACTGCGAAGAATCGGAGAAGTTGCGTATGAGGTAGCCTTACCTCCAGCACTCGAGAATGTCCACAACGTTTTCCATGTTTCAGTTTTACGACCCTACAAACTCGATTACAAGCACGTGATTGAATATGAACCCCTACATTTTGAAAAAGACTTATCTTACGAAGAAATTCCTGTTCAGATTGTCGACAGAAAAGAGCAAGTTCTAAGAAATAATGTAATACCTTCTGTTAAGGTAATTTGGAGGAACCACAGTGCTAAAGAAGCTACGTGGGAACTCGAAGAGAATATGATGAAGAACTATCCTCATTTGTTTACTTCAATTATTTGTAAACGATTTTGGGGACAGAATATTTGTAAGGGGAGAGAATGTAACGGGTCGAATTGATTGAGTCGTGATTCTGAGGACAGAATCCTTTTAAGGGGGGGGGGGGGAATGTGACAAACGAGATTTTGTAATTTAATTTTTATATTTATTGAATTAAATAAATATTTTTTGAGGATTCAATTATTAGATTAAATAATTAATTGATGAAGTTGTGGTAGATTAATTTAATTATATGTGTTATATTATTAAGTTAATGTGGAGAATTTTATTTTTCAAAGTATGTATTTATGTGAGCTTATTGAATTAAAAGAAATATTTGATAAGCTTAATATTATTTTAATTAATTAGAGAATTAATAATTTGACATAATTAATAAATGAGAAATTTAATTATGTGACTATGTGAATTAATGAGAAATTATTAAATTTTATTTAAAATAAATTAAATAAGATATTTTATTTATTTTATAAAGGGGTGTCACACTATTAAACTATAATATAAAAGATTTATTAAATTAAATGGTTATGATTCTTTTAAGGCTAGCCAAACAGAGACTTATTGGGAGTTGGGAGCAGTTAACCCGTGATAAGTTAAATGACCACAATCAAGCGTCGATTATAAATTATATGTGTATTCTTTTATTTCATTTTCTTAAGTCCGATAAAACTAGTCGTAGAGAGAAATTGATAATTGTTGAGGAAATTGTGAGTGTGTGATTGAAGAAGAATTTGAGAAGGAATTCATCTCCTACTAAATCTACACTACGCTTTGGGTAATCTCTTCAACCTAGTTTTTTATTTTACGTCATTTAAAGTTTCATGAAAATGGCTTTCAAGTTCTGTTAAAATCTCTGTATTTAGAATTGGTAGTGATTATATGATATATATGTGATAATATGTTAGCACAACATGTTTTTACTATATATTATAGATTCCATATCATCAATTCCATAAAAATATGACGTATATTATTGCTACAAAATTACAGAGTAGAGAAATATGGCCATATGCCCTTACTCACAAAATTAATACATCAATCATATATTATCTCATAAATGTTACACTTTTATATAATTATGCATGTTAAAACGAAGAAAACAAACTTCGAATGGACAGATTTGGTGTTATAACGAACCCGTATTGTTAATTTTTATGTTTTATTTTCAAAACTTTCAAGAACATCAAGAACAGTGAAATTATGAGTTTTGATTCAAGTAATTATATAAATTAAGTTGTTAAAATCATGTTAAAAAGGTTGGGTAATGATCATATATGAATTATAGTATTTGGGTATGCTTAAATTAATATGTGGACAAGGAAGTTGGAAGTTATGGCCATGTTCTCTGTGTTCTTCACGAGAACATATGGGTGAACTTGGGAGATTTTTATTGGCCCAACCTTGTTAAATGTGAACTGCAGAAACTGAGTCTGGATAACCCCGCCCCCGGCGAGTGTTACCAAACTAAATTACCCCGCCCCGGCGGGCAAAAAAAATAAAATAAATAATAATAATAATAATAATTAAAATATTTATCAAATAAAATAAATATTTTAATTGAGATATTTATGGAATAAAATAAATATTCGATGGAAACTATTATTAAAATATTTATCAAATAAAATAAATATTTTAATTGAGATATTTATGGAGTAAAATAAATATTCGATGAAAATTATTATTAAAATATTTATAAAATAAAATAAATATTTTAATTAAGATATTTATGGAATAAAATAAATATTCGATGAAAATTATTATTAAAATATTTATAAAATAAATAAATATTTTTGTTGAAATATTTATGGAATAAAATAAATATTCGATGGAAATATTCTAATTTAATTAAGTAATTAAATTAGAAGGGTAATGATTTGTTAAATATAGTGGAGTTTACATTAAATAATTAAGTGAAAATGTAACTCATGAATGTCGTGAATACATATGGTATGTGTGTAGGACTTGTGGTGAACGGAAGTAGTAATCATTTAGCCTACACACAAAGCAAGTTCCTAAACCTTGATTCTTTACATAAAGCAAGTTCATTATTCTATCTTGTTTATTATTGTTCAAGTCAAGATTTCATATTAGATCTTATCATTCTTTAAAAACACGATTCCTGTTATACAATACTTATTCGATTGTATACACCTTGAATTTTATTATTCAAATTGAATATCAATTATTGTTGAACCTTGTAAGACTAGCGAACCCTTATTGATTCGACTAGTCCATAATTGATGAGTGTTATAAATTCTAGAACTTTTATTGAGATTATCCAAACCAAACTTCCTTTGGTGCGGACTCCGATGTCAAACTCCTTAAGGAGAGGATTTATTTCTATCTCTTGCATGGTTTGCATTTATTATGGGTAGATAGATAGATGATTTTTGTACAGTGAACACCAAATCTAGTGGAATTGAAGTACCCGAATTTGGGGGTGTCACAGTTATGTTCTATGAAGTTTATTTGTGATAATATGGGGAGACATTGAAATTTATTAGATTAAGGTTTGCAATAAGGGATGAATGATTTATTATATAATTAGATAGTAAGTGATAAAATTCAATTGATTTTGAGAGATCTTGAATATTTATAGTTTTCTTATGCAGATAGTAGAATATTTGACTTAGAGTTTGATATGGTGATAAAGAGATAGTTGTAGTACATTCTTCGGTGTAGTAATATTTGAGGACTAGTTCAAATTGAGGATGAGATATTTTGAAGCTCTTGAGGACTTGGGGAGAGTTGGTAATATAGTTTGCATAATTGTTTTGTTTATCCGATGTCATTGAAGTTTTGCATGAATTTATGTAAAATAAATAAATATAAATAAAAATAATTTGTTAAATCTTTGTCATGTGTGGAAAAACGTTTTACGAATTAAAGATAATTTTAAATATTTTGGGTATTCGAATCGTATTTAGATGAAGAATTTTTTTTTTTGTTGATTTCGAATTATGTTCCGAAGAGTATGTTTACAAGAATTAAACTCAAAGATATTAGCGACAACCACACCAACAATGGATCATGTGATTTAACGCGAAGAACCTTACCAAGGCTTGACATAGTAGCTGGCGAATCTTTTACAAGTACATTGATAATTACGTGGACCGATGACTTATCTGCGTTTATCGTTACAAATGGCAGCGCTACGTCGTAACTATTTTTTTTTTGTAGCTTATTTGAATTTCGAGGACGGAATTATTTTTAATGGGTGAAAAATGTAATAACCCATTTTTTATAATTAAATATTATTTGATTTTTATTTTATACAATTGTATTTAAATTGGAAAAGGTAAGTGACTTTTTTTTTCTTTTCTTCCTTGTTTTGTTTGGAAAGTTAAATTGTTTTAGTAGATAATTAAGTAATGGATTAAATTAAAAATGAGGAGTTCATTAGAGTTTTGATAGCTCCTATATTGAGTTATTTGTATATTTAAAGGGTGAAGTTGTCAGGAGCGGGTTAAGAGGAAGACAATCCCATTTGTTAAAATTTAGAGGAAGACATTCCTATATTGAGGAGTTTATTCGAGCAAAATATCCGCATCTCTTTGAAAATTAGATACGTTCTATTCTTTTGAATTCCGAGGACGGAATTCTTTTTAAGGGGTAGGTGATGTAATACCCGGGAAAAAAAATATTTAATTTTAAAACATATTAATTGGCCTTTATTTTTATTGGGGTCAACCCGTATTTAATTTATGTGGGCTAATGAGTATTAATAAGTGATACAAATTAAGTTGGTAAAATTGGGCCTTAAAACTATTTTGGTTTAATTTATATGTGTGGGTAAAATTAAAATTCTATTCAAATTAGGAGTTCATCAGTTATATAAATAAATACATAGTTAAACCTAATTTACTCAAGCATTAAACCTAATTCGTAACTGAAAGAGAAAGGAGGCGACGAGAGAGAGAACAAAAGGAAGAGAAAATTAGCAAATTCACTTTGTTGCATAGGAAGCGAAAAGGTATTATAACTTTGCTATTAATAATGAATTGAGGTTATATGTTCTGTATGTATGTATGAATTGATGATTTCTTTTTCTTTAAAAAAAACGTTAAGTGATGCAAGGCGGTTGCACAAGCACAGTAAAGGAATCTGTTCATTTAAGTGAAGAAATGCATAATGGAACTCAGAATGCATCCAAGGATCATGTGGGTATAACGTCAAATGGATCAACAGAGTGCACTTTTGATGTCTTAATATCAACTAAGTTTACAGAACTATATGTGACCTACTTTTTGGGAACTTTCAAGGAATGAAGATTAACATCCTTTTTGACTTTAGTCTGATAAGTTGAAGGATTAAAGTGGGAGCTTATGAAAGTTCGCCAATGGTATTTCATTACGATATTCAACAGGTTTAGACAAAGTTTCAAAAGATTGGCACTGAAATGTTTACTCTTTCTAAGAGCCTTTTGGAGAAGTCAGTGGCTTCTTGTCATGATAAGATCGGATTGAGGAGATTTAACGGTGTGATATTCAGGTACGGATTTCGTACTCTTTCAGCGATACTTTTGTTAAATTTGAGTTGTTCGTTTTGTTCCTTGTTTCGAATTTCTGTCATTATTTCACAAAATTGTTTCTTGTGAAATTGATATATTAGTTTCATTTTAGAGTTGACACATTGGACTCGTACTTGTACTCTTTGAATCAGGTTATCATGTATAGTATTTATTATGATAATTGTAGAGCGATACATGTTGCTACCTTCTTTTTGAAACCTTGTGACTAGAATTTGATTTGGTTCAACATGTACATATAGAACCCTTTTTGTTGGTATTATGTCGCATGTGTTGTGTCATGGTATTTTGTTAGAATATACCGTAGGGTATACCTGAGCTATAACCACCTGTGAGAGTACCACAAGCATGTCGTCTTGGCATGAGAGGCATGACACTCTCCGTGGCGGTGTGATTAGTCCACAGCGTCTCCGTTTGGGCTCCAGAGGAAGTGGGCCATTTGGTGTTTTGTTGTGGGAGGCGTATGGGTTAACCCTAATTTTCTGTTCTGCGGATTTGTGATGTTATGCCAAACACACCTATCCGATTTGCATACATTTGGATTTGCGGTCCAATGTATAATTTGCCTATGTGGCATTATTTTGGTTGCCTGTGTGGTATTGTTTTGGCTTGCCTGTGTGGCATTGTTTTGATGTGCCTGCGTGGCATTGTTTTGACTTGCATGTGTGGCAATGTATATTTTTGAGCTCATTCGGTATGAAATAACACCTAACCATTTGATTCAACCTATTATTTCATTGTATTAGTTTTGTTTGTTTCTGTTTAGTTCAATTGATTGAGTTAGTTACTCCATTTCGTTATTTCTTTACTCTTCCATTGGTTTCGTTAAATCTGTTGATTTGGATATATTCTATCCAGACTTTGGATATCATATTTTCGCTGGTCCTTAAGCTTGAGGCTTTGTTAAGTATGTTGCTTTAGTTGTTTTCGTATTTCAGTTATACATCTTTGTATTATCTGTATCCGTACTGGGTAATTGGCTCATGCTATGTTTTTCTTCCGGTAGGTTGCAGGGGTGATTCAGGGCTAGTTTGATGAGAGAGTTTCCTTTGACCATCTAGGTTGTTTCGAATTTTAAGTTTTGATTATTTTGACTCTGTTTAGAGAATTGTATTTAGTACTTCATTGATGGATATCATTATTAATATTTTGAGGTTGTTAGTGCTCTGTTTATTTATTTTAAGGTTTGTTGTGCTTTGCACGTGATCTCCCTTCCTTTTCGGGAAGGGGGTGTTACAATGTGTCGGGTTGGAAGATACCCGAATTTGGGAGCGTCATAATAACTCTACAAAAATGAGTACAACAGGCGATCAGCCTAAAGTACCCTATGTCATGCATAACATTTAGTCTTTCTAATGTGCGTACGTCGGTTCCCCGACAATATATAATTCCCCTACCAAGAGGGTTGTTCTTCTCAGTTATAAGAGTCCGCACCAAGTTAATTTGATTTGTATATTTGTTGATCAAATATCAATAGTCTAATCAACGGCATAGACAGTTTCTTTCACTATATATATATATATATATATATATATATATATATATATGAACAATTATCGTTTGAATCAAAGTTTGAAATTTCATTATGAAGTATTATTTCTTCAAAGTTCTACTTGTACGATCAATAATAGCACAAGTTCAAGTAATGCTCAATAAAGAGTAAGTTTCGAGTACTTGCCTCAAGCGTGGTTTACCAAAGTAAAGTTTAATACCACTCCAATACCACTCCAATGCTGTGATAACCCGGGATTCAGAATAATCAAAATTTTATGGATAAATTTTTTTTTTATTTAATATTGACATTTACTGTTAATATTGTACTGTGTATCTGTGAGACAAGTCTCGAGAACTGGTCAAAGTAGGTACTGACTAAGAAAATAGAGTAGAGTTGTGCTTAACAGCTATAGAAAACCCTAACCCAAAATTTTGTATAGTGATTCGATAGAAAATACAATTAAAATAATTGTACTGTTGAATATGTGTCTGTACTGTATAGGGATGTTGACCAATGTTTGACTGGATAAGGTTTAATATTAATAAACCCTAATAAGGCATGAGAAACCCTAACGCGCAGTTAGAAACCCTAATTGTACGCAGGAAAACCCTAATTTAAAATCCAAGATTTCCTAAATCCTAAATTAGGAAACCCTAATTCTAATTGGAAAGCCTACTGTGTTATTTAAACTTAAATATAATTAGAAAGTCCTAATTATATTTTTAGTATATTAATTTTCTATTTTTACAAACCCTATTTGAAATTTTGAAATTTTATTAAAACCATTGGAATTGTAGAAACTAAAGTTGCCAAACCTAAGAGTTAGGACCTTAGGGTTAAACCCTAAGGGTCAAACCCTAAGGGTCAAACCCTAAGGGTTAAACCCTAAGGGCTTGTACAAATGTCAAGCATGCCCTTAAATGTATTTTGCAATTGACAAAAATAACCTTTTTAGTTTCTTTAATTAGGTAACTTGTAAAAATACCAAGTTTAGTAGTTGTTCACCAACTATGTTGACCAATGTGTCTAAATAACAACTCCCATCAGTCATTTATGGCAGCAAGTGGAACTATATACATTGCATTTATATTATATAAGAGAATTAGAGAGAGAAAGCCACTTAAAATTGCTCATTTTTATTTTTGCTCTCACCAACTCTCATTTTCTCTCAAACCTCCGAATTTAGTAAATGAATCAGTCTTAATTCCAGCCCCTAGATCAACCTATAGCAATTGGAGGGTTAAGATCAAGAATCGAAGCTAGAAAGGTATAACCAAATTTTAATTTTTGATCTTGTATGCTTGAGAAATTTTTGTGTTTTTGTGTTTAGAATATTGCTATTGGATGTTTATTGAAGATCTATGATGGTCTATCATGAATCCATAGCATCAAAATGCATTAAAAGTGTTAATTTTAAATTCTGTCCAAGAACAAAATTGTGGTCTGACAAGCTAATGTCAGGAGCCACAAATCTTTATTCGTTTGTTGTTTTTGTTGTTTTAAAATTGATATTGGTAGCGTGTTATGTTGTCTTGGATCGGGAAGTGAAATCACAGACATTTGATGTACAGATTTTGAGTTATTGCTGGTCAAAACCCGTTGACCGGGCATGACCAGTCAAAATCTTGTCAAGCACAGAAATTGAAATTAGCGTTTGACAATAAGTTTAAGCCTCTTGATCTGTCAGTATTTTAAGTTTTTGATGTTTTTGTTTGGTAAATGTTGTATCTTGTAGGATGGAATACAGATCTGGGTCCTAGATATCTTATAACTCCTTCAGATCGATCGTGAAAGATGGTCAAACTAGCCAACCCAATCTGATTTTTGCTTTTCTGGGAAAACCCAGAAAAATTAGAACATCACATCTGACCATCTTTGACCGAGTATTTCATGATTATTCTGTTGATGATAAACTCAGTTGATGCTTTAATATTGTTCCTTGATGTATGGAAAACATGTTTGAACCTTTACATCACATAAAACATGATTGGAACTTGGATAAATTCGGCTTTGAAGGTGGCTGGTCGAACTTTCTAGGTTTTTGGAAACCCAGAAATGTTCTGACAGCAAGATCAAAGGCTTAGCTCTTGGTGATGTGTTATTTTTTTATCAAATTTCTTGTTGGATGTTGTAGTTCTACACGAGTACTACATGATTAAAGTTTAAGATAGCTAGCAGCGATTTTCAAACCAAGATTAAAAGTTGGTCAAACAAGGAAGCTTGATAACGAAGCTGTCAGTGTTCTTGAGCTCAAGAACACCAACAGCGACGCTTTCTATCACTATAGCCTTTTAGCGACGGTTTTCAATAATTTTAATTTCTGAAATTCCGAAAATTATTTAAAAATAGAAAATAAATTATAAAAAATTACAAATATAGTTTTAAAAATTATTTTAAATTATGAAAAGTAATTTCTGACTATTTGAGATATTTTTAATTATTTAAATATTAATGATATTTAATTTATTTAATTAGTATATTAAATAAATTAGAGAAAAATGATTTTAATTATTTAAAAATCATTTTAAATAAGATTAATGTATTTTAAAATATTTTAAGTTATTATATGTAACTTTTAATATTTTTGGAGAATTTTCATTAATAATTTAATATTAATGATATTTGATTTATTTGATTATTAAATTAGATAAATAAGATAAAATGATTTAATTGATTTAAAAATCATTTTAATTGAGAATAAAGTGTTAGAAAATATTTTAAACTATAAAATATAATTTTTATATTTTGGAGAATTCTCATTAATAAATTTATATTAATGATGTTAGATTTATTTAATTGTTTTATTAAATAAATGAATTAAAAATGGTTTTATTGATTTAAAAATCATTTAAAAATGAGAAAAATGATTTAAAAATATTTTAATTTATAATTAATGACTTTTAATATTTAGATGATAATTTCATTAATATTTTAATATTCATGGTGATGATTTAAAAATGATTTTAATTATTTTAAAATCATTTAAGGATAATATTGTTGATTTAAATATATTTTAAGTTATTAATAACTTTAATATTTTGATAAGTATGTTATTAATATTTTTAAATATTAATAATGATAAGATTATTTGATAATTAAATCATTTAAAAATGATTTCGATGTTTGAAAAATTATTATAAATTATAATAATTGCTTGATAATTATTAAAAGCTTAGAAAAATATTATATTTGATATTTGATTTATCTAAAATAATATTGAAGCTTAGAGACCAAGTGTGATTGATGATAACAGTAGTGTTAGTTGTTGGATGGTGTGCTGTAGAACGAGAATGGATAGAAGTCCCAACCGCATGAACTAGTTTGACTTGTTAAGTGTTTATATAGGTTATAAACACTGATGTGGCTATGTGGTAATGTGTTTAGGATAAGTTTGACTGTAAACTACAGTGTTGTGTGTTATAAATGATTGTGCTAATTATGAGATCGACATTGTTGATGATAGGTCTTACGAACGCAGTAAATTATATTGTGTAGCTGTAATCAGCGGAAAAGGCAAGTTCCCCAACTCAACCATGAGTTAATATTGTTTAATTATTATTGGTGGTTAATTATTATTGATTAGACCACGTTCAGGGATTTATTGTTAATAATTCGCAGTTAGTGCATGCTTAATAGTTCAAATTAAATTATTGATTCAAAAAATATATATTCGTAGAATTACTATTGCTGGATATTCATATCTGTAGAAGTTAGAATTGACATGATCTGAGATAATTCCATTTATTGTCAAATTACATCGAGAAATGTCTTAGCTAATTATTCTAGCTAGACGAACATTTATTTGAACTTGATAGGTTCGAAAAGAAAATTCAATTATTATTGACAGATCGATGCCAATTATTTCGGCTAGACCGAGAAGTAAATAGAATTTGAAATCCCAGTATTTCGTTGTAAAATCAAAATCTTGATTCGAGACCTGAGAAGAACAACCTTTTATATAAAGGAACAATTTATTGGTCGATTTTTTGACTTCTTGTTGCGATTAAGTATTATGCATAATATAGGGTATACTAAAGCTGATCACTTTATATACTTGCAGATGGGTATGATTTAATCTTTATGGTTATCTGATACACCTGGGTATATCAAAGTTTAACTTTGATAGTTACTCGAGAAGAGAAGTTCAAGATCCAATGGATCTCTCTCAAGAGAAATCGAAAAACATTCACTTTTTGCTATATCGTAGAATTAATTTTTGATTATTCACTTGAATATCGTAGAAACCTTTGAAAGCGTTGTACTCTTTCATTATCGAATTGTTGTTGCATAGAATGTGAGAAGGTTTGATATTTATTTCTACATCTTTATCGTATGTCTTAACTTGCGGGGCAAACTTGTTGCTCACCCTTGCTATAAATAAAACTTTTCAGCTAGGGACGAAGTTGCAGAAGGTGCTGCGAAGAAGAATAAGGGCAAAGGCATCGTAATAAATTTGTTTTATGAACAGTATTATTTATATTGTTGTATTGTAAACCCTTTTTGTATATCTAAGGGATAAGACTGAAATGTTAAGGTTAGCAGACCTAGGATTAATGTATTAACAACATATGATATAATGAGTAATGTATTCCTATTTATAATCAAATGGGTAGTTAAAAGTTATATTTTTGTGGATCGTGAGCACCAAACTCGGGGGTCAGGTAACCCGGATTTGGGGGCGTCACAGGTTGGTATCAAAGATGTAGGTTATAAACCTTAAGTGGGGTGGGGAAAAACCCTAGGATTATAACCATAAGCGAGATAGAGAATACTCATTTACAGTACTAAGTGAGAGATTGCCGAAGTACAGCGATAGTGAGAAATGGGGACACATAGTGTAAGAAGTTTGTACTATTAAAGTACTAATCAAGTTGTTTAAACTGATTGTAGGATGTCGGGAGAAGATAAGATGATTACGGAAATGCCGGCCATTGTCGTGACTTTTGATGCCGATGGCGAGGCTTATCGCCTCGTATGTGTCAAGTATGTGTGCTCGTATGTGTTTGTGTTAAGTGGGCTCAGAGAGGCGCCTATGACTAAAGTCTTACAAGCAATACAAGGCTCAATAAGGCGCGTTTATCGGCTCCTATTGCTCAGTGTATTGTTGTCTAAAGGGCTACTAGTTTAAATGTTGTCAAGCCCAGAGGCGGCCCCTTTGGGAGCAGATCTGGGGGCGGAGCAGCTCATAGTAAGAGAGCAGAGTCATAACGCAAGGCAAGAGGTGGGCAATGGAGAAAGTCAGAACAAAGAAAAGCGGCTCAATGGAAGAAGAGAGGCGGGCTTCCCTTACTCTATTTCCTCGGAGGAAATAGTCGGGAAGTAGATAGAGCGGACCGTTGCCCCCTCCGAGCTTTGCTCGTCTCCCCTCAGGGGAGGTTGGGCTCAAGAGCGGTCGACCCTTATTCTATTTTCGAAGCGGAAATAGTCGGGTCGACATTTTTCACAAATTTTACGAACAGAAGCTCTTATTTTCATATTTGGCATTCCTTACCTTAATTCTTAATCCACTTTTTGGAAGAAAATAAGTTTCTTGAAATTTTTCATCTCTAATCCTATTCCCACGAAAAGAATGTTGAAGTTGAAAAAAAACCTAATCTTTCGAATTCTTATTGCGAAGTCGATAAATTATACGTCCTCTGGTTGAATCATAACGACTTACTTCAATTTTTACTCTATCGCTGGCAATGATCAGTATAAAACTACGCCGGATCTTTCCCGAAACATAACCTAGAATCATATCTTCATTATCTAAGCGAATCCGGAACATGCCATTGGGGAAGCGATTCAAGAATTAAACCTTCATGAATCCATTTTTGTTCTTTCATTCCGTGTAAAGCCTCCTTGAGGTATCAATCGATGGAGGAGGAACGATATTAGACAACCCGCCCTTTTTTTTTTTTTCACAAATAGGAAGTTTCGAATCCAATTCGGATATTAGAAGGATTACCATATATAACACAAAATTTCTCCGCCAATTCTTTCTAGTCGAGCCTCTCGGTCTATCATTATACCTCGAGAAGTAGAAAGAATTCAAAGGACTTTACATCTTTTATTAATGCAAGCATAGTTGCATATTCATTCATATATATATCATAATCAAATCATATATAAATAGGAATATCGTTCACATGTTTATTCCTGACAAATTTTATTTCCATGCACTTAATAAATACATATATAATATATATTCATTAACTCCAAACTATCAGTTACACCAAACCTACACACATCACATATAGAAAATAATTAATAATTTTATTTTCTCACAGTATAAATTGTTTATATCAATTTATGTACATATACCATATATAATTTAATATATTTACCATATTACGTAAACATACATATTCTTCAAGTACATATTAATTCATTTATAGGTTTAAGGAATTTGTAACCCATATTTTCTCTAATCTCATTCGAATAGCAAACCATATAGGTTTTTACTTGAAAATTTTAAATAAATCCTCAAATTCTCATCTAGGTTTTATTGTTTAACCATTATTCTAATCATTCAAGATTTTATGAATTTTTAGGTTATCACATTCACCCCTTCTTCTAAGAATTTCGTCCTTGAAATTAAACCATACTAATCTCTGCTTATTCTCTTGATCAAAACTAGGTTGTTAACTTAACCTTTACAATTTTCTCCTTTGAGGATTTCTCATCCATTATCACATTTCACCATAACTACTCACTAGGAGTTTACATCTTCTAAGCATTCATCAAAACTAGGTTGTCATAATAACCTTTATTCAATCCTCTCAGATTCTACTCATACACAACGAGTTCACAGTATTTCATATCCATCATCACATTCTACAACAACATTACTCTAAAGAGTTTAAAATATTTTCATATTTGTCTGAGGGATCACAAAAATTATGAACTTTGAGGTTTAGGGGTATTTCTACCTGCTACCTCTTTCAATTACGAAAGAAAGGTACTCTACCTCTGAAACATTTCTTTAATAGGTATGTTTACAATCACGAAGAAGGTAAACTACCGATGCTGGTACTTTAGATGATCAGTCTATTGTACCTTAATAATCTGAACGACTATATGCGTTCTTAGATTGGAATATTTTATCCAATTAGTATATCCCCATTTTTAGGGTTGTTCACTTCAGACTTATCATAAGATTCCTCACCAAAACAATTTTGTTCGGCATAAGCTTTCAAAGAATATTTTGAATTTCATAAACATTTGTCTAGATGAATCAAATAGCTTAGACGCATATCAATAATTCAAATTTCAATCAAAACATTTCTAGCCAAATTCAGTTGGCAATAAATTATCTTTAAAATTCTTAAAATCATTTTGACGTCATGATACCGCACTATATTTATAGTCCGTTTGAGGATTCCGTCGTTTTGTGACTTTGTCATACTACATCATACTATAGTGGGCTGACGATCTTTAGATCACATCCGACACTAAGTAATTCTGCATTGATAACTCCATCATTTTTATCATCTCTGCACCAGGTTGTATGGTGCATTAATGATATAAAAATACATTTTGATCATTCAAATCATTTTTGTCTAGCCGAATCAATTAGCATAGACTCTTCTTTAAACCGTTCAAAACCATTGAAAATCATCTTTGGTGTCATCATGCAACAACAGGTAACGATGTGTTAGTGGCCCGAAGTCCACACCTACACACTTGTCACAATGTGTTGAGGATAACAAAAAAAAATTCATTTTTAAAGGCATATCAGTGCGAATTTAGCTTGAGGTCAAAAACTTCGAAGTCTAGCATAACTAGAAGATTTGGAATACCTATGCTTCCATCATCAACTTCACTTTCTCTAATGATCCATTGCTTAATAAATCTATCTATTTCTATCATCCTCAATTCTCCATTCACAACTTTACTATACCCCAGTTCATCAAACTTACCACACGTTATGAGTTCAGTAACTTGCCACAATCATATGGGTTTAAGAACTTATCTTAGTCAGTCTATAGGCGTCCATTCGTTGAGGGGTTCAAAACATACCATATGATTATGAGTCATGAACTTACCATAAGTATGAGTTTTAAGAACTCACAACTTAACCTTATATCCTCTACCTATTCGTTATACACATGAGAAAAGAATCACCTTATCAACATGCATATAACAAATAGCGCAACACAAATATTTCAGTGTTATCAATGTAAGAAGCTAAGTGGTTGTCAAACCAAACTCGGCCACTAATCAATATAGGAAGCTAAGCGGACAATTCCCCGCCCATACAAAGAATTGGTCAACCTAACCACTATATCGACCAGGAAGCTAAGTAATTCTAAAACCAAGTACAAATTCCCCGCCCATACAAGGAATACAACTTCGCTGCTGACCTGAGTCCTCAAATGAAATCCCACATAATCTTAAATTTCTCTTTTCTTAATACAAATTTTCTTTAATCCGTATCTTAACATTTACCACTTTTTTCTGAGTTTACATTGTACCATTTCATAGTACATTCTCTTTATAGCGCCAAGCTATATCATTCCAATCACTTAACATGTCATATGTTATTTAATAATTTAACCTGATCACGTAGTGATCTTATTTGGTAATCATTTCTCCTTATACTTATGATCGTTTTACATTACGATCTTGTTATTCTTCTCTTTAATCATATTATATTATGATTTTATTTACACTATTCATCTTATAGACACCATCTATTTAGTATCACCTTTCATCTCTATTGCTGGAGTTAGGTACTCCGGATTCTTATCCTTATATCTCTTTAAGATTCTTCTTTGAATCTGCTTTATCTTTCTCTTTACTTTAATAACGAATTTCCTAAATTCATCTCTTATCCCTTAAACTTGATCTGAGTTTATTCCTTATCATCGTCTTCGCGGTTATAGCCTAAGGTACCCCTACCTAAGGTTTATAACCTACGGCTTTGATACCAACTGTGACACTCCCAAAATCAGAACTATTTTCCTTCCCGATCTTGTGCGTTAATACTACCTTGTTATAACTTTAAAATATTATTTAATGTGAAAATAGCTAAAAATGCAGAATAAATTTTTTCTTTCTTTCTTTCCATTCATTCATTCCCTGAATCGCAACCTTTAAAATTCTTCTTTATACTAGAATCATATTTATTATATGATTTGTATAATATTCTGTGTAAACGTATTAAAAGCTTAAGTCTCAATACTTCATATCTTTTCTATCGATGATTCATTTATTTTAGAATCATATCTATTTTCAATTCAGAATAAACATTCTTTATCCATTCAACATTTCAAACTATACATAACTGCAAATTACATTTGACAAAACTATCAATCATAGATTTATACCATTTCTAATTCAAAGAAATGTATTCATTTTGCACATCGTTCAATCTTCATCATCCGTATAGCAAGTAATATTGTCTAACATCATTAACCTGCAAAAAGTTTGTATTTGCAAGATTGAGCTCGACAGCCTAACAAATTTAACAGTCTATCATGTTTCACATAACACACAATTTCATATGCACTACATTTTTTTTACTATGCATATCCTACATGCATCAATAATTTCTTAAAAATCATACATTCATGCATTATACATTTCTAATTTATCGAGTTACATCATACAACATGTGCTATCACATATCACATATAAATTGAGTTTCATAACCCAATTAACTTAGTCATATTTTGACTTTAACAATTCATAAAGCATGGTATGTAACTCACCACATAATCACATTTAATCCACAAACATAATAGAACTGAAAAACTTGCCTTGATTAGAGATTACCACAAAAGTTAACCTAGAGTTTCTCCACAATTCCTACAGAATTATATTTACATGTACACATGTATTAGATAATTGAATATGTTACAAAACATGCATGTATATTCATCAATAATAATTATTAGTTTTATACAAACTAATATTATTTATTCTTACTCAAAACGAATATTAGTTTATTTAGAAACTTAATTCGTTTTAACCTTTTTACACCAAATAAAGGTTCCTCATATTTTAGTATGTAAATATTTTACACTTTGAAGCTTCAATCATATATATTCCAGTTTAGGAATATCTTATGCCTTTACTCATTAATTCAGGACTTAACCAGCTAATAAATAGCTTTTATAGTAAAATTCAATTTACTATATTATTCCTTTAATATAAATAATTTTTATATTATTATTTTGCCCACTCATGAGTCAACTCAAATCATTATCTCATATATAAATATTTTATCCCGCTAACACATTCGCTTTACTCTTCGTTTTGCAGATATTTATATTTTCACTATATTTGAACGTATTAGTCACACAACCATGTCATATAACTTGTATAGTTATATTTTAAATATTCACATTGACCACCTCTTTTTAAAAATATTTATTCTTTTACTCACGGTAATCAGTTACCGCTTTAATAGATTTCGACATGATTTACTTCATGAATATCTCACAATTTAAGTTTTATAATCCGTTCATAGCTTAATATATGGGTATTCCATATATCTTATACCTCACTTAAGTATTCAAAGTGAATACGAAATATATTCCATATAATGTTCTTCATTATATAATATATATGGATAAATTGTGACTTTCAAATACTTCATCTTTTACATACAATAACCATTCTTCTCTTTAATAGAGTTTGATATGATCGTAGTATGTGAATACATTAAAATTCTAAGTTATAATTCACTCGAAGCTTAATACATGGTATTCCATGTTCTTTATACACAATCCAAATGTATAAGGGAAGTTTATAGCGTATTTCATATTTTGGAATAATTACGACTTGTTTGGGTAACTTATAATACCCATAATACTTTATAATTTCATTTTCATATACTAATGCATTAAATATATTAACATCTCAAAGTAATATCAAAACTACCACTCTTT
The DNA here is from genome assembly GCA_020205605.1 of Panax ginseng. NCBI lineage: Eukaryota > Viridiplantae > Streptophyta > Magnoliopsida > Apiales > Araliaceae > Panax > Panax ginseng. Next base: position 80,782,114 of record CM035135.1, on the reverse strand, counting down.
GGCTAACTAAGAAATATTAAACCAAACTTTATGGTTAGATCTTCAAACTACATCATGAAGCCAAAATTGGTTCGCCCAACTACTATAGCAATTATTTATTGCTATCTGCTTGCTTATTTATTTTACGTGATGTTCTTCCTTTGCTCTCTACTACTTTGTGGAACCTCATTTTCTAGTTTATTAGTTTAATCATTTAAACTTTTGTGTAGGCTAGAGGTGAATGCCACCACATTAAAATACAATACCAATTGTAGCAATTACTCAAACTTGCTTATTATTGTCGCAGTCACTCCTCAAGTCTTGCTCTCACCCCATACTCTGCCATTTTATATTTCCTATGACATTCATCCTTTATACGTCAAGTTTTGGATATAATATGGGTGGTATACCCACCTATTTATGTAAAATATTAGCTAAACATTTTGGGTACTTTAAACACGTCAATTGAGAGCTTCATAGGAGTCTAAGTCAACTGTTACAGAGCGTTGCTGCTGGGCAGCAGCCCTCTTCGCGATGAAGCCACTTTGCGATTTTGTAGTTTTTAATTCGTAAGTTAGTTTGCCCCAAAATTTGGATAAGCTATAAACATCATAAGAGAATATATTTAGAAAATACATGCCACCCATTTTAGACATCATAGGCAGCCCAAAACAGAACTTAAAAATGCCCAATCATAACAGTTTTTAATTTTTTCTCAGCTTTACCATATCTCGCTAAAACAGTCATAACTAATTCGTTTTAAAACAATTTTGAGTGATTCTTGCGCCCACGCGAAGTTAACTTCTGGGGCTACAACTTTCGTTCGTGGACCATCTTCAAATTCCAGGCACAAAATTCCAGAAAATCTGTGCAAGGGGACTGCACCGAATTTGTTGGACAGATTTGACGCAACTACTTTGAAATGTCATAACTCCTTGCTCCGAAGTCGGAATTAGTCCGTTCTGGAGTCTATGGAAATCTTATTCAGTGTACTATAATATCCCAAAAGCCCACAATTTTCTGGAAACTCTAGCTAGCCCTGAATTTGTCTTTAGGGTCAGCAGTTCACAATTTTTTTTGGTTTCTAACATGTTTATTTTGCGACCTTATTACTTCTAGCTCGTATACCAAATTAGAACAAATTTTAAATATGTTATATATAATATATGAGACTTTATTTAAAAGTTATAAACTTCCGATTTCAAAATCTTTAAGCTGCTCAAAACAGTGGTCAATAATGGCTTAACACACTTATTTCTAACTTTTCATTTTGGTTTAAAACGGCTTTTCTCTTTCATTTAATATGCCCAAACTCTTTATTTATCTTAATATAGGATAAATATATCTTACTTTATCCTTAGATTTACTTAATACTTGGTTTTTAACCAAAAAAACTCACATAGGACTTTTATCGAACAAGTGGTGTGCGCTGTTTTGGACCACTCATTTCATAGCCATTTATTTGTGCTATCATCCCATTTTAGCTTCCTTATATCACCACACAACCAAGCCTATCCCCTTGTTTCTAATTCAAGCCATAATAGTTTAATATGCAAACAATTAAGCATAGCCCAGTCATTAACAAACTAACTAGTTTTCTCTTATTTATTTTTTTTAGAATTCAATCTGTTTGAAATCCCATTCTTTTGATCATGAAATATTTCAAGTCTTTGTTAATTAGTATAGCTACAATTAACTAATATCATTACAATGAACCATTCATAACTAAAATCAGTTTCTAGTGCTAACTTGATAGACTCCACGGCACGCTTGCATGAGGTGGTCGTCGCCCCTATCGTTTCTAGCAAAGTTGTAGGATGGATTGCTTGCAACTCCTTAACCCCTCGCCTATATGTAGACGGTAATCTTGGTACAATTGCTCGTGTTCGGAATTCTGTGTTGAATGGACACCAACGATACCTTGACCCCTCGCTTATATTGAAGCGGTAATCTCGGTATAATCGACGATTGATGCGGTAGAAGACGCCACACACAACTATGAATTGTTGTATGATAAGTCAAATTGAATCTCAAAGAAATAACTAAGAAAAATACTTATGAACCTCACAAATATATTGAATAATGAATAATGTGTTTGATTACATCAACTTGGACCTATATTTATACTACTCAAAACAATCTAAATCCTAATAACAATAGGAATAATTTATTCTAATCCTAATAGGAATAACAATCCAATTTAAAATTGGAATTGAAATTGAAATTTTTAACTAAATAAAATTCTAATTACATTAGTATTAAAAAAACTAATTAAAATCCTTGCCGCGTCGGGACTCTTCTTGCCGTGTGAAACCAAGCTAAACTACCGTGTGAATTGATTAGGAAATCTGAATCCAATTAAAAATACCAAGTGATGGAAAAATCAAATTTGCCAAGAATGAATAAGGAAAGAATCACGGATGGCCCACATGAAATTTAATTTCCTTTGCACATGAATAAGCTTTAACTTGCTCAATATATACTTGGCCCAATTATCGAGATCAGTCCCCATCAATTTGTTAATCTGGACAGCCCACATGACTTAATATAATACTTCTTTGGATAATCTTCAGCCCAATTATTTGAAATTATTTGATGAACCATTGACACTTGAATTGGGTTATTATCGTTTGATGATAGCTTGATCAGGATTGTATCATTCCCCCCCCCCTCTTAAAAAAGATTTGTCCTCAAATCTGGCACATCGTCCTCTGAAAAATGATTCAACCACAAAATTGCTCCTACATAAAAACAAGCTAAGTTAGTAGCATCAAACCAATCATAATGCCAAAACTCAACTTGCAAATGACATATATAATTAACAATAACTCTAACTCCCGCCAAGAACATAGCAATGCCTGACTTCTCTCCCGAGTTGACAATTTGTAGACCAATTACTCCCAAAACACTAATTATATAAACTAATTTACTATCTACAAAAAAAATCATGAATGCAAAGTAAGAAAGAATATGAAAAGTCTTATATCCTCCTAGATCAAAAATCATCACACAAAACTCTTCATGTGGTAGTTTCTCCTAATGATGAATTCCTGGATCAAAATTCAATATAATGATCTCAAGCCTTCGTAGAAACACATTCGTTAATGCACCTGGATCAAATATCAATACTTGAAATTTGTCATATTTCTCACACAAACTCTCTTTAATTCTTGGATTAAACACAAAACAAAACAAATCAATAAGTTCCTTTTGTCTAATCACAAAGAAATTAAATAAACCAAAATCATAGGCATAGTCTACTAAAACAATATTCAAAACACTTTCTTGTAGATGTCTTATGTGTTGAACGGGATGAACTGCACGATCTATGCTTCCCTCGATGAATATGATCCTATCACGAATCTGTAAAACACAACCAACTTCCTTCTTTCCATTGACATTAATACAATAAAGAACAAATAATGTTATCAACGGAGTAAAAAGGCCACAATCATAAGTTGAAAATTCAATAGCATATCGACGATGATCACAAACAAACTCAACACATGCTAAAGAATTGCCCAAAGTGTTGACAAAAATCGAAATATCATCAAAATAAAGAATAACAAATTTTTCCATGAGAGAATGCAAAATATAATTCAACAATTCCATGGAAGTATGCAATGCCTTAGCTAATCTAAGTGAACTAACTAAACATGCAAATAACTCATCTCTCAAACCATCTTGATGATAAACACTTCTTGAATCAAAACCATATGATAGCAAATCATTCAATGAAGATTGTTCCAACGGAACAACATGATTACTACCATTGTCAACTAACGACAATTCATGTAAAGATTGACTAGCATGAAACCCTAAGTCATTATTTGGATAACAAAACCTAGAATTAATTTCATACAAGTAAACACATCGAAAACGAGAATATATATCATGATCATAAACTAACTCAACATAAATCAAATATCCTCCATAGTTTATGATAAAAATGATTCTACCATCAAAATAGCTAACAACAAATTTTCCAACGGAAGCATGCAAAACATGTTTTAAATAACTCATGAAAACACTAGATGCATCAGTTAATCTAACATAAATAACTAACCACCTATATAACTCACATGCTAAAATAATTTTCCATTTATCACAATCTCTCGTGCTAAATTGATTAGGCATTGTATCATTATCACTTGTAGATAAAACACAAGTACTATGCAATTTATCAAGCATATTATCCAAACAAGAAAAAGAATAACCATACTTGTTTACCAATTCAAAATCGACGAACAAACTCGTTATCCCATCCTCCTTAGATACTATGATCTCATAATCAACACATGAACTCATGTCTTCTCTCACGATACCCACTTTCACCAACTCTCCAACCCGCATTGGTAACTCCATCGTCTCCTCGGGAATACTATCAGCTGATCGGTACGGAATGATAGTACGGGGTATTTCATCAACAACCTGTACAAGAGACAAAACAAAACTAGACAAAGAAGAATCATTAGTGTTAGTATTCAAAAGCGTCGTCTTGTACGAATGTACATTCATTAGCTTTTCAAAATATAACTCACTCTCTTTTTCATAGTCACATATTTCTTCTCTCTCTTCTTTATGCTCACCCTCTCGTTTGTTTTTTCTCTCGTTTATTTTCAAGGTCACTCTTTTCATTCTCTTTTTCCTTAATCTCTCTTTTCTTTTCATTCTCACTCTTTTCAATCTTTTCTTTTACATTATCAATCTTTCGAACAATTTCTTTTTGTCGATCTTTTCCACATGTATTTCCTTTTACGAACTCATCTTCTTGATTACTTTCTTTTGGATGTTCACCATCTTGCTTTTGATCATGGATTTCATCTTGAACACTTGAACCCAATAACTCTCCTTGGACTGCATATTCTATAATTTCTTCCACCTCCTTAAAGCTCTCATTGATGTCTTCTCTTAAGTTCTTGGATGCCTTTAGAGTGTCTTGGGGTTGTCTTCAATGTGAATCCTCTTTGTTTCCATGTCTGCGAACCCTCATATCATCTTCTAATGTAGATCGCCTTGAAGGTTGCTCTACATATTTTTTAGATGTATACTCCTCCCTCCTATCACACTGTACTGGAGCAAACCGCTTTCTCATTGTTGTTTTTAATTCTACCCATGTCTCGAACGGACGCTCCCCATGTCTTTGTTTGCTAAGTTGCCACCATATAATTGTATGATCGGAGAACTCTTGAACTGCCCGTCTGACCTTCCTCCTCTCAGAGTAATCATGTCAATCAAATTCTCGCTCCATTTTTCTCTCCCATCTCAGATATGCCTCTGTATCAATATTGCCTTGGAAAGTATTCCTTCGAGACCCATAAGAACTTTTATAATTGTAGCCATACATGTTTGCTGTAAAACAAATGTTAGTAGATAAAAATTTTCCTCATACACTCCCTTACGTGTTTCGCTCAAATAATGATGAATCACTCGTGTATCACTTAAATTTGGCTTTTACCCTCGATTAGTCTCACCACTAAGCCTTTTACCTCAAATATTCTCTCTAATAGGTTCTTATTGAATTCCCTAGCAAAATTCTTGGTTTTACTAATCAATTCAAAATTACTTATCACGAAACAAAAATATAAATGGTGTAACTGTCAGAATAACACAAAATCACCTATCGATTGCCTTGTACTCCTCTTGTATGCTTCAGATTTGTAAATTGAAGATCCGTTTTAGAATTGATGATGTGGGAACAGTATGAAATCTTTGTTGGAATTTGATGATTTGATGGTGTGCTAGAAGTTTGGTTAGCACAATGAAAATAGAATATGATTTATTATTATTTTTTAATTTTATTTTTGCTCTTTTTTTTTGCTTTTTTTTTTCTTTTTTTACTATATATATTTCAAAAGAAAATTAAAGATAAGTAACTCACTAGAAAAAGGCTTGGCTTTGATACTAAATGATAGACTCCATGGCATGCTTGCGTGAGGTGGTCGTCGCCCCTATCGTTTCTAGCAAAGTTGTAGGATGGATTGCTTGCAACACCTTAACCCCTCGCCTATATGTAGACGGTAATCTTGTTACAATTGCTCGCGTTCGGAATTCTGCGTTGAATGGACACCAACGACACCTTGACCCTCGCTTATATTGAAGCGGTAATCTCGGTACAATCGACGATTGATGCGGTAGAAGACGCCACACACAACTATGAATTGTTGTATGATAAGTCAAATTGAATCTCAAAGAAATAACTAAGAAAAATACTTAGGAATTCTTCAAAGAACCAAAAGTAGAGAATAACCTAACAAATATATTGAATAATGAATAATGTGTTTGATTACATCAACTTGGACCTATATTTATACTACTCAAAACAATCCAAATCCTAATAACAATAGGAACAAATTATTCTAATCCTCATAGGAATAACAATCCAATTTAAAATTGGAATTGAAATTTTTAACTAAATAAAATTCTAATTACATTAGTATTAAAAAAACTAATTAAAATCCTTGCCGCGTCGGGACTCTTCTTGCCGCGTGAAACCAAGCTAAACTATCGTGTGAATTGATTAGGAAATCTGAATCCAATTAAGAATACCAAGTGATGGAAAAATCAAATTTGCCAAGAATGAATAAGGAAAGAATCACGGATGGCCCACATGAAATTTAATTTTCTTTGCACATGAATAAGCTTTAACTTTCTCAATATATACTTGGCCCAATTATCGAGATCAGTCCTCATCAATTTGTTAATCTGGACAGCCCACATGACTTAATATAATACTTCCTTGGATAATCTTCAGCCCAATTATTTGAAATTATTTGAGGAACCATTGACACTTGAATTGAGTTATTATCGTTTGATGAGAGCTTGATCAGGATTGTATCATAACTATAATCATTATATTACCAAATAAACCACCTTGTTTGAACTATACTTTCATATCAATTATAAAGATAGATTGTAATACCTTCTATTAGCTCACTTATGATCTCTTGCTAGCTCCCAAACTGAAACCTCACTGCTCCAACGAGTTTTGGAAGCTCAAATTCTTACTTTTCTCCCCTTGTGTTAGCCGAATAAGTGCACTCGACAATGAGATGGAAAGGGGCGGGTATAGCAGGGCAGGAGGAGTCGAGAGAAACTGAATAAGGAATAGGGAGCTTTGGCTTTTATTAAGTAACTCATCCTTGCCAGTTTCTTCTAACTCACTACTTAACCTTCTAATAGCAAAACAGTTCCTGCTTTCTTAAGTTCCAGCAGATGCTATTTTCATTCTTGCTTTGGGACGAAAATGGAAAAGGCAGGGATGTGCCTCTTTTTTTATTTTCTCTTCCTCTCTCTAAACTTAGCCAATTTGGCTAAAACTGAATATAGATAAATTTTAATTTTGCTTATATAAAAGCTACTTTCAATTTCTTATAGTTGGTCACCCAACATAAGTATTCTCTAGTATTCCCCCTCGTCTTTAAAAGCTTGCAAATCACCCCCCTGGCATATTCTTAGCATATTCTCAGAATATTCTTTATTCCTTAGCATATTCCTTAAGATATTTTTCTTAAGTTTCAAATATTAGGTTTTTAACCCTAAGATTTTCTTAACTCGCACAATTCTCCCTTAACTTTAATAATTCACTTCCATACTTTATCAAGTTATTTAATTACCCAATCTTAGTAACTTAATTTAATCAAATAAATTACTACATAAATCTCCATAATTTATTTTACTCTCTTAGAATCATATAATTTACATAACTCATATTGTATATATAAATTATATAAAATATAACATAATATACTCAAATTACATATTTATTTTATAATTGTAAAATAAATATGCTACACATAATGTCTTATGTAAATACAATTATTTACATACCAAGATATTATAATATAATATCATTGCCTCATTATCATAAATTCAATTAAGAATTTATTTACTTTCTTAAGATATTATGATAAATATAATATCTTTTTTTTATTAAATTGATTTTATATAATAATTTATTCTAATACCCTTGGGTAAAGTATATATAAATGTTATATGTTTAACCCGCCTCTTTTTGCCTCATTACGCAAATTGCTCCCAACAATTTTATTTCCTTGCACTTAATAAATACATATATAGTATATATTCATTAACTCCAAATTACCAGTTACACCAAACCTACACACATCACATATAGAAAATGATTAATAATTTTATTTTCTCACAGTATAAACTGTTTATATCAATTTATGTACATATACCATATATAATTTAATATATTTACCATATTACGTAAACATACATATTCTTTAAGTACATATTAATTTATTTCTAGGGTTTTAGAATTTTGTAACCCATATTTTCTATATTCTCATTCGAATAGCAAACCATATAGGTTTTTACTTGAAAATTTTAAATAAATCCTCAAATTCTAATCTAGGTTTTATTCTTTAACCATTATTCTAATCATTCAAGATTTTATGAATTTTTAGGTTATCACAATTTCTATCGGTTAAACTTCAGTATGTAGCAAACCACGAGCTTACAAGTGTTTAGAAAGAAGAATCACTCAGTTTAGAGCACTCTAGAAGTGTTTATAGACTAGAATGGACAGAGTTTTCTCTTTTTTCTCTTTTTTTTAAATGAGCTGCCAAGAGCTCATATTTAAAGACCGATGGATGGTCATGAGTGCACTGCATGGCATTCTTGAGTCTACCTGTGGTCGTCTCGGTGACTCGGGTCATGCGGGTCCTGTCATCTAAAAGTACGTGCACTTTGGCTATGCGCTGTCTGCTCGAACCTGCATAACTTTCAATCTGGGCTTCCAATAAAGGAGTGTTGTACCTTTCAGGGAAGAAATTGTTGAGAACTACACAATGGCATACGATTAGAGGTTGTACAAATCCGGGAAGATGGATCCATATCCAGATCTCCAAGTTTTTAAATTCTATCCGGCGTGCTGTCTTGTGTAGTAGTCACTCGGGATTTGAGCTATGGTTCTTGTGGGACACCTTTGTATGCAGTGTGGATTGAAATGTGATGAGACGACATGATTGTAGCATTGAGGTGGAAAAATGATGATTTTTCCCCCACCGGGGTTATCTCTGGCTTTTGCAATAATATTAATGTAGCGATCGTTGCTCGAGGTTATTATCTCGAGATTGGGCATTTTATGGATTACGAATGTCCTCGGGATTATCTACGAGGGTGGCTTAACTCGCACGGGTTATCTCCGGGGTTGGAACTGAGTGTCCTGGGGTTGTCTTCGAGGTTGAAACTGACTTTTTTGGGGTTATCTCTATAACTGGAACTGCTTCCCTTAGGGTTATCTTCGAGGTTGGGAACTGAACCTCCCAATGTTGTCTCCAGGATTGAAACTGAGTATCTCGGAGTTGTCTTCAAAATTGAGAATTGGATCTCCTGTGGTTATCTCCGGGATTAAAACTGTACCTTCCAAGGTTATCTCCAGGATTAAACTGAGTTAACTTCTACGGTTATCTTTAGAAGACGATTTTTCCCTCCTATAGGGTTAGTGACATGAATGAAAAATTTCGAGTGTCTACAATTATTTTATGTGAACCAAATGTACATGGATTATATGATATGGGTATATATATAATCCCTAACTTTTTATTCTGTAATAGCATTAGTACATTAAAATCACATGAGAGAACTAAAGAAGAATTAAATTAACTACATTAAAAGCAAATGCTGATAATTAAAAGGCTTGTCCCAATTCAGTTGGCCAAACAGTGTTCCACTTCCCTTTACATGAACTATAGAGCTTGGAATAGTGACTACAAACTAGGTGATGATGGCTATGAAAATGTCCAAGGGAGAGTGGTTGGCCAACTCTTCATTAACCATTGTCGTCTTCTTCTTCTACCCCATGGATTCCAACCTTAATGTAAAGCCATTAACCAGTCAACTAATGTTTTATAAATGGCAGCTCCATTTTTCATTTTCTCATTGTGAATTGTCTGTTGAATTACAAAATTGAGAGTGTGAGTTGCTTGTTAATTAAGAAGGAGTCTATAATTTCATAGGGAATGAACTAAGCTTACTATGCTTCATAGAAGGTAAATTCCTTACTCATGTTCTAAATTCCAAACTTGACAAATTATAGAAATTCTCACCAATTCTTGTGAATTTTGGTTTGGAAATTGTTGTTAATGTGTTTATGGAGTTTATGTAGATGAATGGAATCTCTAAAAACAAGTTTTAGCATGCTTAAAATAGATAAAATCGATAATTGTTTGATCTCTATCGAAGCAAAGGCTTTTACGAACTAACGAGGGGTAGATGCAATTGCATTGCGTGCCATCTCTGATTCAACACTTGGTAGCAATTGCTTTGCAGGCACCGATCTTAATTTTGGACTTCTAATGTTATATGGTAGTTCTACCATGCTAAAACAACTTAGACATACATGAAAATAGAAATGAATTATGACCTTAGGTTCCTTTGCATATCATGAGAACTTTAACTTGCTTTAGTATGCGTTTTTAAAGATGACTTGGAGCTTTAGAAATGAACCTTGATGAAACTAACAATGTCTCATTTCTAATTTTGTGAGTATGAGTATACGGTCTAGCTATGCATGAAATATGATTCTAAGATGCTTCGTATGTACTAAATTGGTTTGACTTGGTTTAAAATGATTTCTAAAGACAAACTCGGACTTTTTGCAAACTAGTACTATAGACATTGTCTTGGTTAGATTCTGACCATCTAAGATTTCATACTAATACCCTAAACATGACCTATAGGTGCATTCATCTAGTATGACATGATGTAAGATCATTCAAGCATGAATTAGATATGTTTTAAAGCAATAAATAATGCTATTTTTGTGTATATAATGAAAACCTTTGTGAGCATACATACTAACTGATTTAATGATTTCCTTATATGGATACATGGTGAACATAGTAGTCCTCATGGTTTTATGACCTTAAATTGGCCTTAATTCACTAGAGATACTAACTTAAAACTATAACATGTAAAGTTAAACTTAAATGGATCTTAAAAGTGTGCAGGATTCTTTAACATGTGTATAAGTTATGTGTCGATATCTATGTATGCTTAGTATTAGACTGATCTAGGAAGAACAAAACTCAACTCATGTCTGGCCAGGGGACAACATAGCTGCGCCGTCCCTAAGCCTAACCAGGGCATAGTTACGCCCTCCTACAGTTTGGTTTGATGGTTTTTTTTGTAATCTATAAACTGGTATCATATGTGTTATACCTGTCGACGTCAAGATTTTTACTGTTCCTTTTCTGTTCTTGTCTTTTGGTGTTCTCATGTTAGGTGAGATTTGTTTGATAAAACAAGTTGTTAAAAGGTCAAACATTTATATGTCGCATTTATGGACCGTAAAGAGCTTGATTGGTATTTTTAAATGGTTGCACCAACTCAATCGAGAAAAGGTTTTCACATTGACTACATGATGTAACAATGTTAAACTGGTCTGTGAAACCGAGATTCATTAGTGTACGGGGACTTGTTTATGCATAGGGAAGGTGTTAGGCACCCCCCGACATCCGTGTTACCACGATGACCGCAACTTTTAAAATAAATTGTTATATGAATGTGTGTGTATGTGTGGGTCAATGTGCAAATATTTGGAAGTAGTCCTATGCCTCGTTCGCACCTATATACAAAGGGTTTAAATTTGTGTAAAAATTTAGTTTTAAACAAGATATAGAAGTGATGTTTTGTAAAAGAGGTTTTTCAAACCCTTATGCTCAATAGTAATTGAGGACTTTTATACTTTCATTTTATTAAATGTTTAGCTCGATTGCTTTTATTTTCGAGATGCGAAGAATCTTCGAGAAAATAAGATATATAGCAGTGCCGAACTCCTTTTGGGCATGAGAGTTGTCTAAGGAAATTCAGACACTATGACAGACACTGTGATCACATGATTCCTAGGCTCACATGATGTAGCAATTTATATGAAAGTTGTAAGCAGTTATATATATAAAAGCTGTAAGTATATATATACAGACTGTCAACCACCACGAAGCTAACTTCATGGGGGACTAGAAATGTAAATATATAAAAGCGGTAAATATATATATAGAGACATGATCAACAACAACAAAGCACATCCATGAGGGATCTAAAATGTAAATAAAGCAGTAAAAACGATCAATCACCACGAAGTAAACTTCAGGCGGGACAAAATGTAAATAAAGCAGTAAAAACGATCAACCGCCATGAAGTAAACTCCAGGGGGGAAGAAATGTAAATAAAGCTGTAAAATGCCACGAAGTAAACTCCAGGCCTGACAAAAATATAAATATATATATATATAAAAGCAGTAACGCACCAGATATTATATACATGCTCAACTAATAGAGTTTAATGGGTATATATATATATATATATATATATATATATATATATATATATATATATATAGCTGTAAACACTCAGGATATAAAATGTGCTCATCTAATGAGCAGTCCCACAAAAATTTATATATATGTATATATATATATATATATATATATATATATATATATATATATATATATATATATATATATATATATATATATATATAAGCAATAAACACTCCGGATATAAATCCAGGCTCATCGAATAGAGTTCGACCATAGTTTATATATAAGTATATATATATAAGCAATAAATGCTCCTGACGTGAGTCCAGGCTCAATCGAGGCATAACTCGACAATGTTAGTCCACACACACACACACACACACACACACACACACACACACACACACACACACACACATATATATATATATATATATATATATATATATATATACAAAACGAAATAAAAAGCCACGGACCGAAGTCCGGGCATACACACGCAACACGACTCTCAACATGAAGAAGCAGTGTATCCGCAAGATGTGGAGAAAAGGCTTTGAAAGGTGTAAGAAGGCTTGACAGAGTGGCCAAAGAAGACTTCTATAGCTTTAAATAGATGAACACTCTCGGTTCCCTAGAAAAAATATAGCAATATATGAGCTCACAAGTGTTTAAAATTAGAAATCACTTAGTTTATAGTGTGTACAAAGCAAATTGGACAAGGCTTCCTCGCTATTTTCTCTTAAAAATGGCCACCCCAAGACCTCTATTTATAGAGGGGTGAGCCGAAGGTGTACCTGTGGCAGTCGCAGATGCACCTGCGTCTGCCCGGGGTGCCCCAACCCGCATGTGTGAAACGTGTTCTCCGTTCGAACTTTCAGAACTTCAATTCGGGCATCCAATCGAGGTGTATAAGACTAGTTTCAGAGTGCTATTTGTTAGTTGGTCAGTATATAGGGATATTATGTGATATGTTGATTTCTTTAATTAACCCTTATTTTATGGCAGTATTTGAGAATGTCGACTGAGAATGTTAAAAGTGGAGTAAATGAGACAATGGAGACGCCTGTACTCACCAATGAGGAGAACGTGCGGCAGGCTGGCAATGTTCCTCCTGTGAACAATGCCACTGAGCAGATGATGAACGACGAGATGTTTAGAAGTTCTTTATAGTTCATGCAAAATCAGATGAGGGAGACTCGTGTTCAAAATACAAGTGGAAATGAAAGCAACGCACGGTTTGTCACAGCCAAGCAGTTCAAAGAGTTGGGACCACCAGAATTCTTGGGAAAGCCGGATCCGATTAAGGTAGAGACGTGGGTTAAGCAAATTACGAAGATATTCGATGTCATGGGATGCACGGAGGAACAGAAGGTTCCATTCGCTACTTTTATGTTTCATAATGAGGCAGATTACTGGTGGAAATCTGTGAAGCGTACCCATCCAGCCGCACTAAGCATGTCTTGGGAGACATTTCAGAAACTGTTCAATGACAAGTACTTTCCTAAAAGTATTCGTCATATGAAGGAAGTGGAGTTTATTAGACTAGAACAAAATAACATGACGGTGTCCCAGTATGAGGAAAAGTTTGCAGAGTTGTCCAGGTTTGCACCTCATTTGGTGGAGAATGAGGAACGTATGACGCGGATGTTTCTGAGAGTTTTGAAACTCGGCATACGTCAGTATCTCATTTCTCATAAATTTTCTCACTAATCAGATGTTGTCAACAGGGCTCAATTGTTAGAGCGAGATAACGAGTACGGTCAACCGAGGGATCACAACTAGGATCATACTGGAGATAGCAGTCAATAGAATAATGATAACTAGCAGAGAAAGAAAAAGACGGACAAAAATAGTAACCACTCTGGTGGTAGTCATGGCCATGAGAATAGAAGAAGCGAGTCGGGAGGAGATTTTAAAAAGAGGAGATTCAATAACGACCATGTGAAGATGTCGGCTTAGCAAAAGAATCGGTTCTAAGGAGGAGAACAATACCGGTCATATGCTACAAATGCGGGAAGAGGGACATATCGGTCAAACCGTCCACAACAGTTCAAGGTATGTTATAATTGTGGAAAGGAAGGACATATCGCTCGAGATTGTACGGTAGCGAAATCAAGTCCAGGGGGGACGGTGACTCAAAAGGCTGTCCCAAAAAAGTAGAAGTCAATGGTTCCTGGAAGAGTGCTTGTTGTGACTGGTCAAAATGCAAGGAACCCAAACGAGGTGATCACGGGTAAGCTAATCAGTAATTCTTGCAAAGTTTATACCTTACTTGATACCGGTGCTACCCATTCATTTATCTCTCCTACTTGTGCTCAATGTTTAAACTTGACTCCGGAGAAATTAGACTTTGATTTATTTATGGAGACTCCATTAGGAGAAACTTTCATCACATCCACTGTTTATAAATCTTGTTTGATCCAAGTTGGCACCATCACATTACCTGTTGACCTTACCTCTTTAAAGATACTTACTTTTGATGTGATTTTAGGGATTGATTGGTTAACTACTCATCATGCCAAAATTGATTGCTTTCGTAAGGTTGTTAATTTTCATATTCCTAACCAACCTGTTGTACGCATTCAAGCAACTAAACCATTAAAATCAATCACTGTCATATCTAGTCATAAAGTTATTCATTTATTGAAAAACGGATGTCAAGCTTTCTTAGCCCATGTTATGGATTTGAATAAAGACACGTCAGATTTGAATAATATTCCTGTTGTTAGTAAATTTCCTGACGTGTTTCCTGAAGAACTTTACGGTCTACTCCCAGAACGTGAAGTTGAATTCTTTATTGATCTTGAGCCTGGTACAAAGCCCATTTCTAAAACCCCATATCGAATGGCTCCTATTGAACTTCAGGAGTTAAAGGTCCAACTATAGGAGTTATTGGACATCGGTTTCATTCGTCCTAGTACATCTCCTTGGGGTGCTCCTGTTTTATTCGTAAAGAAGAAAGACGGGAGTATGCAACTTTGTATTGACTATCGGGAATTGAACCATGTTACCATCAAGAATAGGTATCCGCTACCTCCTATTGATGACCTATTTGACCAGTTGCAAGGAGTACAATTCTTTTTAAAGATCGATCTTCGTTCTGGATATCATTAGTTGAAGATTAGAACTGAAGATATTCCAAAGACTGCCTTTAGAACTCGGTATGGGCATTATGAATTCTTAGTCATGTCTTTTGGATTGACTAATGCTCCTGCGACATTCATGGATATGATGAACCGAGTATTCAAGGATTATTTGGATCAGTTCGTTGTTGTCTTTATGGATGACATCCTCATATATTCCAAAAGCCGTGAAGATCATGAGCACCATTTGAAGTTGGTACTCCAAAGGCTTCGTGAAAAAAAGCTATATGCCAAGTTGAAGAAATGCGAGTTTTGGCTTGAGGAAGTAGCATTCCTTGGGCATGTGGTGTCTAAACATGGAGTATCTATCGACCCGGTGAAGATTGAAGCAATACAAAGTTGGGAGCAACCAAAGTCGGTGACCGAAGTACGTAGATTTCTGGGCTTAGCTGGTTATTATCGGAGATTTGTGGAAGGGTTTTCTTGAATCGCTACTCCATTAACTCAGATAACTCGGAAGGATACAAAATTCGTTTGGAGTGAGGAATGCGAGAAGAGTTTCCAAGAACTTAAGAGGAGACTTATTTCGGCACCTGTTCTAACAATACCATCTAGTTCGGATGGATTTGTTATCTACAGTGATGCTTCAGGCAAAGGGTTAGGATGTGTTCTCATGCAACGTGGGAAAGTCATAGCCTATGCCTCGCGAAACTTAAAGAATATGAGAGGAATTATCCTACTCATGATCTAGAGTTAGCAGATTGATCGTCAAGGCTTAAAGATCCGGAGGCACTATCTATATGGGGAGAAAGTGGAGATATATTTGCACCATAAAAGCCTTAAATATTTCTTCACTCAAAAGGAACTCAACATGCGGCAACGATGTTGGCTCGAGTTGTTGAAAGATTACGACCACACTATTCAATACCATCTTTGGAAAAGTGAACGTGGTGGTGACGGCGTTGAGTAGAAGATCATATGCAGGAATGAGTGCGATGATGTCAAGTATATGCATAGAGCCAACTTTAATAAAAAAAGTTAAGGTTGCTCAAGCCACCGACCCGGAGCTGATGCGTATGAAGAAGAAATTACAAGAAGGTGCTATTTCGGAAGCGAGAATCGATGAGGAAGGAATACTTCAAGTCCACTCCAGACTTTGTGTTCCTAACGACTCTGATTTGAAGTACAAGATTATGATGGAGGCACACAATACACCATTTGCGATCCATCCTGAAAGTACCAATATGTATCGTGATCTTCGACATACATTTTGGTGGAATAATATGAAGAGAAAGATTGTAAAGTTTATCTCGATGTGTTTAACTTGTCAACGTGTAAAGGCAGAACATCAAGTACCTAAGGGTCCATTGCAACCACTTGAGATTCCGAAATGGAAGTGGGAACAAATTACCATGGATTTTGTTACGGGTCTTCCTACGGTTTCTCAAGGCATCGATGCTATTTGGGTTATTGTTGATAGATTAACCAAGTCTGCTCATTTCTTACCGATACAGGAGACTTATTCCCTTGAACATCTTGCTCATATGTATGTAAATGAGATTGTGAGATTGCATGGCATGCCAATATCTATAGTTTCGGATCGTGACCCAAGATTTACTTCAAGATTTTGGGTTAGCTTACAAAAAGCTATGGGCACAGATTTACGATTTAGATCGGCATACCATCCTCAAATGGACGGACAATCAGAGAGGACTATTCAAACTCTTGAAAATGTATTAAGACTCTGTGTCCTAGACTTCAAAGGGAGTTGGGATAAGTATTTACCATTGGTGGAATTCTCCTATAACAACAGTTATCAGACAAGCATTGATGTGGCCCCATTTGAAGCAATGTATGGACGAAAGTGTCGCTCTCTAGTATGTTGGGACGAGGTGGGTGAAGCAACATTGTTGGGACCCGAGTTGGTACGTATGACTACGAAAAAGATCCAAATGATTCGACAACGTATACAAATGGCACAAGATCGACAAAAGAGTTATGCGAATCTTCATCGAAAGGACGTGAAATTTAGTATTGGGGATCATGTATTGTTGCATGTTGCCCCATGGAAGGGAGTTACAAGATTCGGGAAGAGAGGAAAGCTCAATCCACGATTTATTGGTCCATTTCAAATTCTTGACCGAGTAGGTAATGTAGCCTATAGACTCGCGTTACCTCCGAGTATGTCTCGTGTTCATAATGTGTTTCACATATCTGTACGAGGAGGTACCTGTCAAGATCTTGGATAGAAAGGAGCATGTCCTACGCACGAAGGTCATACCACACATTAAAGTTTTGTGGAGAAACCATGCTATAGAGGAAATGACCTGGGAGTTGGAAACAGAAATGAAAGCGAGGTATCCTCACCTTTTCAAAACACTGTGTATTTTACGCCAATTTCGAGGACGAAATTTCATAAGGAGGGGAGGTTGTAAGACCCCAACTTATTATTTAATGAAATTAAATTTCCTCTATTTATTATCTTGAAATAATAAGGGATGTTATTTTTTTCATATATGATAATATTTCTTTCAATAACATTATACCGAAGTATTAATCTGAACTTTTAATCAAATTTGGAACTTTTTGTGTCGGGGTTACTATTCACGTATACTGCACTATTCACGTATATAGCAACCCCGAATCCGGGTCCCAAATCACCGCAAATTTGGTTCACTATTTCTATAATTGTTTGCGGAAGATATAAACATAAATTGTTTATACAATACACTATACACACTTTTCCCCAAAATCGAGTAACCTTAACTTATACACAATTCATACACTATCTAACATATAACACATTTATCAAACTATACTATTACAAATTAGCCGCACATTAACTGTAAGCTGGAACTATCTTTAACCTTTCCTTGTATCCAACGCATTCGCCTTATCTGCAATGTTTTGTCATGATATAGTAAGGGTGAGCTTAAAAGTTGCCCAGCAAGTTTAAATACAATTTAAAGATATATCATGACTGAAGAGTTTGAATAATAAGATGGCTATAATTCATCAATATAATTGAGAACTAGCACGAACAAAATTTTTGACTGAACAAGTTTTAAACATGAACAAACATTTCTGGACCAACCGGTAATGAAGGTGATCAACCTTTCATACCTGACTTATACATGCAATATGTACAGAGTACAATTCAACATGGCAATCAGCAATGATTAACCATAAGCATATCTGAATCAAACACTCTTAGTAGAGTTAAGTAAAACTTGCCTGAACCGTTGATTACCGCAACACAATTTATAACGCTTATCCAAAGACCTATTATTAGTATATAGATCTCCAAATATTAGAATAATATCATCATAGTATAATAATGTTATATTTATATACACAAAATAACCTAAACACATAACACATAACCTTATCAGTCTATAACACATATGAGATATAGCATCAAGTCAAACTATTTAAGTCTGAGTTGAAACTGACACAATTCTATCATCCCAACGGTCTAGTTAGATAAATAACGAGTTTAATTTCAATTAAACTCTTTCTAAGCACTTAACAATTATCACAAATAATTTATATCAGTCAAAACATTTTTCCTAGGCTCGTAATAATTTTCGGATAATTATTACCATTTATCATGATTTTCCAATCATTAATATCGTATTTATATGAATTAAATACCACATAATTCATTAATCATTAATATTTGTTTAATATAAAATATTAATGAAAATCATAACATAATATTATAATATAATTATAATATATCAAAGTATTTTTAATACCTAAAATCATATTTATATGATTTTTAAACACTTAAATCTATTATCCGATAATAAAATATTAATATTAAAATATTAATATTTTCATGACTAAATATCAAAATTATATTTTATAACTTAAAATATTTTTATAATACTTAAATCATTTTTAAATGAGTTTTAAAACATTAATTCTAATTTTTCATAATTTATTTAATATATTTATTAAATAAACTAATTACCATTAATAATAAATTATTAATGAAATTCATTATAAAATATTAAAAGTCATCAAAAATAACTTAAAATATTTTCTAACACCATAATATAATTTCCCATGATTTTTTTCATGAATTAAAACTATTTTTAAATAATTTATTTAATATTATAATTAAATAAATAAATACCTTTTATATTCCCAAAAATATTAAATATTTTTGAAATATATCCAAAATAATTAAAAACTATTTTTTAGGCTTTAAAATAATTTTTCATAATTTATTATGTATTTTTAATAATTAAAAACCATTTTTTTTCTATTTATTAAATAAAATAAATCATTTTCCTAAAATAAATGTCATTAAAGGGCCCTATAGCGACAGAACCGTCGCTATAGGTGTTCTTCAGCGTTCTTGGCCAATTCCCAAAAACTCATGTCAGAGTTCGTGCGACCTTGTTTGACCAGTTCTATAATCGTGATTATTGTGTTTTCTGGGCAGATAAATTGTTATAGTTGTAGTATTAGTGTAGTACTACAAGTATAAACAAATTCCATAGTCAAAACATGAAATACCTGCAAGATCTAAGCTACATAAAACGTTGTCAGACCTGTTCTTCAAATTCTGGGTTTTCCAGATTTGAAGAATAGTTCGAGTTTGCTTCTTTAAATCCATATATCTTGGGTTCTAGGTAAAGTTTGGATGATCTATAGGTTCTGACTTGTAATCCGGTTGCCCAGGTATCATAATATATAGACATATCAATATAAAAACAACAATAAGTTAAGATTTTTAAATGGTCAAAGTAAATTTGGAAAGATCGTTTTTAAGGAATTGGGTTTCCAATTTTACCCGATCGATTGGTGATGCTTGTTTGACTGATTACAACTTTAATTATATGCAAGATCTAGGTGTTCTAAAGGATTGATGTTGTATTCCTTGTACCAGATTACATGCCCATAACACAAACGTTGCCAAAACACTTGTCAGTAGGAAGATTAGAGGCTTTAAAGTCGCTTGTCAGACCATCTGGGCAAATCTGGGATGCCCAGATTCCAGATTTCGTGGTCGGTCAAAGGGTTTTGACTGCTTATAACTTTAAATATACACCAGTTCTGGACTTGATTCAAGTTCCAGATCAAAGAAAACATGGCATACTACAGATCTATAGCATAAACTACACAAAACACTTATCACACACGGATCTAAAGGTCCTGACATTTGCTTGTCAATCAACATTTTTCAAGATTTTCAGATTTGAGAAATCTTTAAATTCGTGCATCTAGATGTTATAGATCCTTGATCTAACAACCCAGATCACTTATTAACACCCTAATACACAACTTTAAACAACCAATTACAACAAATAACCTCAGATCATAAAATTTCTAAATTTTGGGATTTTATACCTTTGAGCTTTGATTTTTGATTTCTGACTTTAATGATTCTGATCTTAGCTTGCTATGAACTGATCCTAGCTTTTCATAACACTCCTTCTCACTCTTAAACCCAAAAATATAGAGAGTGAGGGGACTTGGATAGAATGTCAAGTAAAGTAAGTATTTCTTACCTTTTAAATTCTAGATTTTTTTTTTGATTCAATGTATGTTGCTTATAATATGGCTAATATGAGAGATATATGCCACATGCTAGCTAGGTTTAGGCTTAGGGTTGTTGAACAACCCAAATTTTATCTAGATTTACAAGTTACCTTACTAAAGAAATTAAAAGGGCATAATTGTCATTTCTCATGCCATTTTTATTCTAGAATTGGTATTTGATGAAACCCTTAGGGTTTGAACCTTAGGGTTTAACCCTTAGGGTTAAAACCTAAGATTCACAAAAATCACATTTCTAGAATTTCCGGATTTAAGATTTTCGAAACAGAAAATTAACATTCCTAAATTATAATTAGAGTTTCACTAATTATATTAAGATTCCTTAATCATAAACCAAGTTGGCTAATTAGGATTATTATTCCCTAATTAATATTGCTCAATTAAATCCACAACTGTACTCTAACGGAACAATTAGGGTTCAAAAGTTTTAAATTAGGGTTTGCTATTTAATTAAGCTTTACCCTAATCAATATTATAATTAATTGCATTAAAGCATTATAATTCTCTATTAAGTTCCGAGATTAGGGTTTCAAATTACCGGAATTTGAAATTAGGGTTTCCAGATCTGGTATTAGGGGTTTCTTAATAATCAATTAGGGTTTCAAATAAATCTTTAGGATTTTCCCTAATTAAGTATATTCAATAACGTTTAATCCTTATATATAGCATTTAAATTCCCGAATTAGGGTTTTCGATATCTGAATTAGGGTTTTAGATTCCCAGAGCTGAAATTAGGGTTTCAGAACTGATTTCTAGGGTTTCTTATCAGACGTTAGTGTTTCCTAACTGAACGTTGACATTCTTAATATAAACTTAGGATTTGCCACAGATAAAATTTATCTGGCCAACCCTTGACCCTTAAACCACATTTAGAACACATACATAACCATAAACACAGAATATATTCACATAAATCCTTAATCCTGAATAATTCACCTAAATCCTTCACAGATTTTTGAAACCCTCAAAATTCCTTCCCAAAAATGTCAAACGCATACACTTATTTTCTGTCTAGGTCTAGTATTTGACCTTAAATCAATCATTTAAGATTTTAATAAATTGTCTAAATTCTCGAGTTGTCACATTCACCCCTCCTTATAAGAAATTCGTCCCCAAAATTCACCTTACACCTTACACCAAACAGCTTACACCATTCACACATATCACATGCTACCCAATACACCACTCACAAGAGTAAAAGTTTTCAAATTGTGCTGAGGGGTCATATAGACCATGAACACATAGATTTAACGGTATTCATACCGCAAAACTATACATTACTTGGTCTGTTTACAATCACAAAGAAGGTAAACTACCATTACTAGTACTTTAGGTGATTAGCCTATCGTACTCTTACGTCATGCATAATGTATTAATCATTTTTAGCAAATATTTACGCTACTAGATTGGATTATTTATCCAAACGACATTGTTTACCTCAGTTTTATCATAGGATTCCGCACCAAAACAATTTGGTTCGGGAAATTTCTTTCAATGAACACTTAGAGTTTTCAGAACATTTGTCTAGCTGAATCAAAGAGCGTAGACTCATATCGATAATTCAATTCAATCGAATTATTTAGGTGTAGCCAAACCCCGTTGGCAAATTAAATTTTTGAAAACATTTTCGAGAATGATGTCATGATGCCGTACTGTATTAACAGTCCTTTTGAGGACGCCGTCATTGTATGACTTTGTCATAACACATCATACAATAGTAGAACAACGATTTTAGGTCAAATTCACACTAAATATTCCTGTATTTACAACTCCATCACATTTTTATCATCTCTGCACCAGGTTATATGGTACATGAGTGATAATTAAAATATATTTTGATATTTCAAATCATTTGCGTCTCAGTCAAATAAGTAGCATAGATCAGATTTTAAACCGTTTAAAAAATGGTTACGAGTCTACATTTTTTTTAAAGGCACATAGTGCTTATTTAGCTTGATGTCAAAATTTTGAAGTTTAGCATAGCTAGGAGTTTAGTAAAAACCTAATGCTTCCACTAATAATCATTTGCTTAACAATCTATCTGTTCCTGTAATCCTTAACCCTCCATTCACATAAAACTATACCCGGTTCGTCAAACCACACTTATGAGTGCATAAACTTGACCACAATTATATGAGTTTAAGAACTTACTCTAGTCTGACCTTTGGCGTCCGTTCGCTGAGGGGTTTATAAACATTTCCTATAACTATAGGTCAAGGATGTCACATAAGTATGAGTTTTAAGAACTCGTACTTAATCCTATATTCTCTACCTATGTCCTATTTATCTGTATATAACAAATAGCGTGACACAACATTTCAATGATTATCAATGCCATCAACTAAGTATTTTTTACACCAAGTACAATTCCCCGCCCATACAAGGAATCATACAATTCAGCTACCGACATAAGTCCTCATTGAAATCCCCACCTAATCTTAACCCCCTTTTCCATACGAATTTCATTTAATCCGTATTCATAATCCTTTCCTGAATCTGTACCATTCACAAAGCAATCTTGCTTTAAACTTTCCAATCATTAGATTGATTCTTTCGGGCTGTCATAACCTTATCAGATCACGGAGTGATCTCATCGTATATATTACGATTCAATTCTATGTCTTGATCGTTTTGTTTTACGATCTCCTATCCCTGCACTTCTGTTCACCACTACTGTTCACCTTAATTATCAGAGTTAGGGAACTCTGTATCTTAACAACTTACCGAGATTCGTCTTTTAATCTTACCGACCAACTAACTCTATGTGAGTTAGATCTTATCCTAATCACTGCGGTTATTAGTCTCAGGTATTCCTACCTAAGCTTCATAACCAACAGCTTTGATACCAACTGTAGCAACCCCGAATCCGGGTCCCAAATCACCGCAAATTCGGTTCACTATTTCTATAACTGTTTGCGAAAGATATAAACATAAATTGTTTATACAATACACTATACACATTTTTCCTCAAAATCGAGTAACCTTAACTTATACACAATTCATACATTATCTAACATATAACACATTTATCAAACTATACTATTACAAATTAGCCGCACATTAACTTTAAGCTGGAACTATCTTTAACCTTTCCTTGTATCCAACGAATTCGCCTTATCTGCAATGTTTTGTCATGATATAACAAGGGTGAGCATGAAAGTTGCCCAGCAAGTTTAAATACAATTTAAAGATATATCATGACTGAAGAGTCTGAATAATAAGCTGGCTATAATTCATCAGTATAATTGAGAACTAGCACGAACAAAATTTTTGACTGAACAAGTTTTAAACATGAACAAACATTTCGGACCAACTAGGTAATGAATGTGATCAACCTTTCATACCGAAAGTTATACATGCAATATGTACAGAGTACAATTCAACATGGCAATCAAAGAATGATTAACCATAAGCATATCTCGAATCAAACACTCTTAGTAGAGTTAAGTAAAACTTGCCTGAACCGTTGATTACCGCAACACAATTTATAACGCTTATCCAAAGACCTATTATTAGTAATATAGATCTCCAAATATTAGAATAATATCATCACAGTATAATAATGTTATATTTATAAACACAAAATAACCTAAACACATAACACATAACCCTATCAGTCTATAACACACATGAGATATAGCATCAAGTCAAACTATTTAAGTCTGAGTTGAAACTGACACAATTCTATCATCCCAACGGTCTAGTTAGATAAATAACGAGTTTAATTTCAATTAAACTCTTTCTAAGCTCTTAACAATTATCACAGATAATTTATATCAGTCAAAACATTTTTCCTAGGCTCGTAATAATTTTCGGATAATTATTACCATTTATCATGATTTTCCAATCATTAATATCTCATTTATATGAATTAAATACCACATAATTCATTAATCATTAATATTTATTTAATATAAAATATTAATGAAAATCATAACATAATATTATAATATAATTATAATATATCAAAGTATTTTAATACCTTAAAATCATATTTATATGATTTTTAAATACTTAAATCTATTATCCGATAATAAAATATTAATATTAAAATATTAATATTTTCATGACTAAATATCAAAAGTTATATTTTATAACTTAAAATATTTTTATAATACCTAAATCATTTTTAAATGATTTTTAAAACATTAATTCTAATTTTCATAATTTATTTAATATATTTATTAAATAAACTAATTTCCATTAATAATAAATTATTAATGAAATTCTTCACAAAATATTAAAAGTCATCAAAAATAACTTAAAATATTTTCTAACACCATACTATAATTTTCCATGATTTTTCATGAATTAAAACTATTTTTAAATAATTTATTTAATATTATAATTAAATAACTAAATACCTTTTATATTCCCAAAAATATTAAATATTTTTGAAATATATTCAAAATAATTAAAAACTATTTTTCAGGCTTTAAAATAATTTTTCATAATTTATTATGTATTTTTAATAATTAAAATCTATTTTTTTCTATTTATTAAATAAAATAAATCATTTTCCTAAAATATGTGCCGCCCCCAAAATAGGTCCATTCCATCCAACCCATTCTGAGTCGTCAAATACATGGTACAGAAATAACTACAACTTTATTATTACAACATATAAACTGTGAGTTTAAATACATATATTTCCATCTAGACAATATCCACACGAAAATAAATCCCCATCATAATTATTGATACATTATTTTATAAAAATGGTGAGAACTACTAAACAACTCTCTCTAGAACCTTCATTTCATACCCCGACTAGTACTCGCTACATTCTCGCCTCCTGAGAAGAAAAATGGAACAAAAAGGAAAAGGGTGAGCTCAACTAGCTCAGTAAAGAATATTATGACTAAGATAATATACAACAAATTATCGTTAGTCTTCAACAGGGAAAAATCTAATAGAATACAATAGACAACCATTTTTAAATCAACAATGCGGTGAAACAACAATTCATTAGAAGAGTTAAGTAGAGAATGCAAACTACTATCTTCTATATATGAATTTAAAAGTTCATCGTCGATATTTTATCCTCGTAACATCAATCATATATATATCCGAATCAAGTATTCATCTTTGCACTACTGAGCCAAAGATATTCATCGATTGGTCATGTTCATCTAAACACTGTTCATCTTTGCACCACGGCCAAAGATATTAATCGATCGGTCATGTTCATCTCAACACTGTTCATCTTTGCACGGGCCAAAGATATTCATCAAGAAATCATTCATCTTTGTACTATGTGCCAAAGATATTCAAGAATATCATCATTTAGGACCGAGGATGATGAAAAATATTTTAAAGGAAACAAATCCAATTGAAACAAAAGAACAAATATTAAGGATTCAGTATTTTAAACAATCCAAGTTCAAAAATACTTCATAAGTAATCGAGTGGAGTAAAATTCAAGAATGATCAAAACATGGATACAATCAAAGCTAGTATCCATAATTGATATTTTGGACAAAAAGAAGAAATTTCATTTTTTTAGGTGAATAGGTCAGATTTGTGAATAGTGCTTAGTATACGTGAATAGTAAACTCGACACCAAAAGATAGAAATTTCATAAAAAACATCTTCACGCTTCGTGAATAGTACTCGTGAATAGTAACTAGTGAATAGTAACTCATGAATAGTAACTTGTGAATAGTAACTCGTGAATAGTAACCCCGACATGAAAAAATTCCAAATTTGATAAAAATTTCCAACCAATATTTCGGCATAATGATATTGAAGAAATAATATCATTTTCGAATAAAATAACATCACTTACCTCGGAAGACAGTACTTCTAGTTGAAACATCGGATATAGGCTATGACTTGAACTTGCACCGTATTGTAATACTCAAAGTATACTCAAAATACTCACAAGAATACGCTCGATAATATAGAGAGAGAAAACTTCAGTTTCTGGTGTGATTTTTAATTCTAACCTAAGCACCCTATTTATAGGAAAATGCTTAGAACACCAAAGTAGAAAATTTAATAAATTAATATTATTTATTTTCCACATCTTCCTACGCATCCATGAATCTGAACTCAGCCATCCTAACACATGTTAAATGAGTCCCAAAAATGTAAAAAACGTTTTTCTTATTAAAAATAATTAAAACTTCAAAAATTAATTATTTCGGAGCTTCAGAACTTCAATAATTCATAATAAATAGTCCTTTTATCAGAAATTTCAAATCTCGCAACTTTTTATAGGAAATTCAATTCTCTACAACTTTGCAGAAGAAAATTTTTCCAAATTTCAAACAGAAATTGACCAAAATCCACAAACGGACGATTTTATAAGCTATAATCAAATTTCGGTCAATAATTGTGTCCACCAACACACAAAATATGTGTTAAACATTTAATGCCACAAAAATACTCTTCATCCTCATATAATCATATATCCCACATTCATTATAAAAATATCATCGTCAATATATTATTAAAATAATATATTTAAATGAATTATTTTATCAGAAAAAAGATAAAATATTAATTTTCAACAATTGTCACATTAAAAATTTTCTCCATCTATATCCACATAAAATCAATATTTTCCTCATCATATAAATTAATAATTAATTATTCACAAATAATATTACAAAATCACAAGATCGACAACCGTGTAGTTTCCTCAGAAAGAGAGGGGCTTTCCAATAAGGATCTCTCTCATCAAGTGCGCAATTAGGTGACCAAACCTCTCCTTTGATGTAACTTTCTAGACATTGCCAATAATGTTATCCAATAATATTATTCAGATAATATGAATTATTGTCTAGATAATGGAAAATCCGTAATGACAATTTATTGAAACAACAAAGAATATAAAATATCAATGCAAAGAATTATTGAATCAATAAAATAAAATCTTGAATAGTAATTCATCGTAATAATTATTGAGTAGTGCCTTCTTTACGTAAGAATCAATAATTGGTGCAATACCGTAATGTATCTCGCTCAACAACGCGTATTAGTGTGTTTTAACCAACCGGTATTCCAACAAGATAAGCAGTAATAACTACGTAGATTATTTATAAACAACTTCTATTTGTCGTTTTCTTCATCCAATCGCTTTCAAGGTTATGGGGCCCACAAAAGGCTCATGGTAAATGCATTTAATATTCCCCCACACAGCATTTAATATTCTATAACCACTTGCTTAGTTTGAAATATTTGCGCATTTTACCCATAACTATCCACATTAATCAAATCAACCCTTACTATTTCAAAATAATAAATATAGGAAAATAAATTTCATTTATTAATAATTTGGGGTCTTACAACCTCCCCTCCTTATGAAATTTCGTCCTCAAAATTAACGTACGTACCTGATGTTTCGAAAAGATGAGAATACCTCGCTTTCATTTCCGTTTCCAACTCCCATGTCATTTCCTCAATAGCATGGTTTCTCCACAAAAATTTAACTTGTGGTATAACCTCGGTACATAGGACATGTTCTTTCCTATCCAATATCTTGACAGGTACCTCCTCGACGTTAAGTCTTGGCTATCTAAATGGGTTCTAACTCAATGACGTGGTTCAGGTCGTCCACGTATTTACGTAACATCGATACGTGAAAAATGTTATTAACACGCGTCATACTTGGCGGTAAAATGAGTCTATAGGCCACAGTTCCTATTCGATCGAGAATTTTAAATGGATTAATAAATCGAAGGTTTGAGCTTTCCTCACCTCACCGATTCTTGCTTTTGAAATAACAACTTCTTCCACCTCTTTCTTCAAATTCATAAGCTCCGGTGTGTAGCTTGAACAGCTTTAACTTTATCGATTAAAGTCGATTATACTAGTATATCATCACGTGGGTACCTAGAGTTTTCATCTCCATCTCTATTATTTGTAAATTATATGAAATGAGTCTTTGACAATATCGTACTCGTACTTGTATACGATATTCTACTCAACACGTCAGCTACCACGTTCGCTTTTTCAGGATGGCATGGTCAGAACATGTGCTGAAATGAGTCCTCTTGAGTTCTTTGAAGCTCTTCCGACATTCTTTGCTCCATTCAAATTTTGTATCTCTACGAGTCAGCTGCGTTAATGGAATAGCGATTCGAGAATATCCTTCAACGAATCTCCGATAATAACCAACTAAGCCTGAAAGCTACGTATTTCGATTCATCAAGCTTAGGTTGTTCTCAATCGTGACTCATATCCCAACCTTGGATAGCACGTTACAATGACACCTATCGGTTTACTATCGCACGAATATGGTATCCCTACGGAGAGTCAGCGATTGCATTACACAAAGGAAGTCACCAGATAAAGGCTCGGTACCAAATTCTATAGTTGAATTTTAACTCCGAAGTTCAATAGGAGCCATTCGATATGAGATTTTAGAAATGAGTTTTGTCTAGGGTTCAAAGTCGATACAAAATTTAATATCGTGTTTTGGGAGTAAGCCAAGAATTTCTTCAGGAAATACGTCAGGAAAAATCAATAACAACAGGAATATTATTCAAATCTGACGTGTCTTTATTCAAATCCATAACATGGACTAAGAAAACTTGACATCCGTAATAAACGATTGACTTCATGGCTTGATATGAAAATGTTTGACTACAATGGTTTGATTGCTTGAATTCGAATAACAGGTTGCTTAGGAATATGAAAACTAATAACCTTACGAAAGTAATCAATTTCGGCATGATGAGTAGTTAACCTTAAAATCACATCACAAGCAAATATCTCTATAGAAATAAGGTTAACAGGTAATGTGATAATGCCAACCTGAATCAAGCAAGATTTCTAAACAACGGATGTAATGAAAGTTTCTCCTAACGGAGTCTCCATAAATAGGTCAAAGTCTAATTTCTCCGTAGTCAAGTTCAAACGTTGAGCGCAAACAAGAGAGATAAAAGAATGGGTAGAACCGGTATCTAGTAAGGTATAAACTTCACAAGAATTTATAATTAACTAACCCGTGCTAACTTCGTTCGGGTTCCTCGTATTTTGACCGGTCATGACAAAGGCTCTTCTAGGAACCGTTGACTTTGACTTTTCTAGGACATTCTTTTAAGTCACCATTCCCGCTGGACTAGGTTTCGATACCATACAATCACGAGCGATATGTCCTTCTTTTCCACAATTATATCATACCTTAAACTGTTGTGGGCAGTTTGGGCTGATATGTCCCTCTTTCCCAAGATTTGTAACATACACGAATCGGTGGTCTTTTCTCCTCCTTGGAACCCGATTACATCGGGCGCCGACGTCTTCACATGCTCGTTGTTGAATCTCCTCTTTTTAAAATCTCCTCCCGACTCGCTTCTTCTATTTTGCATGGCCACGATTACCACCAGAGTGGTTACCGCCTTTGTCCGTATTCTTCTTTCTCCATTTGGTTATCGTTATTCGATGACCTGCTATATCTTGATGATGATCCTAGTTATGGTCCCTCTGTTGAACGTACTCGTTATCTCGCTCTAATAATTGAGCCATGTTGACAACATCTGAATAGAGAGAAAATTTATGGAAAATGAGATACTGACGTATGTCGAGTTTCAAACCTCTTAGAAACATCCGCGTATACGTTCCTCATTCTCCACTAAATGAGGTGCAAACCTGGATAACTCCGCGAACTTCGCCTCGTACTGGGACACCGTCATGTTATTCTGCTCCAGTCTAATAAACTCCACTTCCTTCATATGACGAATACTTTCAGGGAAGTACTTGTCATTGAACTATTTCTGAAATTTCTCCCATGATATGTCGAAAGTGTAATTTGGATGGGTACACTTCATGTGATTCCC
This sequence comes from Panax ginseng, assembly GCA_020205605.1. Taxonomy (NCBI): domain Eukaryota; kingdom Viridiplantae; phylum Streptophyta; class Magnoliopsida; order Apiales; family Araliaceae; genus Panax; species Panax ginseng. Next base: position 80,751,400 of record CM035135.1, on the reverse strand, counting down.
ACCAAGAATCGCCTACACGGAACATAAAAGTAGCGAATGGAACTTTCTGTTCCTCCGTGCATCCCAAGACATCGAATATCTTGGTAATTTGTTTGACCCACGTCTCCGCCTTAATAGGATCCGGCTTTTCCCATAATTCTGGTGGTCCCAACTCTTTGAACTGCTTAGCTGTGACCACCCGTGAATTGCTATCATTTCCTCCTGTATTTTAAACACGATTCTCCCTCGTCTGATTTTGCATGAACTGCAAAAAGCTTCTAAACATCCCCTCGTTCATCATCTGCTTAGTGGTGTTATTCACGGGAGGTACATTGCCAGCCTATTGCACGTTCTCCTCGTTGGTAAGTACAGGCATCTCCACGGTCTCATTTACTCCACTGTTAATATTCTCAATCGACATTCTCAAAATCATCATAAAACAAGGGTTAATTAAGGAAATCAATATATCACATAATATCCCTATATACTATCTAACTAACAAATAAGCTTAGGTAGGACACACTAGAGAAGGATTTACTCGTCTCTCCCCTCCTAGTTCTATTCCCCGATCTCCGCCAGAGATCATATCCCTAAGTTCTGATACCAACTGTGACGCCCCCAAAATAGGTCCATTCCATCCAACCCATTCTGAGTCGTCAAATACATGGTACAAAAATAACTACAACTTTATTATTACAACATATAAACTGTGAGTTTAAATACAGATATTGCCATCCAGACAATATCCACACGCAAATAAATCCCCATCATAATTATTGATACATTATTTTACAAAAATGGTGAGGACTACTAAACAACTCTCTCTAGAACCTTCATTCCATACCCCGACTAGTACTCACTACATTCTCGCCTCTTGAGAAGAAAAATGGAACAAAAAGGAAAAGGGTGAGCTCAACTAGCCCAGTAAATAATATTATGACTAAGATAATATACAACAAATTATCGTTAGTTTTCAACAGGGAAAAATCTAATCGAATACAATAGACAACTAGTTTTAAATCAACAACTGCAGCGGAAACAACAATTCATTAGAAGAGTTAAGTAGAGAATGCAAACTACTATCTTCTATATATGAATTTAAAAGTTCATCGTCGATATTTTATCCCTGTAACATCAATCAATATATATCTAGAATCAAATATTCATCTTTGCACTCTGTGCCAAAGATATTCATCGATTGGTCATGTTCATCTAAACACTGCTCATCTTTGCACCTGGGCCAAAGATATTAATCGATCGGTCGTATGTTCATCTCAACACTGCTCATCTTTGCACTACGGGCCAAAGATATTCATCAAGAAATCATTCATCTTTGTACTACAGCCAAAGATATTGAAGAATATCATCATTTAGGACCGAGGATGATGAAAAATATTTTAAAGGAAATGAATCCAAAGTGAAACAAAAGAACAATATTAAGGATTCAGATTTTAAACAATCCAAGTTCAAAAATACTTCATAAGTAATCGAGTGGAGTAAAATTCAAGAATGATCAAAACATGGATACAATCAAAGCTAGTATCCATAATAGATATTTTGGACAAAAGAAGAAATTTCATTTTAAATTGAATAGTGCAGAGTATTCAGTGAATAGTGCCGATATCGTGAATAATGCCGAGTATCGTGAATAGTAACTCAAAACCAAAAGATAGAAATTTCACAAAAAAAAACATCTTCACGCTTTGTGAATAGTACTCGTGAATAGTAACTCGTGAATAGTAACTCGTGAATAGTAACTCATGAATAGTAACCCGAGGCATGAAAAAATTCCAAATTTGATAAAAATTTCCAACCAATATTTTAAGATAATGATATTGAAGAAATAATATCATTTTCGAATAAAATAACATCCCTTACCTCGAAAAATAGTACTTCTAGTTGAAAAACAGGATATAGTCGTGACTTGAACTTGCACCGTATTGCAATACTCAAAGTATACTCAAAATACTCACAAGAATACGCCGATAATATAGAGAGAGAAAACTTGATTTACGGTGTGATTTTTAATTTTAACCTAAGCACCTATTTATAGGAAAATGCTTAGAACACCAAAGTAGAAAATTTAATAAATTAATATTATTTATTTTCCACATCTTCCCACGCATCCATGAATCTGAACTCAAACCATCCTAACACATGTTAAATGAGTCCCAAAAATGTAAAAACGTTTTTCTTATTAAAAATAATTAAAACTTCAAAAATTAATTATTTCGGAGCTTCGGAACTTCAATAATTCATAATAAATAGTCCTTTTATCAGAAAATTCAAATCTCACTACTTTTTATAGGAAATTCAATTGTCTACAACTTTGCAGAAGAAAAGTTTTCCAAATTCCAGACAGAAATTGACCAAAATCCACAAATGGACGATTTTACAGGCTATAATCAAATTTCGATCAATAATTGTGTCCACCAACACACAAAATATGTGTTAAACATTTAATGCCACAAAAATACTCTTCCTCCTCATATACTCATATATCCCACATTCATTATAAAAATATCACCGTTAATATATTATTAAAATAATATATTTAAATGAATTATTTTATCGAAAAAAGATAAAATATTAATTTTCAACAATTGTCACATTAAAAATTTTCTCCATCTATATCCACATAAAATCAATATTTTCCTAATCATATAAATCAATAATTAATTATTCACAAATAATATTACGAGAATCAAGATCGACAACCGTGGCTCCTCAGAAAGAGGGGCTTTCAATAAGGATCTCTCCTTCTTGGGCGCCGCAATTAGGTGACCAAACCTCTCCTTAGATGTAACTTTCTAGACATTGCCAATAATGTTATCCAATAATATTATTAGGATAATATGAATTATTGCTCAGATAATGGAAAATCTCGTGTAATGACAATTTATTGAAACAACGGTAATATAAAATATCAATGCAAAGAATTATTGAATCAATAAAATAAAATAATTGAATAGTAATTCTCGTAACAATTATTGAGTAGTGCCTTCTTACGTAAGAATCAATAATTGGTGCAATACCGAGTGTGCTACTCGTTCAACAACGCGTATTAGTGTGTGTTTTAACCATAACCGGGTATTCCAACGGTATTAACTGTGAATAACTACTACTGATTATTTATAAACAACTTATATTTGTCGTTTTCTTCATCCAATCGCTTTCCGTTATGGGGCCCACAAAAGACTCCGCCGTCGTACGAATATTCCCCGACAGTACGAATATTCTATAACCACTTGCTTATTTTGAAATATTTGCGCATTTTACCCATAACTATCCACATTAATCAAATCAACCCTTACTATTTCAAAATAATAAATAGAGGAAAATAAATTTCATTTATTAATAATTTGGGGTCTTACAAAATAAATGTCATGAAAGGGCCCTATCGACAGAACCGTCGCTATAGGTGTTCTTGAGCGTTCTTGGCCAATTCCCAGAAACTCATGTCAGAGTTCGTGCGACCTTGTTTGACCAGTTCTATAATCGTGATTATTGCGTTTTCTGGCAGATAAATTGTTATAGTTGTAGTATTAGTGTAGTACTACAAGTATAAACAAATTCCATAGTCAAAACATGAACAACCTATAAGATCTAAGCTACATAAAATGTTGTCAGACCTGTTCTTCAAATTCTAGGTTTTCCAGATTTGAAGAACAATTCGAGTTAGCTTCGTTAAATCCATATATCTTGGGTTCTAGGTTTAGTTTGCGTGATCTATAGGTTCTGACTTATAGTCCGGTTGTCCAGGTATCTTAATATAAAAACATATCAATATAAAAACAACAATAAGTTAAGATTTGAGCCGGTCAAAGTAGGCTGGAAAGACTGTTCTTAAGGAATTTTGGGTTTCCTAGAATTTTACCTAGTCAGTCGGTCAACGCTTGTTTGACTGATTACAACTTTAATTATATGCAAGATCTAGGTGTTCTAAAGGATTGATGTTGTAGTCCTTATACCAGACTACATGCCCATAACACAAACGTTGCCAAAACACTTGTCAGTATGAAGATCAGAGGCTCTAAAGTCGCTTGTCAGACCATCTGGGCAAATCTAGGCTTGCCCAGATTCCAGATTTCGTGGTCGGTCAAAGGGTTTTGACTGCTTATAACTTTAAATCTACACCAGTTCTGGACTTGATTCAAGTTCTAGATCAAAGACAACATGGCATACTACATATCTATAACATAAACTACACAAAACACTTATCACACGCGGATCTAAAGGTCCTGACATTTGCTTGTCAGTCAACATTTTTCAAGATTTCGATTTGAGAAATCTTTTAAATTAAATACATCTAGATGTTATAGATCCTTGATCTAACAACCCAGATCACTTATTAACACCCTAATACACAACTTTAAACAACCAATTACAACAAATAACCTCAGATCATAAAATTTCTAAATTTTGGGATTTTATACCTTTGAGCTTTGATTTTTGATTTCTGACTTTAATGATTCTGATCTTAGCTTGCTATGAACTGATCCTAGCTTTGCATAACACTCCTTCTCACTCTTAAACCCGAAAATATAGAGAGTGAGGGGACTTGGATAGAATGTCAAGTAAAGTAAGTATTTCTTACTTTTTAAATTCTAGATTTTTTTTTGATTTAATGTATGTTGCTTATAATATGGCTAATATGAGAGATATATGCCACATGCTAGCTAGGTTTAGGCTTAGGGTTGTTGAACAACCCAAAATTTATCTAGATTTACAAGTTACCTTACTAAAGAAATAAAAAGGGCATAATTGTCATTTCTCATGCCATTTTTATTCTAGAATTGGTATTTGATGAAACTCTTAGGGTTTAACCCTTAGGGTTAAAACCTAAGATTCACAAAAATCACATTTCTAGAATTTCCGGATTTAAGATTTTCGAAATAGAAAATTAACATTTCTAAATTATAATTAGAGTTTCACTAATTATATTAAGATTCCTTAATCATAAACCAAGTTGGCTAATTAGGATTATTATTCCCTAATTAATATTGCTCAATTAAATCCACAACTGTACATTAGGGTTTTTAACGGAACAATTAGGGTTCAAAAGTTTGAAATTAGGGTTTGCTATTTAATTAAGCTTTACCCTAATCAACATTATAATTAATTGCATTAAAGCATTATAATTCTCTGTTAAGTTCCGAGATTAGGGTTTCAAATTATCGGAATTTGAAATTAGGGTTTCCAGATCTGGTATTAGGGTTTTCTTAATAATCAATTAGGGTTTCAAATAAATCTTTAGGATTTTCCCTAATTAAGTATATTCAATAACGTTTACTCCTCATATATAGCATTTAAATTCCCGAATTAGGGTTTTTGATATCCGAATTAGGGTTTTAGATTTCCAGGACTGAAATTAGGGTTTCAGAATCGATTTCTAGGGTTTCTTATCAGACGTTAGGGTTTCCTAACTGAACGTTGACATTCTTAATATAAACTTAGGAATTTCCACAGATAAAATTTATCTGGCCAACCCTTGACCCTTAACCACATTCAGAACACATACATAACCATAAACAAAGAATATATTCACATAAATCCTTAATCCTGAATAATTCACCTAAATTTTTCGCAGAATTTTGAAACCCTCAAAATTCCTTCCCAAAAATGTCAAACGCATACACTTATTTTCTGTTTAGGTCTAGTATTTGACCTTAAATCAATCATTTAAGATTTTAATAAATTGTCTAAATTCTCGGGTTGTCACAACGTATACGACACTATTCACGAATACGACACTATTCATTAAAAAATGAATTTTTTTTCCTTTTCGTCCAAAATATCTATTATGGATACTAGCTTTGATTGTATCCATGTTTTGATCATTCTTGAATTTTACTTTACTATGATTATTTATGAGGTATTTTTGGACATGAAATAGCTGAAATACGAATCCTTGATATTTATTCTTTTGTTTCACTGGATTCGTTTCCTTTAAAATATTTTTCATCATCCTCAGTCCTAAATGATGATATTATTGAATATCTTTGGCTTGTAATGCAAAGATAAATGATTTTATAATGAATATCTTTGGCCCGTAGTGCAAAGATGAACAGGTGTTGAGATGAACATGACCGACTGATGAATATCTTTGGCCTGTAGTGCAAAGATGAAAATTTGATTCAAGATGAATATTGATTGATGTTACAGGGATAAAATATTGACGATGGACTTTTAAATTCATAGATAATAGTAGATTTCATTCTTTACGTAACTCATCTATGAATTATTATTTTCGTTGATGATCTGAAACTTGTTGGCTATTGTATTCTATCAGATTATTTGTTCTATATTATCTTAGTCATAATATTCTTTACTGGGCTAGTTGAGCTCACCCTTTTCCTTTTTGTTCCATTTTTCTTCTCAGGAGGCGAGAATGTAGCGAGTACTAGTCGGGGTATGGAATGATGATTCTAGAAGTTGTTTAGTAGTCCTCGCCATTTTTATAAAATAATGTATCAATAATTGTGATGAGGATTTATTTGGATATGGATATTGTCTAGAAGACAATATTTGTATTTAAACTCACAGTTTTTATGATGTATTAATAAAGTTGTAGTTGTTTCTGTACCATGTTATTGACGACCTAAAATGGGTGATGTATACCTATTTTTGGGGCGTCACAAATGAGTGACATGTAGACCCATATTTTGGTCTCTAAAAACCAGGATTTCAGGCTATTCCGCTCAATCGCGTAGCATTTTTATTCCTAATTTGGCCTTTTCCCCGACTTGAGGTCTTCTCAGCAAACTCGAATGGACCGAGCCAGGAGGTGGGCCCCACCTGGGAGCGCAGGTACACCTGCGGCCAACCATGGGTGGTTTTAAGCTGCAGTTTGCTTTCAAAATTCATTTTTAAGTTACGCCACACAAGAAATTTGAGAGCTCTTCTTCAAATCTGATGAGTTTGGACATCTTTCTACAAATTCTGTCACCATACAAGTGTTTTACACTGCCCTGGTAACGTATGCATGTCTTCTTTATCAATTTTTATCTGTTGGAAAATGAAATATCACATGAAATGCTTCTAAACACATAGTAGTGAATATGCATGCTCATATAACTTGATAAAAAATATTCAACACAGTAAATGTTAGTATTTAACCATGCTGAACACAATGATGTGGAAAAAATTTGACTTTTGAAACAGTCAAATTTGCACCTTTTTCTGCTATTTCTTATCCTATTTGAGGACAAATGAGCAAAGGTGGTAAAGAAAAGTAATCCTGGTAATTAGGCTACCCTTATGGATTTTGACTTTGATATATGTATGCATGTATAGGATGTTTATGACTGTGGGCATGTGTGCTACTAAATGGCCACTTAGTTATGCCTGTGTGCATGTTGATAGTCCTATTTACAAAGGAGACTATGACAAAAATGTTCAAAATGTAGTCATTGGATAGTCATGCATTTTAACTCTACTGTAGGCGTATATTATAGTAATTCATGCATGCATGTAGTCATAAAATGCATTTGAAAATGCTCCAAGTTAGAGTTGACCACACCCTTTCTAAGGTGATTTGGAGACTTGTGTCCAGATATATGGATTTGGGTCAGCCGAGTAGTTCCCGCAAGACCACTTCAGGTGTACCGAGGAGGGCTTCTGATGTGCCTCGACTCCGTTCTGTCAGACAGTCTCATTGTCTGGCAGAGGCGGTGATATGTCCTTTCCGGGTTGAGGTACTGGATGGTGAGGACGAGGAGGAGGGTGTACCTATTGCAGACCCCGCTCCTGCTACTCATATTCCCCATAGGTATTTTCTAGGTATTTAGGTGATGATCCTAGAGCTCCTGGGTGATTTCAGTCGACACCCCTCAGTTTACTTGCATGCAAACGAGGTACCAACTGGATTTTAATCTTCCTTTTTTCTTATTAACGAGGAGTAAGGATTCTGATGTTGATTTGCTTTATGATATAGGTTCCCGGCTTCGCACAGCCTAAAGGGAACTGGTTTAGCATTCACTCTACATATCAGGCTCTGCATCCTTACTATTAAGCGATTGTGCATGGTTGGGGTTTTACGGCGTTCTTTTCCATCCTCCCCCATCGTTGTCCCTGGGGTTACCTCATGGCATTGTCTGAGCGCTGATTTCATGAGATTTAGTCTCTCCATTTGTTGGATTGTGAGGTGATGATGACGCTGATGGATTGGCGATTTATCACCGGTATGGAGTTTGGAGGGGCGCCAGTCCCATGTACGGCGGATATTACCCTGACTGTCGTTTGATCCTTGCTAGGAGTTCCGACTGAGGTGCTCAAGGGCAGGACAGTTCACACAGGTCCTTTGAGAGTAGATGCTATGAGCGGGCTGTTGAGTGAGCCCATACCCGATGATGTTAGAGTTAGGGATCGCATTCTTCAGTGATTGTTCCTGATAATCATTAGGGGCTGCTTCATAGCAGATAACTCTTCCACGGTATCATTCGCTTTGGTGAGCGCCACACGAGATGTGGACCGTATTGGAGAGTATGATTGGGGTTCTTACACCTTCGCCTATTTCCTCAAGGGTATATGCATGCGTTCGTAGGGTTTGACGGAGGCTTGGCTAGGATTTTACCCATTTTTGCTGGTGAGTATTTCTCTTATGATTTTCCATGTACAGGTTAAGAGTGTTGACTGATAGCAGATGTTTGCCTTTGTGTTGGCAGTTTTGGGCCTACGAGAGACTCCCATGTTTACGTCCTGTGATTGTTCTAGGCTTGGAGACCTATCCACGAGGATGTCGATGGCATTACTCCATATTAACGGAGGTTCCTGTAGCTGAGGGTTTCTCCCATTGTCATCTATAGTTGGAGTTATTGACAATCGATGCTATCACATGGATTACCTATTCTGGGGAACATTTGCCCATTGGGTTTGAGGATGGATACCCGACTGGTGTCGAGTATGTGATATCCACCCGTAGGATTCCTCTCTTTACTAACAGAGGATGGGAGCTCTATTTAGGAGAGAGTGATATTAAGAGCACCACAAGGGAGATCCGTATACCGATCTTACTTCTTCCTAGGAATTATTGGCCTGCTTCACATTTGCCCACCATTAATATCCCATTATTGGGTGTTGACGATTTTACACTGTCAGAGGGTCCTCATACTCAAGAGATGTTCCAGCATTGGTGGTCCCCTCATACCATCGGAGCCCAAACACACGACATGCAGTTTATGGGGGATATAGTTCCTGGATCTATGATGATGATGGATTGGATGGCCTATGTTAGAGATCCGACTCATTTGATACAGATTGACAATTTGACCTGGCAGTTGGACTGGGCACATTTCCTTATCCAGCATTTGGGCAGAGATCCTTCAGAGGCAAATACTTTTGATCCTTCTAGCTCTGGCGCTGGCTCGTCAGGTGACCCATATGGCTTTGCCAGTGCAGATCCTCTGTTGTATAGGCCTGATATCCCCATTGATGGAGATCTAGTGACTCAGGATGAGTTACATTAGATGGACATAATTGATGATGTAGACATTGACACCATTTTCTTCTTCTGATGTATTCTCGTTATATCTTTTGATAGGCCTCTGTTAAATACTGGGTGGTTGTGCCCCATTCTCGCTATATCTTTTGATAGGCCTCTGTTAGTTGTTGGGCGTCTGTGCCCCATTTCCCTGTATTTTTAGTTGTACATAGATGTATTAGATTATGATGTACTTAAGAATGTATGTATTATTTATTCCCTACGTCATATTGTTATCTATTGTTTATCATGCATATATTATTTTATACACATATATGTATGTCCGGAGATATTCAGCATTGACCCCTGGATGGTCTTATGATACGGCCCACACAGATGTCTTCGTCGACAGTTAGCCACATTGCCCCACCAGTGTTGGTGGCATCCTGTCTGAGATCATGGTATCATAGTATGTCACCTCTAGACAGGGTGACTGTAGATCTTTTATTACAGCATTTCTATGACCCTCCTGATGTTTCAGGTTCCCGCAGGCTTTGTAGAGGGTATACTAAAACATTGGATACCGAAGAGGTAGGTTTTTTGGTTTGGTATCCATGAGTTGACTCCTACCTTAGAAGAGTTTTTAGTGATAAAATCTTTCGCGATAGGTGTTCTTCATCAACGAAGAACAGTCTTGGTTAATGCACTGAGGGCTACTTTGATGATTAACAACTTTTACTTGATGATGTTTCTGGGCATGATAGTGTATCCATGGTGTTCTACTAGTGTAATACTACAAGTCTATATCAATTTCTCAATCTAACTATACCATATGAAGAAGTTATAAAGGGTCAAAGTTGTTGTCAGACCTGTTCTTCATTTTCTGGAATTTCCAGAAAATACAGACAGTCTCGGTTGCTATATTAGAGCTTTAATAACTTAGATCCTGGGCATGGTTTAGGTAATCCAGTGTCACCCTTTTGTAGTATACATGTCAATGTTCAAAAGTGTTAAACTTATCAAGCTTAACAACATAACAAAAGCAAGATCTGGCTTGGTCAAAGTACCTACCATAAGTTGTTCTTGAGATTTCTAGAATTTCCAGATACTAATCTTTGCCAGTTGGTCAACCCATATTTGACCATCAATAACTTGGATTCTAGTTATAATTTAGGTGTTCTAGTGTCATGGTTTGGTAGTCCATATGTGAGAGTATAAAAGTTATACACTTTCATGGCTTAACAACTAAAAGATCAAAACTTTGCAAAAGCTTGCCAGACAACTTTCTGCCTTTCTGGGTTTTCCAGAACTAGTTTTTTATGACTAGTCAATCATGTTTGACCATTAATAACTTGACGTGATATGGACTTGATTTAACTTCCAGTCTACTCTCCTCATGGCATACTATATCAATGATACACTTATAAACTCAAACAATTAACAGAAAATGATCTAGACGCTTTGACATTTGACTGTCAGATCTCATTTTTAGGGTTCTTGGGCAGTTTCTTGGATGATCTTATGACTTCGTTTCTCACAAGATTTTGTGGGTTAGGAGAGAGAGAGAGAGAGAGAGTTGACTAAGATTAGAAAATAAAGGGAAGGTTTTTCTTACTTTAATCTTCAAATCTTTGGTTCAATGTATAAGGATGTTGCTAGGTGTCTTATCTTGGCTGATTGGGAATATTTTGAGCAAATGTGAGATATCAAGTTGGTGACTCACCAAGATTTGTCAAATCGTTTACTTAAAACATAAGGTAAAATGGTATTTAAGTCATTTTGCATCAAAAAGGGTATTTTGGTAAATTTCCACAAAATTTTAAGGGTAGTTTGATCATTTCATATATTTCCCTTAAACATTAACCCTTAGGGTTTGATAATTGTAACAATCCAGAATTTTAAATTATAATATTAAATATTTATTGAATTATATAAATATTTAATTGATGTGTATATTGTTGAATAAATATTTGTTTAATTTGATTTGATTTGATTATTTATTTGTTAAATAAATAATTAATGAGTGAAGGAAATTAATTATTATGAGATTATATTCTAATTTAATTTAATAATTAAGTTAGAGAGTTGATAGGGATTAAATGGATTATTATAATATTTTTTTAATTTAATTTGATAATAAAAGTGTGACAATAAACTATGCTATAAACGAGTTATTAAAATAAATTAAAGGAGTTTAATTTAGTTTTGCCAAACAAGGCTTAAATATATTAAGTCTTTAATTTTTAAAGAGTTTTTGCAAAAAAAAACCTTATGGCTTTTGCATTTTGAATTTTAATTAAAATAAATCAAAATAATATATATAATATCTTATAACAGATATGTAATTATTATAATAGTAATCATATGGCAGTTACGTATGTTTGTGAGCGTTTGTTTTATCCTACGTGAAAAGCTTTTGGCTTAACTAAGAAGAGAAAAGAGAAAAGAAGATTTTAGAGAATAGAGAGAGTTTGAGAGAGTTGAGAGAGAATTGAGAGAGGATTTCTGAGATTTCCCAAGCTATTCTATGAGATTATCCAAGCAAAAGAAGGTATTTTACATAACCTTAATATATATATATATATATATATATATATATATATATATGTATGTATGTTTTACGACATAAATCCTAAGTAATGTGAATTCTATTTTTTTTGAATTATTGTTATAAACTAAACTATGGTATTCATATGTATTTGTGGTGTTGGAAATAACATCTAGATAAGAATTTAGTGTACCAATTACTTTCTTTACGTTCAAAAGTAAGAAAATAGTTTACAGTGAATATGTGTATGAACATGGCTTGTAGGAGTACCAAAATTGATATTTGATTGTGAGCTAATAGATAAATTGAACCTTGAATATGTTAATTTGGTAAGATATAAAGAGAACGTAGTTCGAATGAATTAATTTGGTGTATAATTGTGATTACAGAGTTAATTTTGTCAAACAATGTCAAAAATGGAGTTTTTGGTTTAAAACATGGCATTCAAGGATTTAATTTTTCTGAAGTTGTTGTTTAGTTGTTTTAAATCAGTATATATATGATGTGTAATGTTTATGTGTAATTTATGTAAGTTATATGTGTTAATTTGGGTACTAGAAGTTATTAAACAGTCAAAATTAGCTTTGTTTCGGTTCTTCGTGCTCAACATCAGAATTGGCCTTGCAAATGGCCAAGCCTCGTTAAGGTCATAAAGATTTCAAAATCGGTATCCTAACGCCTAACTCTCGCACAACGCCATTGCTCGGCTCGTGATTTTGCGCCTTAACGCTATGCATCAGGCCATAAACGTATAAGCCCCAGTGTGTCTGTGGCACCGCAATTTAGTTAATGAGAATGGCTAAAAAATTATTTTCTTTTACACAATGTCTATAATTGTTGATACGGTGCAGTATTATAACTGTTAGAATGTGACTTTTGTTAATTATTGTATTATAGTACTAAGAATGAGCATATAATTAACACTTAACGAGCTTAGATTACTAATGTAACTTGACTATATGGTTAAAAATCAAACCATACATGAAATAGATACTTATTTATATATAGAGTATTTGTAAGGACTAATTATGTCATGATGATATATGTATAGGATATTGTGAATCAAATTATTACGGTTTAGCTTACACGCAAGGCAAGTTTTCTAACCCTAAACTTTCTTTGTGCAAGTTTCCTAACTTTAATTATATTGCGCAATCTCCTAAACCCTACCCTTTGATATTGAGCAAGTTTTTCTAATCTTTAACCTATTATTTAGCATGCAAGTTTCTAAATTCTGATACATTAATGTTGAACAAGTTTTATCGTTTAATATACTATTTGTTATGCATGCTCAATACTCAATTCTAAACAAGATTCTAACCTTAGCTTAATATTGTTCAAGCAAGGTATGTTATGTTATTCAATGCTTATGCTCTTAGATTATTACTAAAGCATGACCTTAGTATACAATGTTGATTCATTTATGATTCATTCCATAGCATAGCGTTATTAAATTTTTATTTAACTAATCCTTAGTTGATGTTAGTTAAACTCTAAATTACCTTGAAACTTATCAAAACCAAACTTACTTTGGTGCGAACTCGTATTCTAAAGGCTGAGTTGAACAACCCTATTATAGGGGGATAATTTATACATAGCGTTTAAATGTTTGTGCATAATACTTTGTACGAAGTGCTGATCCCCCTAAGTACGAGGAGTCCCTATAGTCTTATGATTGTTAAAGTTTAAGTTAAAAGAATACTTATAACTATGGACATAGTTCGTGGTCTTTTGACCCTTAGTTATATATTTCAAATTCAGTTCCTGATTATTATTGATGAAGTACATTATTCAGTTCTATGAAACCTATTCCTTTGGCAGTTGATATCATTTTTATTCATTATCATTTCAAGTGAGCATTGTTTGCTCACTCTTTCTTATATAAATATTACATCTAGAGTTGAGAAGGTTGATTAACCTATAACTAGTAAAGGGAAAGGGAAGATGAACAAGTATTGAAGACTTGTAAACCTGTTGACTTTTATATTGTCAGACTTTTAATTAAATATTGTGATGTAGTTATTTAATTTTCCGCACATGATGTTTGTATTTAAATTTTATTATGTTTGAGTAGTTAGATATGAATGTTTTATCAAGTGAACACCAAATCTTATGGGAATGAAGTACCTGGATTTGGGGGTGTCACAAGTTGGTATCAAAGCTTTAGGTTATGAACCTTAGGTGAGTAAAAGCCTTAGGAAGTAACCTTTGAAAAGATAGTGGTATAAACTCTTATCGAGTTTTAAGGAAGTAATAAAACACTTATGTACTTGTGTGATTACAACCTATGTGCTCGTGAGTGTCGAGTAGTAATGATTAGTAATTAAAACTTAAAAATTTTGTTGTTAGGATGGCTAATGTAGGAGAATCTAGTCAGGCTAGAGAGGAAGAATCCCAGATGCCTAGGGAGGGGGAGCCTCGAGATATTCATGTGATTTGGGAACAACTACTGTCACGGGAATCATTTCCGTTGGTCACAGTGGTTGAGAAGGAGGGGTTACCTGTGACGTCCCCAAAATAGGTATACATCACCCATCTTGAGTCGCCAGATACATGGTACAAAATTCAAATACAACTTAATTATACAACAGCTGTGTAAAATACGACAAAACATAGCTGAGGGTTTAAACAAGAATATTGTCATCTAGACAATATCCACACTCAATGGAGTCCTCATTACAATTATTATCACATTATTCTGTAGAATAGTGAGGACTACTAAAGCCACCATCTGGACCGTCAATCCGTTCCCCGACTCATCCCAGCTATATTCTCATTTCCTGAAGAGAACAATGAAAGAAAAGAGTGAGCTCAACTAGCCAGTAAGAAATATTATGACTATGATAATGTAGAATAAATTATCCTTAGCCTTCAACAGTATAACAACTGATAGAATATAATAGACAAGAAGTGTTAGATCAACAACTGCAGCGGAATAAACAATCCATTAGAAGAGTCAAGTAGAGCATAAAATCTACTATCTTCTATGATTTAAAAAGTTTTTCATCAACTTTATCGCTGAGACTCAGCTTAATAAATAAAATCCAATCATCCCTGCACCACGACCAAGGATATTCATGTAATCTTCAATGGTCATGATTATACCAAATAAACCTTGATTATAATCATACCAACATCTGTCCATCAATGAACTACAGGCCAATGAGGACTTTTACCACATCATTCGTCACATTACGGTCATGATTATACCAAATAATCCCTAGTCATAATCATACCAAGTTCATCTATACACGTAAGCCAAAGATGACTTTAATCACAATATAAGCATGAGGATGATGACAATGACATAATAATTCAATAAAATAAGTTCAAGGATAAATTTTAAAGATTTATAATTTAATTTATCCAGAAATCAATAACGTCCGAATTGTCAACATGATACTGCTTTGTAGAGTAAAATTCAACAATAATATTCATGTACCAAAAATAATTTGGACAGAAAAGAAATATATTTTTCTAGTGAATAGTACCCCGTGAATAGTACTTCTGGAATAGTATCCCATGAATAGTACCCCGACACAAAAAGTATCCCGAATACCCAAGTGAATGATACTAAAGTGAATACTAATCAGGTGAATAGTAACCCGTGAATAGTAACTCATTAATAGTACTCCGGCATGAAAAGTGCCCCGAATACCCGAGTGAATAATACTAGAGTAAATAGTAACGGGGTGAATATTAACCTATGAATAGTAACTCGTTTAAGAAAAATACCAAAGAAAATGATATTCCATGACGAGTACAAAAGAAATGATATCTCATACGAGTATAATAGAATATACGAAACTGCAAATGGATTTTCACCCCCCATACAGTAATCCACGTAGACTGATCATTTTCACAATTTAATAAGGAATGAATCTGAAGGATCATTCACCATGCATGATGATAATCCACATAGGCAAAAGTTATTCCAACAAAATAATAAAGAATGGAATAACAAAATAATTCACCAGGCATGAGATAGACCGCAAAGACAGGTTATTCCAACAGAATAATAAAGAATGGAACCAGGTCATGCGTAATCTGTATAGACAGGATATTCCAAGACTTGGAAGTCACCAGCGAAAGGCTCAGGGCTTTTTACTTATGGCTTGATATGACAATGATTGACTTTAGTGGTTTGGTTGCTTGAATTCACATAACAGGTTGGTTAGGAATATAAAAGCTAACAACCTTACGAAAAGCATGATGAGTACTTAACCAATTGATTCCTAAAATCACATCAAAGGCAAGTATTTTCAAAGAGATAAGATCAACATGTAACGTAAAAGTGTCGATTTGAATCAAACAAGATTTATAAACAGTGGATATGATAAAATTTTCTCCTAACGGAGTCTCCACAGATAAGTCAAAGTCTAATTTCTCCGAAGTCAAGTTTAAACGTTGAGCACAAGCAAGAGAAATAAAAGAATGGGTAGAACCGGTAACTAACAAGGTATAAACTTCGCAAAAATTTATGATTAACTAACCCGTGATAACTTAATTTGGGTTCCTCACTTGTTGGGAAGTCATTTCAACCGCTCTCCCTTGAACTACCCAGCTTTGACTTATCTGGGGCAGCATTTGGTGTCATCACTACCGTTGAAATTGACTTTTCTATAGGGCATATTCCACCCTCAACTGCTTCATCGAACTCCTGTTTCATGATCTGAATCAAATTGAGGTTGACCGCAATGTACAGGGTAATTCAAAACTCGATGTTGGGTTCTCTCAATTGCTGTCCAAAAAGAGAAATACATATCATCTATTTTAGCCTTCTTAGATCGGACATCTCTTTCCACAATATCAACACGTCGTGCGGCTTTTACCCATGCATCACTCATTCTCACTCGTTTAGTTGTTTCTTCTTTCAGCTCAGATTCCAGCTTTATCATCTTATACTCTGTAAACGAGTGCTTTTGTTCAAGCATCACATATCGGGTAACACAAACTTGAATTATTGCATCCTTTTACTCTACGACCGCCTGCCGTTCTTCAGCCTGCTCTTTTAACTCATGAACACGATTTTGCAATTCTAAATTTTGATCATAAAATTCTTCTAATAAATTCTCCTCAGGTTCTTCTTCTTCCTCACTCTCAGCTGCTACCTCTGCGACTATCTCGAGTGCAACAATCAATTCTTCACTCACCACATGGATATCTCTAATTCCTTCTTCGCCTGACATCACATTATCCTGGTTGGTGATTAGAGGTGTTTCCACGATCTCATTCACTTCATTGTTAACATTTTCAGCTGCCATTCTCAAATACTGCCACAAAACAAGGGTTAATTGACAAGTCACATATTATCCCTATACTTTGATCGACCAATTAAATACCAAATAAACTTAGGTAGGTCATACTAGCGAAGGAATTCCCCGTCTCTACCCTCCTAGTTCTTGTCTCACATCTCAGCCAGGGATCACATCCCTAAGCTTTGATACTAACTGTGACGCCCCCAAAATAGGTATACATCACCCATCTTGAGTCGCCAAATACATGGTACAAAATACAAATAAAAACTTAATTATACAACTATCGTGTAAAATACGACAAAATATATTCTATGAGTTTTAATACAAATATTGTCATCTAGACAATATCCACACTCAATGGAGTCCTCATTACATTTATTATAACACTATTTAACAGAATAGTGAGGACTACTAATGCTATCATCTGGACCGTCACTCCGTTCTCCGACTCGTCCCAGCTATATTCTCATTTCCTGAAGAGAACAGTGAAAGAAAGGGTGAGCTCAACTAGCCCAGTAAGAAATATTATGACTAAGATAATGCAGAATAAATTATCATTAGTCTTCAACAATGTTAAACTGATAAAATACAATAGACATCAAGTTTAACTGAAGCGGAATAAGCAATCCATTAGAAGAGTCAAGTAGAGCATGATATCTAGTATCTTCTATGATTTAAAATGTTTTCATCAATTTTTTTTTATCCTTGAGACTCAGCTTAATAAATAAACCACATCATAGAATAACCCCTGCACTAAGGGCCAAGGATATTCAATAAATCATCAATGGTCATAACTATACTGAATAATCCCTGGTCATAATCATACCAAAAACTGTCCATCAATGCACTACCGGTCAATGAGGACTTTTACCACATCATTTGTTACATTACAGTCATGATTATACCGAATAATCTATGGTCATAATCATACCAAGTCCATCTATGCACGTAAGCCAAAGATGACTTTCATCACAATATAAGCATGAGGATGATGACAATGATATAAGCAATAATCAAACGAAATCAAATCAACAAAATCAAGGATAAATATTAAAGACTTTAAATTTATCCAAATATTATCAATCACTTAATAAACTAATCTAATATTATTAATATTATAATAATATTTTAATCACTTCTTAAACTTATAAATAATTTATTTCAATTGTTTACACTTTACCAAATAATGCATTTTAATCATTCAAAATGCTATACTCATAAGATTTCATCACCAATGATCAAATCCTCATCAAAAAAAAATCAGATATACCCTATATAGGATTCCCAAGCCATAAAATCCTATTTTCCAATTTTGTTACTTCACATAACATATTTAATTCATTTAGTCATAACTAGTTCATTTTCATGAAAATACCAAATCATTCCCAAAAATATTTCTTTTACGGGATTTAGCGTAATATAGTCCCATATTGAATATATATTTTTCGAATTTTTAAAATTCATTTACTATTTTTCATATGGCCAAAGCATAATATTTAGACATTTATCATAAATTGTATTTTTGTCCAAAATTCGAAATTTACTGTGTCATACTCTGTTACATACATGTACTCCCAATAAAAATTTCACCAATTTTGGAGTTAACCACAAGGAGTTATAAGGGTTTACTTTTAAAATAATCTTTTCCCATAAAATCCATAACTCTTAATCTATACATCCAAAAATCGCCATCTTTGGACACAATATAGAAAACTCATCAAATTATCATTTCAAATTTTTCCAGAATTTTTGAGGATCAGAAAAATTACGAAACTGCAAATGGATATTTCACCCGCTATGCGGTAATCCACGTAGACATATCATTTCTACAATTTAATAAGGAATGAATACAAAGGATCATTCACCATGCATGTGGTAATCCACATAGACAGGTTATTCCAACAGAATAATAAAGAATGGAATAACAGAAGAATTCATCATGTATGTGATAGACCGCACAGACATGTTATTCCCAACAGAATAATAAAGAATGGAACCAGGTCATGCGTAATCCGCACAGACAGGATATTCCAACAGAATAATAAAGAATGGAATAATAGAAGAATTTCACCATGTATGCAGTACTTCACATAGACAGGTTATTCCAACATAATAATAAGGAATGGAATAACAATAGCTCTCTTCATGAATACGAAAGAAATAATACCCCTTACCTCAAAAGAAGACTGGATACTGGAATAGTGATGTAGCAGACTTCTCTTCTTCTTTCTCTCTATAATAATTGCTCTAAAGCTTTAGTGAATTGGTAAGAAATGAAGGAAGAATGAGCTTCTATTTATAGGAAAATATAGTTTCGATAATTGCACGTTTTGGGGCTTGAAATATTACAGTACAATACCTCCAACTTTTCTTTCATTTTTAATTTAGTCTTGCAAGTATTATCAAACTTGTACCACCTCCCCTAATAGTAAATAATGTGAATCAATAGTTCAATCATGTGAATCAATAGTTATAATCATGTTAAAATACTGAATTATTACAAATTATAGTACCTCCATCTATACCTCCATTTTTAACTTAGTCATGCAAGTATTATCAATCTTGCACCAACTCCCCTAATAGTACAAGAATGTGATTCAATAGTATACACATGTGAATAAATAGTTATATAAGCATGTGAATTAATAGCAATTAATTGCTCATTTATCCAATTAATTACCCAATTTATCAATATAACCCTCAGACATCAATTATCATCAGAATAGATGTCGATTTCCACTAACACTAATAATCTCAACACAATGGAACTATCAAATTCATCTTTAATCAACACGAACTTATTCATCATTAATATTATAACTCACAATATTTAACAAGCAGGTCATTCCCAGGAAAGAGGGGGCTTTCCGATAAGGATTTCTCCTTATTGGCGCGCAATTAGATGACCAAACATCTCCTTGATAGAACTTCTAGACATTCTAAATATTGCAATTTAATAATATGAATAACTTTGGCGTCTCAATTATTGATTTAATAATATATAAAATATTATGCAGATGATATTGTGACATTAATCGAATCAATAATATGAGAGATATGATGCAAGATTTATCGTAGCAATAATTGAGTATAACCGAGTGACTTCTCAAAAAGCAAAGCAATAATCAATACTGGTAGTGCTACTTATGTAACCTACACGCCAGACATCAGATTTACTTTACTAAGGGTAGTTTAACAGGTTTTAACGGTAACACTTTCACTGTTATTTTCATAAAATGATAATTCTGTCATTTTCTAACTACGACAAAACTTCTTTTGTGGGGTTCACCAATGATTGTGCCATCGTACGGATATTCCCTGACAAAAAGAATATTCCCCGACCAAACGAATATTTTATAACAACTTGCATACTTTGCAAAATTTATAAATATTACCTACAACTATAACATTATATCAAATCCACACCATAATATTCAAAAAAAATATTTTGAGAAATTTAAATCTTTATTCATAAAATTTGGGGTCTCACAATTTTCACAATTTAATAAGGAATGAATACGAAGGATCATTCACCATGCATGCGGTAATCCACACATATACAGGTTATTCCAACAGAATAATAAAGAATGGAATAACAAAAGAATTCACCAGCGTGCGATGCGATAGCCGCATGCATGAACATGAGTTATTCCAATGTAATAATAAAGAATGGAAAGCCACGCAGAATCCAAGACAGCATGAGGATATTCCAACAGAATAATAAAGAACGAAACCAGGTCATGCGTAATCTGCACAGAAAGGATATTCCAACAGAAGAATAAAGAATGGAATAACAATAGAATTCACCAGGCATGCGATAGACCGCACAGACAGGTTATTCCAACATAATATTAAAGAATGAAATAATAGAAGAATTTCACCATGTATGCGGTACTTCACATAGACAGGTTATTCCAACATAATAATAAATAATGGAATAACAGAAGAATTTCACCATGTATGCGGTACTTCGCATAGACAGGTTATTCCAACATAATAATAAGGAATGGAATAACAATAGCTCTCTTCATGAATACGAAAGAAATAATACCCCTTACCTCAAAAGAAAACTAGATACTAGAATAGTGAGGTAGCAGACTTCTCTTCTTCTTTCTCTCTATAATTTCTCTCTATAATAATTGCTCTATAGCTTTAGTGAATTGGTGAAAAATAATGAAGGAATGAGCTTCTATTTATAGGAAAATATAGGTTCGATATTTGCACGTTTTGGGGCTCAAAATATTATAGTATAATACCTTCCTCTTTTCCTTCATTTTTAATTTATTCCTGCACCACCTCCCTTAATAGTAAATCATGTGAATCAATAGTTCTAGACATGTGAAAATACGAATTAAAGTATAGTACCTCCATCTATACCTCCATTTATAACTTAGTCATGCAAGTATTATCAATCTTGCACCACCTCCCCTAATAGTACAAGAATGTGAATCAATAGTACACACATGTGAACAAATAGTTATAATCATATAAATTAATAGCAATTAATTGCTCATTTATCCGGTTAATTACCCGATTGGTCAATATAACCTCCAGACATTAATTATTATCGAAATAAATGTCGATTTTCACTAACACTAATAATTCCAACACAATAGAACTATCAATTTCATTTTTAATCAACACGAACTTATTCATCATTAATAATATAACTCTCAATATTTAACAACCAGGTCGTTCCTAGGATAGAGGGGGCTTTCCGATAAGAATTTCTCCTTATTGGCGCGCAATTAGGTGACCAAACCTCTCATTGACAGAACTTCTAGACATTGTAAATATTGCAAATAATAATATGAATAACTTTGTCGTCTCAATTATTAATTTAATAATATAAAATATTACGTAGATGATACTGTGATAATAATTGAATCAATAATATGAGAGATATTATGCAGCAATTACTGTAGCAATAATTAAGTATAACTGAGTGACTTCTCACGTAAGCATCAATAATTAATACCGTGTGCTACTATGCAACCACGCGTATTACTATACTTTTACTACCAGGTATTTTATGACAACTTGCTTACTTTGAAAAAAAATTCTCATATCACCCTTAACTTTAAACTTTTATCAATTTAACTATTTACCAAAATAGAAAAATTGAATACTTTTATTTCATAAAATTCGGGATCACACGTTACCTGATGAGGATGATGAGATAGAGACGGACAAGGAGGACCCTGTTGAGCTACCACAGTCGAATGAGGATGAGGAGGATGAGGAGGAAGATATTCCACTAAACTCGATTGCTGCCCGTATGTACGATGAATTATACGACCACAATGTAGAACTTTAGGATAATGTTGAGGAGTTGAGAGAGATAGTAGCTAAACAACAGACTTTAATGGCGCAGAAGGACAATGAGATCCAGGATCTAGAGGAACGTCTGAGTAATGTCGAAGGGAAGCTGGTCCACACTAAAGGAGGAAACGAGCACTGATAGAGGAGATCGCAGAACTGAAGAACAAGCTAAAGGAAGAGTCTACTAAGAGGGCAAGAGCCGAAGACGCGTACGAAGAAACTTCTAAACGAGCCGGAGTAATAGAGAGAGAGAGGTGCAAGTGAAGAAGATCAAGATAGAAGAGATAAATAGTGTTTTCAACACTGTGATCAATCGAGCTCAAGATCGGGTCATGGGTTATCAGATTCAGTTCGAGACGCTGCCATCGTACATATTAAATCACCAAATAATGTTCCGTATTATGGGGGAAGAGCGCCGTAAGGCTATGCAGTATTTTAGTAGGTCGTCATAAATGTATTTGATATGCGATTAATAATATGATAAATAATATGTAAATCCCAAGTGTTATCTAACCTATGGGATATGATGATGATGTTATCCTAAAACTTTAGTAGTTCAGGAAAGTAATGTAAATAACAGTGATACTATTGTTCTTATATTTTCTAAAAGATTATGAATGAACAAAAGTTATTATTTTATTCAAAGTGTTATGTGTTACGTGATAATCTTTTATGGTGTGAAAATTAAGTATAAAATACTTAAAAAGAATTGAGTAACAATCTAATGAGCGTATTTTAACAGAAAATACCTCCAAGAAGACGTCAGCCACGACAAAGAACCCTTGAGGGATCTACCAACAATAACAATGCGAAAGCTAACCCCGTTCAGGAGTTAGTGACGTTATTGACGGGTGCGTTACAGAATCAACCGCAGAATCAAGCCGTGACATTTAAGGACTTCAAGGCGGTTGGACCACCAGAGTTCTGTGGGTTTATAAATCTAGTTGAGGAACAGACCTAGATCATAGAGATAGAGAAAATGTTTGATGTAGCTAGAGTATGGCAGAATCAGAAGACTGCTTTTGTAATATTCATGTTGAAAGCAGAGGCTAGTTATTGGTGTCAAGCCAATAAAACTCGAGGAGGACAAGGGGTGATGACTTGGGATAGGTTTAAGGAGATATTCTTTAAAACTTATTTCCCAGAGAGTTCGAAGAATCAGATGGAGGTAAAGTTTCTAGAACAGAAGTAGGCATCAATGACGGTATCGGAATATGCCGTAAAATTTAACGAATTGGCGAGGTTTACGCCATATCAAGCCAATACAGATGAGCACAAGGCAAGGAGATTTGAACATGGACTGAAACCTTGATTATACAGTAGGGTCTCCCTGTTTCAGCGGAAGACATTTGCAGCGGTGCTTGAGAAGGTAATTCTCGCTGAGGGTGGAGGCGAGGCTGTGACAAAGTACAATCAATAATAAAGAAAGAAGAAGAATGAGGGTGAAAGTAAGAATAGTGGTGGGAGTGGTGGAAATGGTAACAATAACTTGAAGAGAAAATGGAATGGAAATGTGGGTTTTGGAAACCACCAGGGTAACCAACCGAAGAAGAAGTTCGAAGCATGTGCTACATGCGAGAAGTTTCACGCAGGTGTGTGCTTAAGGGGGGAAGCGTGTATGGTTTAACTGTGGCTAGGAGGGTTAGATTGCCCCAAATTGCAATAAACCCAAGAAGAATGTTTTCTACACGTGCGGGTCAAAGGGTCATTTTGCTCGTGAGTGCCCTAAGAAGAAAGCTGAAGAGACAACAAAAAATAAGGGAGGTAGCAGTGGAGGCACATTGACCACTGTGGGACCAACGTCATCAAACAGACCCACAACCAGAACCTTCAACATGACTGTGCAGGATGCTATACAATCAAAAGATGTTGTGTCAGGTATTATCCCAATCAATGATATAGATGCTTATGTATTATTTGATTCGGGTGCTACTTCCTCGTTTATATCTGATGAATTTGCTAAGAGGTTAGGATTGCCTAGTGAAGAATTAAATTTCCCTTTAAACATATAAATTACGAATAAGGAAGTGATTCCTGTTAGGTTTGTATACAAGAATTATAGGGTGAATATTAAGGGAAATGTCATGATGGTAGATTTAATTCCGATAAAACTTGGATAGGTTGATGTTATTTTGGGAATGGATTGGCTGTTCAATTTTGGAACAATAATTGATTGCTAAAAGAAATGTGTAAACCTTATGACTCTGTCAAAGGTAGTTTTCTATGGTAGCAGATCGCCTAGACATTCGAGATGTCTGACGATTAAGCAGGCCAAGAAGTTCTTGAGTCAAGGCTGTGTGGTTATTTATCTTACATAGTCGATACTCAGAGGAAGGGGGTGAAACTGGAAGAGATACCAGTGGTTAGGGAATTTATAGATGTGTTTTCAGAGGATTTGCCAGGACTGCCACCTGACCGAGAGATTGAGTTCGTGATCGACTTAGCGCCAGGAACCGCTTTAATATCAAAGGCCCCGTACGGAATGGCTCCAGTAGAAATGAAGGAACTGATGGTACAGTTGTAGGAGCTGTTAGACAAGAAGTACATTCAACCGAGTGTGTCACCGTAGGGAGCGCTAGTGTTATTCGTGAAGAAGAATGATGGGTCAATGCGTCTTTGCATTGATTATAGGGAATTAAACAAAATCACTATTAAGAATAAATATCCATTGCGAAGAATAGATGACTTGTTTGATCAATTGAAGGGTGCTAGATACTTCTCAAAAATAGATTTGAGAAGTTGGTATCACCAATTTAAAGTAAGAAAGGAGGATGTACCAAAGACGGCATTCAGAACTCGGTATGGACATTACGAGTTTCTGGTGATGTCTTTCGGATTGACAAATGCCCCTGCAGCATTCATGAATTTGATGAACAGGGTGTTCAAACCATTCTTAGATAAGTTTGTGGTGATATTCATTGATGACATTTTGGTGTACTCCAAATCTCAAGAAGAACACGTGGAACATTTACTTTTGATGTTAGAGACGCTAAGAAAGGAAAAATTGTACGCGAAATTCTCTAAGTGTTAATTTTGGCTAGATCGTGTACAATTTCTTGGGCATATGATTGAAAAAGATGGGATTTTAGTGGATCCATGAAAAGTTGAAGCCGTAATCAATTGGGAACAACCAAGAACACTCTCAGAGGTGAGGAGTTTCTTGGGACTGGTCGACTATTATAGACAGTTTATTTAGGATTTTTCTAAGATTGCCACTCCATTAATAAATTTAACAAGAAAAGCTGTAAAATTTGTTTGGACGGAGAAGTATGAAGAGAGTTTTCAAGACTTGAAAAAGAAGTTAAGTGTGGCACCTGTGTTGTCATTACCATATAATACAGGAAACTTTGTGGTGTATAGCGATGCCTCA
Source organism: Panax ginseng (assembly GCA_020205605.1). Taxonomy (NCBI): domain Eukaryota; kingdom Viridiplantae; phylum Streptophyta; class Magnoliopsida; order Apiales; family Araliaceae; genus Panax; species Panax ginseng. Next base: position 80,725,502 of record CM035135.1, on the reverse strand, counting down.
CATAAAAGATTGGGTTGTGTGCTTATGCAGAATGACAAAGTTATGGCATATGCATCAAGATAACTAAAGGACTATGAGAAAGGATATCCGAGTCATGATTTAGAGTTGGCTGCTGTGGTATTTGCTCTAAAGATATGGAGACACTATCTCTATGGAGAAAAATGTGAGATCTACACAGACTATAAGAGTCTGAAGTATATTTTCACTCAGAAGGACCTGAACATGCATCAAATGAGATGGATGGAATTAATAAAAGATTATTATTGTTAGATCTTTTATCATCCGGGCAAGGCGAATGTGGTTGCAGATGCTTTAAGTAAGAAAGTTCGGGAAAAGTTGATGCTGATAACCACTCAGGAGGAGCTTATTTCAGCAATGACAAAGCTTGAGTTGGAAATAAAATTTCCTAAAGAATCCAATTAACGACTATTCCAAATAGAAGCTAGTCCAACTTTGGTGGACAAGGTAAAGAATGCTCAACTACAAGATGAATAATGTGTAAAAATTAAAGAGAAAGTGGTTGACGGTAGTGAAGTGAAATACAAGATCGATACCGAAGGGTTACTAAGATTAAAGGGAAGAATTTGGGTTCCGGCAGTACCAGATATTAAAGACAAAATCTTGACCGAAGCTCATAACTCAAGATATTCAATACACTCGAGAAGTACAAAGATGTATCAAGATTTACGATGACACTTTTGGTGGTCAAACATGAAAAGAGATGTCGCAGAATGTGTTGCGAGATGCTTTACATGTCAAAGAGTCAAGGCCGAGCATCAAAGACCAAGCAGATTATTTCAATCGTTGGAAATACGAGAGTGGAAGTGGGAACATATCACAACAGATTTTGAGGTAGGTCTTCCAACTACTCAGAAAGGATACGATGCAATTTGGGTAATAGGGGACAAACTGACAAAATTAGCACACTTTTTAGCAATAAAGATTAGATTCAATCTTGATCAGTTGGCAAAGATGTATGTTAAAGAAATAATTTCAAGACATGGAGTTCTAGTATTAATTGTGATAGATAGAGATCCACGATTCACGTTAAACTTTTGGAAGAGACTACAAGAATGCATGGGAACACAATTGAGAATGAGTACGGCATACCATCCACAACCAGATGGCCAAAGTGAATGAACAATCTAGATGTTAGAAGATATGCTTAGAGCATGCATCATGGATTTCAAAGGGAGTTGGGATGAATATTAACCATTGGTGGAATTCGCATACAAAAAACGATTCATGGCAGTAAGCATCGGTGTCTTGCCTTACTAAAGCATTATACACGAGGAAGTGCGTAACTCCACTATCTTTGGGATGAAGTAAATTGAACGTCAACTATTAGGACCAGAACTGGTACAACAAACTATTGAGGTTGTTAAACTCATCAGGATAAGATTCGTAGCTGCTCATGACATATAGAAGAAGTATGCTGATCAACATAGACAAGATCGTGAATTCGACGTAGGAAATTTTGTGTTCTTAAAAGTTTCTCCTTGGAAGGGAAAAATTTATTTCGGTAAAAAGGGAAAGCTAAGCCCGAGGTTTGTTAGACCCTTTGAAGTGCTGCGAAGAGGTAGAGAAGTAGCTTATGAGGTATCTCTACCTCCAGAGTTGGAACAAGTTCACAATGTTTTTCATATTTTGGTGTTACGACCGTATAAACCCGATTACAAGCATGTGATCGAGTACGAACCATTATAGTTCGATAAAGACTTGTCTTATGAAAAGGTTCATATCCAGATAGTTGATAGGAAAGAACAAGTGCTCATGAATAAAGTGATACCTTCTGTGAAGGTAATATGGAGGAACCACAATGTCGAAGAGGCCACGTGGGAACTCGAAGCTAAAATGATGAAGAATAACCCTAAGTTATTTGTTTAATCTATGTCTTCGATTTTGGGGACAAACTCTCTATAACACTACTAAAAAAATGGTCATTTGTAATGGCCAAAATTCATCACAAAAAGTAGGAAAACCATCACGAAAGGTTTACGTGATGGCTTTAAGCATCACAATTGTCATCTTGTATATGCCCATCATGAAAAATTTTACGTGATAATTTTGGCAATCATGAAAATGCTTAGTGCTTTTGTGATGATTAATACAATCACATTAACACGTAATTTATTGTGATTGTCAAAGTCATTACAAAAAAACAAGACTTTAGAAATCAAATGTAAGAACGTGAATCTCTATTTACATATAATTTATTTCACTGTATTAATTGTATCTATTTTAATTGTATCAAATGATACTTGTAGGATTCGAACCCTCTCCCATTTGCAAACTAAATAACGAGTATTACCACTACACCAAAGTCCAGATCATGATTATAATTTTAAAACAAAATATAAAAGGAAACATATGTGAGTTGACTTACTAAACAAAATCACTTCCACATAAAATTTGGTGATTGCAATGGCAGTCACAAATACTATGATGGTAAAATTAGTCATCACTAAGAGCTATCATATATTTTATTATTTTGTGATGGTTTGAAAATTCTATCACAAAATACCTTCTTTTTGTAATTGCAAATAAAAGTCGTCATAAAAATCTATCTTTTTTAATGATTGTCACGGCCGTCATAAAATATTGTTTTGATTATTTCTTACATTAAAATATTAGTGATAGCTTAAATACAATCACAAAAAGGGTATATCTATAAGTGATAACTTAGTGCGTCACAAAAAGAAATTTTATTTTGCGTGAAAAAATTGGTGTGATTGACATGGCCATCACAATTATAATACATTAATGGCAAGATTAGTCATCACTAAGAGCCATCATATATACTATTATTTTGTGATTGCTTAAAAAATCCATCACAAATTACTATCTTTTGTAATTGTTTTTAAAAACTATCACGAAATTCTGTCACGTATTCTTATTTTTCTAGTAGTGTAAGGACGGAAGAATGTGATGAATGATTTAATTGAGTTGTGATTCTTGGGACAGAATCCCTGTAAGGATGGAATGATGTAATAATCTGGAATTTTAAATTATAATATTAAATATTTATTGAACTATATAAATATTTAATTGATGTGTGTATTGTTGAATAAATATTTATTTAACTTGATTTGATTTGATTATTTATTTGTTAAATAAATAATTTATGAGTGAAGGAAATTAATTATAATGAGATTATATTCTAATTTAATTTAATAATTAAGTTAGAGAGTTGATAGGGATTAAATGAATTATTATAACTTTTTAAATTTAATTTGGTAATAAAAGTGTTATAATAAACTATACTATAAACGAGTTATTAAAATAAATTAAAGGAGTTTAATTTAGTTTTTCCAAACAAGGCTTTAAGATATTAAGTCTTTAATTTTTAAAGAGTTTTTGCCAAACAAAGCCTTATGGCTTTTGAATTTTGAATTTTGAATTTTAATTAAAATAAATAAAAATAATATATATAATATCTTATAACTGATATGTAATTATTATAATAGTAATCATATGGCAGTTACGTAAGTTTGTGAGCGTTTGTTTTATCCTACGTGAAACGCTTTTGGCTTAACTAAGAAGAGAAAAGAGAAAAGAGAAAAGATAAAAGAGAAAAGAAGATTTCAGAGAATAGAGAGAGAGTTTGAGAGAGTTGAGAGAGAACTGAGAGAGGATTTCTGTGATTTCCCAAGCTATTCTCTGAGATTATCCAAGAAAGAGAAGGTATTTTACATAACATTAATATATATATATATATATATATATGTTTTACAGCATAATTCCTAAATTCTGTGAATTCCATTTTTTTGAATTGTTGTTATAAACTAAACTATGGTATTCATATATATTTGTGGTGTTGGAAATAACATCTAGATAAGAATTTAGTGTACCGATTACTTTCTTTACGTTCAAAAGTAAGAAGATGGTTTACAGTGAATGTGTATGAACATTGGCATGTAGGAGTACCAAAATTGATATTTGATTCTGAGCTAATAGATAAATTGAACCTTGAATATGTTAATTTGGTAAGAAATGAAGAGAACGTAGTTCTAATGAATTAATTTGGTGTATAATTATGATTACAATGTTAATTTTGTCAAACAAAGTCAAAAATGGAGTTTTTGGTTTAAAACATGGCATTCAAGGATTTAATTTTTTTGAAGTTGTTGTTTAGATATTTTAAATTAGTATATATATGATGGGTAACATTTATATGTAATTTATGCAAGTTATACGTGTTAATTTAGGTGCTAGAAATTATTAAACAGTCAAAATTAGCTTTGTTTACATTCTTTATGCTCAACATCGTAATTAATGCATTACATGACTAAGCCTTTTACATAATTGACATACAAGCCTCATGGCCAGAAGCGCCAAAATCAACACAACAAGGTTAACCTCGCGCCACAAATTATCGCTGGCTTTGTGACTCACTTTAAGTATATAGTACTGCTACCAGTAGCGCCAACCCTAGTGTGTAATCTGTGAATGCCAATGGTGTGTTTGTTAACAAAATGGCCAGAAAATTATTTTGTTTTACACAAAGTTTGTAATTGTTGATACGGTGTAGTATTATGACTGTTAGAATGTGACTTTTGTTAATTATTGTATCATAATACTAAGAATGAACATATAATGTAACTTGAATGTGTGGTTAAAAATCAAATAATACATGAAATAGATTCTTATTTATATATAGAGTATTTGTAGTGACTAATTATGTCATGATGATATGTGTATAGGATATTGTGAATCGAATTATTACGGTTTAGCTTACACGTAAGGCAAGTTTTCTAACCCTAAACTTTCTTTGTGCAAGTTTCTTAACTCTAATTATATTGTGCAAGCTCCTAAACCCTACCTCTTGATATTGAGCAAGTTTTTCTAATCTTTAACCTATTATTTAGCATGCAAGTTTCTAAATTCTGATACACAAATATTGAACAAGTTTTATCGTTCAATTTACTATTTGTTATGCATGCTCAATACTCAATTCTAAACAAGATTCTAACCTTAGCTTAATATTGTTTAAGCAAGGTATGTTATGTTATTCAATGTTTATGCTCTTAGATTATTCATAAAGCATGACCTTAGTATACAATGTTGATTCATTTATGATTCATTCCATAGCATAGCGTTATTACATTTTTATTCAACTAATCCTTAGGTTGATGTTCGTTAAACTCTAAATTACCTTGAAACTTATCCAAACCAAACTTACTTTGGTGCAGAATCGTATTCTAAAGGCTGAGTTGAACAACCCTATTATAGGGGATAATTTACGCATAGTGTTTGAATGTTTGTGCACAATACATTATACGAAGGGCTGATCCCCCTAAGTACGAGGAGTCCCTATAGTCTTATGATTGTTAAAGTTTAAGTTGAAAGAATACTTATTACTATGGACATATTTCGTGGTCTTTTGACCCTCAGTTATATATTTCAAATTTTGTTCCTGATTATTATTGATGAATTACATTATTCAGTTCTATGAAACCTATTCATTTGGTAGTTGATATGATGTTTATTCATTATCATTTCAAGTGAGCATTATTTTCTCACTCTTGCTTATATAAATATTACAGCTAAAGTTGAGAGGGTCTATGAACCTACAACTAGTAAAGGGAAAGGGAAGATGAACAAGTATTGAAGACTTGTAAACATGTTGACTTTTATAATGTCAGACTTTTAATTAAATATTATGATGTAGTTATTTAATTTTCCGCACATGATGTTTGTATTTAAAGGTTAGATAACCTGGGAGATTTTGTTGAACTTATTGATGTATTCCTTTAATAGGAAGGTTTATTATTAAATTTTATTATGTTTGAGTAGTTAGATATGAATTTTTTATCAAGTGAACACCAAATCTTGTGGGAATGAAGTATCTAGATTTGGGGGTGTCACAATAATCACCATTATGGTTTGTTAATCACTATTAGGGTTTAGGGTTAGCGATTAAGGTTTCTAAATCCGTACTTAGGGTTTCTAACTAATCGTTAGGGTTTTCCTAATTAGGTTTACAGCCAATAACATTTATCCTTAATCACATATAAACAATTACGTATCATTCTAAATATAATTTAAATTTTATTGTCTTGTGATGACTTGAAAATTCCATTATAAAATCCATTCTTTTTATAATTGCAAATAAAAGTCGTAACAAAATATAATCTATTTTATTGATTGTCATGGATGTCATAAAATAATATTTTGATTATTTCTTACATTAAAATATTAGTGATAGCTTAAATGCAATCACGAAAATGGTATATCTAAAAGTGATAACTTAGTGCGTCACAAAAAAATAATTTATTTTGCATGAAAAATTTAGTTTTTGATGATTGACATGGCCATCACAACTATAATACATTGATGGGAGGATTAGTCATCACTAAGAGTCATCATATATACTATTATTTTGTGATTGCTTAAAAAGTCTATCACAAATTACTACCTTTTGTGATTATTTTTAAAAACTGTCACAAAATTCTATCACATATTCTTGTTTTTTCTAGTAGTGGTATTACTATTCAAATTTCTATTTGAATTTTGAATTAGGGTTTATCAATTTAACATTAGTGTTTCTTAAATGTTATGTTGTACCTGATCAACAATTAGCATTACTCATATACTGTACATACTTATCATACACTGAAATACAATTAATATTGTATTAAATTAAAATACTTATTCAAAATCCAAATTAGGGTTTTGAATAATATCCGTTTTAAATTTCATTCTTAGTCAACTAATAAAAATTAAATTGACTAAACACCTAAGATGTTCAAACATATATGTCTAACACATTAGTATTGATAACAATACTCAAATACACAAACTATTCACGTTCGGTCTAAGTTTGATATGATTTTGGGGTTCTAAAACCTTACCGGATAATTATTAAGTTAATATGATAGTTAAACTTTAATTATAAGCTTTATTATAATTTTAGATAATTTATATATCTTTTATAATAATTTTTGAAAGCTTATAATAATTTTTAGATATATATTTATCCATTAAATGATTTTTAAATCATTTATTACTATTTTTACATAATTAGTATTTACATAGAATATTATTAAAAACCTTGTTATTATTTTAAAATAATTTATAAACACTTAATATGATTTTAAATAATTAATATCATTTTTAATAATTATTTATTATTTATAAATGATTTATCTAATTGTTTATTAATAAATTAATTATTAATATTATTTTAATTAAATAAATTTTTATTGAATTTATGTAAAAATATTAGAAGTTAATTATTATAACTTAAAATAATTTTTAAAACTATTTTTATAATTATTTTTATTAATTATTTGTAATTTTTATTAATTTTTATTTAGTGTCTGGCGCTAAAGGTTTATAACAACAGAAAGTGTAACTATAGGTGTTCTTTATTTCTGGGGAACAGTTCTGTCTATGCGAAGAGGTCACTTTAACCTTAGTCTAATTCTCTACTATTGATGATTCTGGGTTTGCAAGTGTAAACGTGTTGTAGTACTTATATAGTATACAACAACATACCAAGTTCAGGCTTTAACCTTTATATAATAAGAAGGTATAGAGGCTCAAAGTCATTTTCAGAGCTGTTCATGGGTTTCTGGGTAACCCAGAACAATGGTCATGGTCAGTCAACGCTTTTGTGGCTCTTATATCTTTCAATCCGTGTGATAGATGCGTGTTTTGATTGTTGTAATTTGTAGTCCATATACCAAGGTACATAGATGATTGCAGTTAAGAACGAAAGATCAGATGAGCCTTCCACTAGTAAAGGCAAGGGCAATGTTAACAAATGAGGAAGATTTGTTGTTCTTATGTATTTATTTTCAGACTTGACGTTATTAAAACTTGTTATTGTTTATGATTCCGCACAGATGTTTAAGGTTAGAGTGACCTGGGATTGTATTTTTATGCAGTTGATGTAACCCCATAAGGGGAGATTTATTTATTATTTCTATCTATTGCATGGTTTGCATTTATTTATGGGTAGATAGATAGATGATATTTGTACAGTGAATACTAAATCCTGTGGAAATGGAAGTACCGAATTTGGGGGTGTCACAGTGCTAATGATTGTAGCTTGATAGGATGTGTATGAAAAAGGTAGAAGAATGAAAGTATTTCAAAGTGTACGTGACTAATGTTTTAAAATGACAGGAATCGAGATTATTCCTATTATTCAAGCTGCTTCATAACCTTTTTTCGGTTATCAAAGTTCTAAAGGAATGTTTAAATTCTTGAAGTTATTTATTCAACTGCTTTGACTTGCTGAGCAATTGAATGCTCACACTTGCTTTAAATGTAAAACATTTTTAGCGTACGAATAGAACAACTTAAGGATCCCATAAAGATCAAGCTGACTGGTGTCCAGATGAAGTGTCATTCAGTATATGAATGAGCGTGAAGATCAAGCCAAGACTTGTAATATAAATCCAAATTTCTCGGTCGTTACAGTTTGTGACTCATAGTTATATGCTATGTTTTTGAGCCCTATGCACATGGATAGTCCTTGATTTATTCTTGGATTACATATTATGAAGATAAGTTCTTAAACATATATGGTTATGGAAAGTTCCTAAACACATAAAGTGTGGTAAGTTAATGAACTATACTAAGCTATAGGGATGTTTAGACTGAAAGAAAGTATTTTCAGTATACTTAGCATTGACGGTGCTAGAGAAGATTAAGTATTGTCGCAAGTAAGACAATGAAGGAAGATGGAGAAATAGGATATTCCATGTCATCTAGCTATGCTAGATTTCAAACTTTATTGAAATCGTGCTTATATGTTCATTTTGAAAAGGAAAGAATTGGTTTAATTTTTGGAACCAATGGATTTTAAAAGAACTATTCTTTATACGTCTCTGCTAATTGCTTCGGTAAGACATAAATTGATTTAAAATATCAAAATAATTTTTATATCATCAGTGCATTTTATGCACAGATGGTAATATGATGGAGGTATTAATTCAATTGAACCTAGTGTTGGATGTGATATTAGGGTCAACAACCCGCTATGGTATGGTGTATAATGACAAAATCATAAATTTACGAAGTCCTCAATGTACTGTGAAAAGTACGGTATCATGACATCATAAAACGTTTTGATGTATTGTAAAAGAATTTAAAGAAGTAGTTGATGTCAATTGATTTGACTATATGAATATTTCAAGTTGATATCCAATTTATTGGTATGGTCTAAGCTATTTGATTTGGCTAGACAAATGGTATGTCATGTTTAAAAGAAAATTGAGCTTTGTTTGAGAAGTTGTGCCAAACCAAATTGTTTTGGTGCGAAATCTAATGATTAAGTCTGAGGTGAACACACCCCGAAATGGGGTTATACGATGGGTTGATCGCCTACGTATGAAAGAGGTAGTTTACCTTCTTGGTGATTGTAAACTAATCGTGATAGAAGGGTTTACGGTGAAATGCTGTTAACTAGTAAGAGTTCATGGTCGATTTGACCCCTCAATAAAAGTATGAAATATTTTAAAGGAATTCTTATGTTCCTCGTTATTCATTATACTACATGATTCTTGATAAGTTATGAAGGTTAGGGAATGTTTGAAAGATAAGAACTTCTTTGAAGAGAAGTTGATAAGAAGGGTGTGTTAAAATTTCGAGGAAAAAATTCTGTGAAGAAGGCGTGAATGTGATGACCCGAGTATGGTTGTGGTTTTAAGAAATTCTAAGGACTGAATTTTTATAAGGGGGGAAGTGTACCAACTCAGAGAATCCGGATTGTTCAGAATTTAAGATTTAAAGAATTAGTTATTAATAAAAGGAATTTTTATTAATAATATTATGTATTATATGTTAATTAATCGTTCTAGAATCTAGGATGATTATAAAACAGGAGGATTCTGGCTACGAGCTGGACTGAACGAGTAAGTAATTTCAAGACGAAAATAAAATTTTTCCGAGAACAAAAATATTATGAGGAAAAAGACGAAATAGTCACTATTTACCCGACGAAACCCTAAGGATTAGGGTTTGAATAACCTAAGCCTTTCTGAGAGTTCGGTATGTCGAAATGACATTCTGTCGAAAGATTTGACGATAATATATCGTGAAAAGTTAGGTATGCCAATAAAAGTTTTTCTCAAAAAACGTGTAAAAATTGGACAAAATAAAAATGACTAAAAGTATTGTTGTGTACTTTTCATTCGTTTAACTACATTAGGGGAAAACGTGAAGGAACACACTTATCATAAAAAAGTGTTTTTCAGTTTTTTGGAGTTCCGAAAAATGCATAAAAGTTAATCTGTAAAAGAAAGACTAAATATCCAAAAATATTTGGATTCTGAGAATCACAATTTTTCGAACTGTCGGACGAATCCCGAAAGATGGAACCACGAAGCTTCCAGGAGAAGCTTCGTGTATAGTGTAAGGCCTGAGAAAATCAGATTTATATGATAATTAAATTTTTATTTGATTATGTGAATTAAATGAATTTAATTGATTTATTTTGAGTAAGCTATGTGAAGGTCGTTCTATGACCTAGAATGTGCGAATATGGTTAGTAATCTGGCTACGTGCTAGAATTAATTGTTTTGAATTTCCAAGATGAAAATAAAAGTTTTCCGAGAAATTCCCGTAAAAATACTATTCATTCGTTTCAGCACGAGAATTAATTTTGAAAATCCGAGAAACGCGTAATGATAGAATATGAAGACAAGATGGAATATCTAATAATATTTCAACTATAACAAATGAAGTTTTTGCTTGCAAACTTAAAACCTAAGGGTTGAGTAGAATGATTTCCGAGAAGGAAATGAGACGAGTATAATGAATTACGTTAATGATAAAGTGTGCGTTATACAAGTATGATACTATTTAGTATCTATGTATAATACGAAGAGTTAATACGAAGTACAATACGATTATCGTACGAGTATTATACGGAGAGAATACGTTAATTATACGTGTAGAATATGATTAGTGTAATGGACTTAGAATTAGGATTTATTATAATCCAATTGAATTGGATTATATCAAGCGCAAGTGATTAATTATATCAAGCCCAAAGAATTATGATTTAAAGCCCAACGTTAGAATTAATTAAGCCCGATCCAAGAAACCGAACCGTGGATCGAACCGGTGGTTCACCGAATGGGTAAAACCCATGGGGCAACCCACGGGGATGACCCATGGGCATGGTGGGCTGGTCACTTGGTGTGCATGTTAAGTAAACTACTTGATCACCAAGTATTTTACTTGGTGATAAAGTAGTGAATAGTAAGGAGGTGGAACAAAATGACCAAAAAGCCCTCCCTTTTCCTATAAATAAGAAGCATATGTTGGCCATTTTGTAACTTTTCAAAGAACATCCAACATATATTGAGAGATTAAAAGAGCTAGACTTACTCAACCATTTCACTTTGAAGCTTTTCCTTAGAGTTTCTATCAAGAACACAAAGATCATTAAGGTAATATTACTTAATAATAGTTTCCATCTTTTTTGATTTCTTTGAGTATGAAGAATCATAAATCGGTGGAGTATGCCTCTTATGGAGGAATATGGATGGCTTGTAATATGTAAAATCTTTATAAGTCATGAAGAAATAGAAATCGTAAGGGGTGACGTAAGTTTTAAACCATAGGAAATATTGATTGTTGAGGTTGGTTGTTGAGGAACAATTGAACTCCATCAATGTTAATATATGTGCATCTTGCTTGGTTAGGATGTAGATATGAAATCAATGGATTATTCCATTTGATTTGGCTTATAGAACACTAGTAACGAAGTTATGGTGAATTTTACGAAATTAGACGTTAAACGTCGAAAACGTAGAAATTCTAGATTGGTAGTTGAAAATTGTCGTGGGACTTGAAAATGTTTGTTTTCAATGTCAACACATGAGATGGGGTATTTAAGAGTTGTGGACTCGAGAATCGTCGGATTTTGACTTAAAACGAAGAAAAAAAGTATTGAACGCTCATTAACATTTAACGAATGCATAAAAATGAACTTAATAGTGAATTTCGAGTTAACAGATTCGAAATAGTAAAATTCTTATATGAACACGTAGAGTAGGTAATTTATGAGTTGTAGGCTTTTGAACGGACCAAATCGGACTTATAACGAAGAAGTTATGAATCCGGGAAGCTCACCAAATATTTTAACTGTCAAAGTTTTACGGTCTTTGAGGTCGTGTCCGTGGCCTTGCACAAGGCTTAATGTGCGTAACATGCAGCAATATAGATGTCATAACCTACTAGAGAGTGGTGCCACAACGCCACTCATGTGAAGGAGTTTCGCGCAACAACGTCGGAATCGGGACTCGATTACTTGATGTGTGCAGCCAGCTGATGTTAGGTTTAAAGACCATGTGCATGGCCGAGATAGGGGTTTTGTTAGAAAAACTAGGTTTTGAACTTTAGTTGTTCTAAGACCTACATGAGTTGAGTTTATATACTCAATGAATGTACTAAGACTATTCCTATGTTACATATACTGGTGTATATGGTAATAAACTTAGGAATTTAACGTAAGTTGTGAACGAAGAACACAAAGTGTTATTAATGAACCATAATCGGTAAACAACATTGGTACTTCACCAATGATGGTAGAGTCCAGTTAATAACGCAAGATTGTTAATAAGCTAGAATGAAGGGTAATAAGTCGCATTGACTTTATTAATGAAATGAAGTTAACTAAGATATAGAAGAGAAAGAAGTTGGTAGAAACAATGTGAGTAATTATTTGGTAGCTAATAATTACAGTGTGCTATGTGAATATATTATGTAGATTTTGTAAAGCCTGAGAACAGTCGATTAAGTTATTTGAAGACGTTAAAAGGCAAGTTTTCTTAACGCTTGTCTAACCTTCAAGTTAGTCAAGTTTTATGTGATTCATTGTACTGAATTGCATGACTGATTTTAAAGAAAGGGTCAATGCTAGTTTTAACTCGGCTAGACTATTCATAAGATATAGATTGATTTGTCTGCATATCTTTCTATATAGAAATGATAATGCTATGCTATGCCAAGTAATTGGTACGGACTTAAAGGTAAGGTTTGTCTATGAACAAAAAAAAGTATTTTTCATTGATTATTCGATGGGCACGCGACTTTGCCAAAACTTAAACGTAAATACGTTTAACGAATGAATATTGATCAACATAGAGTACTATAGGCTGATCACCTAGAAGTGCTCGTAAGTAATGCTGGATGTACAACCTTAGTGATGTTATGTCCTTTTCAAGTATGAAAACTGAAAGCTACTATTCATGGTCTATCGACCGGTTCAGAATTCCTAATCTATTCTATACTTTGGGAATTGATGTTATGAATTGTTAAAGTATTAATGTTTCATGATACTTTATAACTATTGGTTTAGTTATGTGTGATTTGTCATATAATTCACGAATGTGGTATTGATATTATCCTTTGTTAAACTTGCTGAGCTTGTTATGTTCACTTCTTGCGTGAATTATATGTTTGAAGTTAAGGTTGAATGTACTGAGAATGCTAAAAGAGATAAGGGCAAAGCTAAGATGGATAATTAACCATCATGTAATAGATTACTATGTTTGTACGTATTATACCTTACGGGAAAGGATTTCACTTTGATTGTAATAAAAAGATAGTAATTACATTCATTATATTGTATTTCAATGGAATGATTGTATAGTTATGAGTACTGTGTAGCACCATATGTTGGGTTGGAAAATACCCGAATTTGGGGGCGTCACAGGTTGGTATCAAAGCATTAGGTTATAAAACTTAAGGGGGAAGAACCTTAGGCTAATAACTTCGTAAGGAAGGTAAAGTCCAAAGAAAGAAATTCAAGTCAAATGAATTAGTAAGGTATTGAGAAAACTCAGTACCGAAAGATTTAAAAGATGGAAATTAATCTTAAATAAATTAAAAGTGATTTGTGCTTATACTATTGTGTATTATGTACTAATCAACGTGTTATGTGTTTTGTAGATGTCAAACGATAGCTTGATGTTTAGAGACATTCACGTGATAAGTGAAGAGTCGCTGAACCAAGTGGAGATAGTACCTATGCCCGTGGCGAAGGTACCCATAGTGGTTCTGAAAGAATCTGATATAGAAGAGTACTTTTCTGAGGAGGAGTACTCCGAGGAAACAATGGGGATAACATCATATCTGAATATGATGATTGACGTGGAGGAGGAGATGGAGGTAACATCGATTAATACGGTGGTACCTACTTAGGAGCCAACACCTCCGAATGCAATGAGATCATTGTATTTGGCAGTGTTGGATAGGAATGTGCATCTGCGCACTGTGGTGTAGACACAGAACGAGGAGTTAATCGCCCAATATGAGGCAAAGGAATCTGCAGAGGCGGATTTTTAGTCGGAGCACAATGAGAAAGTGTTGATGATGGATAAGGTGAGGGATTATAAGGAAGATGCCGTAGAGCTTCAAAAGAAACTGGTTGAAAAAGATCAGAAGATAGTTAGGATGTCATGCATCCACGAATGAACTAATGAGGATTTCAAGCTGAAAATCGCTTGTTATTCTATTGAGTCAGGGCAGACTTGACATTCCATTAGTCGAGATATTGTTTCGATTTTAGCAAATCAGAAACATGAGAATGCCGTACGGCAGTGTTAGTATGTTTGTATATATGTAGTGACGTAAAACCCTCTTTTATATAATTAAAGGGTAGTCTTTTTGTAAATCCCAATTTTTGTAGAATTTGTGATGCCCCCAAATTCGAGTATCTTCCAACCCGACATATGGTGCTCCACTATACTAAAATCCATACAATCAATCCATTGAAATACAACTAAATGAATGTAATTACTATCTTCTTATTATAATCAAAGTATAATCCTTCCCAGGTTCATAAACCAGTTACATCGTTCGTTGTTCATAATGTATAATACATACAAACATACTAAACTATTACACAATGGCTAAGCATCCATCTTAGCTTTTCCATTATCTCTCTTGGAAATCTCAGTACGTTCATCCTTAACTGTAGTTATATAATTCACGCAAGAAGTGAGCATGACAGCTCAACAAGTTTAATAAAGGATAACAGTAATACCGCATTTGTGAATTATATAACAATTCCTACATAACTGGACAATAGTTATGAAGTATCATGAAACAGTAATACTTTAACAGTTCATAACATCAATTCCCAAAGTATAGAATAGATTAGGAATTCTGAACTGGTCCATAGACCATGAACAGTAACTTTCAGTTTTCATACTTCAAAAGGATTTCACAGCACTAAGGTTGTTACGTCCACATTACTTACGAGCACTTCTAGGTGATCAACCTATTGTACTCTATGTTGATCCACACTCATTCATTAAACGTATTTACGGTTAATAGTTTTTTTGACAAAATCGCGTGCCCATCGAATAATCGATGAAAAATACTTTTGTTTGTTCATAGACAAACCTTACCTTCACGTCCGTACCAATTACTTGTCATAGGATAATGTTAACATTTCTATATAGAAAGATATGAATCACAATCAATCTATATCTTACGAATAGTCTAGCCGAGTAAAAATCTGGCATTGACCCTTTCTTTAAAACCAGTCGTGCAATCCATTTCAATGAATCACATAAAACTTGGCTAACACTAAAGTCAGACAAGCATTAAGAAAACTTTCCTTTCAGCGTCTTCAAATAACTTAATCGACTGACCACAACCTTTACAGAATCTACATGATATATTCACATAGCACACTGTAATTAGCTAACAAACAAATGTTCACATTGTTTTACCATCTTCTTTCTCTTGTATGTCTTAGTTAACTTAATATTAATAATAAAGTCAACTCGACTCATTACCCTTCGTCCCAACTCATTATTCAACTAACGTTATTAACTAGACTCGAGCATCAGTGTTAAAGTACCAACTTTGTTCATCATTCATAACCTATTAACATGCATTCAACTCCTAAGTTCAATACCATATACCTTAGTATAGGTAGTATAGGAATAGCTTTAATACACTTATGAAGTGTACAAACATTACTCCCTTAGGTCTTTGAACAATCAAAGTTCAAAACCTAAGTCACTATATCAAAAAAACCACCTCACTTCATGTACTGGCCAGCCTTCTATAACACATAGGCTGGCTGACTGCGACGCCTTGATTAGCGATGTCTGGGTTCCGATCTCATTGCCATGACTCGAGACTCTGCTCTACCAATGGCGCTGCGGTGCCATTTAGTAGTAGCCAACATAATTGTGCCGGCGCTGCGGTGCGGCATTTAACACTACGTCTAGCGTCGCGGCGCCAGACCTCAGTACCAGAAAATTTCAAAAGTTTGAAAATTTTGCGAAATTCCCGGGGCCGTAACTTCTTCGTCATAAGCCAGATTTGGTCCCTTCAAAAGCCCTCACGTCATAAATGATATACTCTACGCGTTCATATAAGAATTTGACACTTTCGAATCTAATAACTCAAAATTCACTATTGAGTTCAATTTCTAAACGTTCGTAAACATTAATGAGCGTTCAATGCTCGTTTTCTTCGTTTTAAGTTAGAATCCGACGATTCTCGAACCAACAACTCTTAAATACCCTATCTCACATGTTGACATTGAAAAACAACATTTTCAAGTCTCACGGCAACTTTTGTCCTCCAATCCGGAATTTTAACGTTTTCGACGTTTAACGTCTAATTACGTAAAATTCTCCATAACTTCGTTACTAGGGTTCTCTAATCCAAATCACATGGAATACTCCATGGATTTCATATCTACATCCTAAATAAGAAAGATGCATATATAACTTATTGATGGAGTTCAATCGTTTATCAACAATCAATCTCAACAATCAATATTTCTATGATTTAAAACTATATCGAACCTCATGATTCTTATGATCTCATGACTTATAGAGATTAAATCTGTACTAAGTCTTCTTCAATCCACTATACAAGACACATACCACCTATTTAGGATTCTCCATGATAAAAGAAAATCAAAAGAGATGGAAATGAAAGATAAGGAATATACCTTAAGAACTCTTGGTGTTCTTGATAAACTTCTAATGAAAAAGCTTCAAGTTAGAAGAATGGTTTAAGTCTATCTCTCTTTCTCTCTCAAATAATTTAGGTTAAGTCTTGGAAAAACATCAAATGGCCAAACCTCGCTTCCTATTTATAGAAAATATAATGGAGGGCAACATGGACATTACACTCCCTACCTCCTTACTATTCACACTTGGTCACCAAGTAAAATGCTTGGTGACAAAGCATTATTCTTGGCTTGCACACCAAGGTGGCCGGCCCACCCTTGGCATGGGTCATCCCATGGGTTGCCACATGGGTTCTACCCATTCGGTGACCCACCGGTTCGATCCACGGTTTGGTTTTCATGCATTGGGCTTAACCAATCTAATATTGAGCCTTAAATTGGACTTAACCAACTAATCCCTTGGGCTTGCTCATTTAATTAATTGGACTAATTATAATCTAACCCAAATGAATTAACATTAAGTATTGACTTAATTCTATAATACGATTCCATTCTATACATACAATTCATGTATTCTCTCCGTATACTACTCGTACCATAATCGTATTGTACTTCGTATTTACTCGACGTATTATACATAGATACTAAATAGTACCATAATTGTATAACACTCGCTTTAATTATAACACAATTCTTCTACACATTTCATTTCCTTCTCGGAAATCAATATAATCAACCCTTAGGTTTTAAGTCCGCAGGCAAAAACTTCGTTTTCCATAAATGAAATATTATCAGATATTTCATCTTATCTCGATATTTTATCATTACGCGTTTCTCAAAATTTCAAAATAATTCTCCAAATAGAAACGGATGAATAGTGTTTTTATGGAAATTTCTCGAAAAACAAAATAATCCTGGTAATTAGGCTGCCCTTATGGATTTTTTACTTTGATGCATTGTTACATGTAGGATGTATATGAACGTGGGCAGGTGTGCTGCTGAATGGCCACCTAGTCATGCCTATGTGCATGTGGATAGTCCTATTTACAAAGGGGACTATGGCAAAAAATTTCTAAAATGTAGGCATTGGGTAGTCATGTATTTTTAACTCTACTGTAGATGTATGTTAAAATAATGCATTCATGCATGTAGTCATAAAATTGTATTTTGAAAAACTCCAGGTTAAAATTTACCACACCGTTTTTGAGGTGATTTGGAGACTTATTGTGCAGATATATGGATCCGGATCAGCCAAGTAATTCCCGTAGGACCACTTCTGGGGTGCGGAGTAGGGCTTCAGAAGTGCCTTGACCCCGTTTCCATTAGAAAACCTCGTCGTTTAGTGGAGGTGGTGATACGTCATGTCCGGGTTGATGTATCGAATGTGGAGGACAAGGAGGAGGATGTACTGGTTGCGGCTCCCGCTTCTGCTGAACATGTTCCCGGTAGGGACCTCCCGAGTATTCAGGTGGTGAACCCAGAGCTTTTGGGTGATTTGAGTCGACATCCCTCAGTTTACTTGCATGCAAACGAAGTACAAAGCTAGATTTTGATCTTCATTCTTTCCTATTGATGAGGAGTAAAGGATTCTGATGTTGATCTACTTTGTGATGTAGGTTCCCAACTTTACATAGCCTAAAGGGAACTAGTTCAGCATTTACTCCATGTAGTAGGGTATGCATCTTGACTATAGAGCGATCGTGCATGACTGGGGATTTGGGGCATTCTGTTCCATCCTTCCCCGCCGTTGTCCCTGGGATTACCTTAGGGCATTGTCTAAGCATTTTTTTCACCAGACTCATTCACTCTATTTGTTAGACTGTGAGGTGATGATGACACTGATGGATTGGCGGTTTATCACAGGTATGGAGTTTGGAGGGGCACTAGTGCCTTGTGCGGCAGATATTACCCCGACTACCATCAGATCCTTTCTAGGAGTTCCGGTAGAGGCGCTCAAGGGCAGGACTATTCGTACAGGTCCTTTGAGCGTAGATGCTTTGAGCGGGCTATTGAGTGAGCCCATACCCAATGATGTGAGAATCATGGATCGCATTCTTCGGCGATTATTCTTGATGATCATTAGGGGCTCCTTTATAGCTGATAACTCTTCTATGGTGTCATTTGCTTTGATCAGCCCCACACGACACCTTTACCTATTTCCTCAGGGGAATGCATATGCGTTCGCAGGGCTTGACAGATGCTTGGCTAGGATTTTACCCATTTCTGCTGGTGAGTATTTCTCTTATTATTAAGAGTGTTGACTGACACAGATGTTTACCTTTGTGTTGGCAGTTCTGGGCCTATGAGAGGCTCCCATGCTTACATCCGATGAGTGTGTTAGGATTAGATACCTATCCACGAGGACGACGATGGCATCATTCTATACTGGTGGAGGTCCCTATAGCTGAGGGTTTCACTTATAGTCGCCTACAACCGAAGTTATTAACAGCTAATGTCATCACATGGATTCCCTATTTAGGGGAGCACTTGAGCATTGGTTTTAAGGATGGGTACCTGACTAGTGTCGAGTACGTGATTTCCACCCGTAGGATTCCTCTCTTCACAGATAGAGGATGATATCTCTATTTAGGAGAGCGTGCTATCAAGAGCACCATAAGAGAGATTCATATACCGATCTTACCTCCCGCTAGGCGTTATTGGCCTGTTTTACCGTCACCTGTCATTGATATCCCATTGTTGGGTGTTGATGGTTTTACATTATCAAAGGGTCCCTGCACTTAGGAGATATTCCAGCAATGGTGGTCCCCTTGTACCATTGGAGCCCAGACCCGCGCCACTCAGTTCATGGGGGATATGGTTCCTGGATCAGTGATGATGACGGATTCCTGTGTCCGAGATCCGACTCATTTGACAGAGATTGACAGTTTGACCTAGTAGTTGGATCGGGCACATTTCTTTATCCGACACTTAGGCAGAGATCCTTTAGAGGCAGATACTTTTGATCCTTCCAGCTCTGGCGGTGGCCCTTCAGATGACCCATATGGCTTTGTCAGTGCAGATCCTCCCTTGTATAGGCCTGACATCCCTGTGTATAGAGATCTAGTGACTCAGGAGGAGTTACATCAGGTGGACATGATTAATGAATTAGACATTAACACCATTATCTTCTTCTGATGTATATTCTCATTATCTCTTTTGATAGGCCTCTGTTAGACACTAGGTGGCTTTCCCCCATTCTTGCTATATCTTTTGATAGGCCTCTGTTAGATGTAGGGCATCTGTGCCCCATTTCCCTGTATTTCTAGCTGTACAGAAATGTATTAGATGATGATATACGTAGGAATATATGTACAGTTTTCCATACCCTATATCATATTGCCATCTATTCTTTATCATGCATGTATTATGTTATACATATGTATGTATGTCCACATATATTCAACATTGAACCTTGGATGGTCTTATGATATGGCCCACACAGATGTCTTCTTTGAAAGTTGGCCGAATTGATCATACCCCACCAGTATTGGTGGCATCCCGTCTGAGATCGTGGTATGATAGTATGTCACCTTCAGACAGGGTGACTGTAGATCAGTTATTGCAGTATACTATGACTCTCCTAATGTTTTAGGCTCCCGTATGCTTTGTAGAGGGTATGCTAGAGCATTAGATACTGGAGAGGTAGGTCTTCTGGTTTGGCATCCACGAGTTGACTCCTACTCTGAAGGAGTATTCACGGTTGATGGTGCTGCCATTGGACTGACCTTACGTGCAGAAGGCCATCGGCAACATGAGCCGACATTTTATGACCCTCACCAGGCTGAGGCGTAGAGTTGTGTAGGATGAGATCACATCCGGTCATGTTGTATCCGAGCATTTTCTGATGGACATATTTGGCTCTGAGGATAGTTATACATGGCACTTCGGAGATTTTACCATGCCGGAGGATCATTGGCACTCGACTAGAGTAGATGTCTTGATACTGTGCGTATTGTCGTATGTATACATGCCATGGTACATGGATGAGCTGGACATTGGCATCATTATGGCAGTGAGAGCTCTCAGGGAGGGTCACACCATCGTACCGATGATTGTAGCAGAGACGCCGAGGTCGGCCACATATTGCAGCACTTACCCTGTAGGGGTATTCACAGGCAGCTCGGTCATATTGTATGTGTGTTTTATGTCACACTTGAGACTGATTGACACTTTCAGATGGCACGAGTATTGTTTCACCCATGAGATAGCTATGTTGTATTCCTTCCAGCCTGTGGAATGTACAGATCATATATCTTGGTCCATTTTCCTGGCAGGGATCAGAGATCCATTTGATATATTACCGTGTACATGGCTCAGCTCACCCTACATCTTCATCACTCATGCTCCAGGCATGGATTATCTACCTCTAGTTGGTTTGAGAGGCATTACTACTTATCTCCCACTGGTTGTGATGTGTCAGTTTGACCAGTTCCAGGATTTCCATCCTTTTGAGGGGGCATTAACTCAACGTTTAGCTTCTCGCCACTTATCAGCAGAGGATAGATCCAGGTTGTACGCCTGTTGGGATCAGCGTAAGCTAGCTGCATTTTTCGTTAGCCACCCGGGTTGTTCAGCAGAGTATTCCGCATGGATGGAGACAAAGATTGCATTAAATGTGGCAGTATCCACATTACAAGGGATTGATTCTGACGATGGGGAGCCTATGGAGGAGACTTATATTCCCATCGAGGAGGATTTGACCACTGGGTTTCCAGCAGTTGTGATGGATTCTCCTCGTACGAGTGCTACTGTGATTCAACATTCAGCATAATATTTAGAGCAGAGTCTTCATCTGATGACCTTTGAGAGAGATCAGGCTAGGGCCTTGATGTTGACAGCTCTTGATGGGAGAGACGCCGCTCTATTAGAGAGAGATAAGGCTAGATCAGCCAGAGATGCATTAGTTATAGAGCGGGATGCTGCCCTATCTACCCGGGATGTGGCCATCACAGATAGTACTTCAGTGAGATCCCTTATGACTGACATCCTTTTCGATATGAGTGCATACATTGATGAGCATTATGCCACCATGCAGTTAGCCTCAGATCTGCTAGCTCATATAGATACCATTGGGCAGAAACTTGTAGCGTTACCTCCTTCTTCGGAGAGAGATGCTATGTTAGATATGATAGTATGCATACATACAGATCCGTAGATAGACTTGTATTTTCCTGCACAGACTAGCTTAGCCATTTTGTCACTTATAACATATATGCATATATCAAACAACATTACATATGGCTGGGAAATCTATTTTGATTCACTTCCCTTTTAGTTGTGCCTTGATACTTGCTTGATATTTGCCTATTTCTTTAGGACTTGTGATCTTGATGTATTCTGAACTCATCCTTGATGTGTGGACATTGAGAAGTCGCAGGATCTTTCAAAATAGATCATTGATCTGTGTATATCCCTACCCTCTTTGGAATCTTGGGGATTGGTTTCTTTATATATATGTGGAGAGGAGTGTGGCTTTTCCTATCTAAGATTGACCGTACCACAGATGGTCTCCAGTACTCCTATTTAAGAGGAGCCTAGTTAGTTCCATCTTTTATGGATTGGTGTTGCTCTTCAAGGAATCAACCGCAACTTAAATGGTCACCAACTCTCCCATTTATGGGGAGGCCAGGTAGTTCCATCCATTCGGTTTGAAGCCGATGAAATTTGGTGGATTGAAGTTTGATCCCAGTACTAGGTGACAAGTATTTATGTTTTGGTATGGGGTTAGACCGAACCATAAATGGCTGCTTACGTACTCCTATTGAAGAGGAGATCAGGTCTGCGTAATTCGAACCTGGTGTAAGAGGTTCAACGGCTAATGTAAAAGGGTGTAGGAATGTTTTTGTTGTTTTTGTTTTTTTTATTACGACCGGGACATATAGAATATGGTTGCCTATGTACTCCCGTGTATCAAGGAGATCAAGTCGACGTAGTTCGCCCCTAAGGACGATTTGCAGCCGACAAAAAGTTTGATCCCATGTGCAGGCTAAACTATGGGGAAAAAAAGTTTGATCCCATGTTTGGGACAAACTGTAGGTGTGAAAAAGATTGATCCTATGTTCAGGAAAAACTGCAGATGTGAAAGGTTAAATCCCTGGTGGGATAACCAAAATTGTATGAAAGGTTTTAAATGAAGTGAAAGCAGGCTGCTGGCTTGAAAAGTATGTTTCCCTGATGGGGCAGAAGAGTATGAAGAAGATTTTATATGTAAGAAAGGGTTAGAAAACCTGAATGACTGGTTATCTGATGATCCAAAACCAGGATGTTTGCTTGATGGTAACCTCAGATATAGTACTGTTTCACGATATCCGAGTTGCTGAGTTGTGGAAATTCATCGCCATCTATTTCCTGTAGTCTGAGAGAACCTCCTGTTAATACCTCCTTGACTACAAATGGGCCTTCCAAGCTTGGAGTGAATTTTCCTTTAGATTGATCTTAGTTGTCAATGATCTTCTTCAAAACCAAGTCATGTTGTTTAAACTGCCGTAGCTGGACTTTTTTGGCGATCCTTTGTTGATATAACTGACCATGAAAGATATCCACGATTAGCCTTTCGTCTATTAGAGACAATTAGTGATATCTATCTTGTATCCATTGGTCTTTATCCAGCTGAGTGTCCATCAACACTCTGAGGGATTTCATTTCCACTTCTATGAGGAGCACTGCTTCCATCTGATAGGCAAATGAGTAGGGGGTTGCCCCAGGGGAAGTACGCATTGAAGTTATGTAGGCTAATAAAGTCAGAGGCAATAAGTCAAGACATCCTTTGTGGTTGGTAAACATCTTTTGCATGATTTTCTTGATGTTTTTATTAGCCGTTTCAATAACACCATTCATCTTTGGACGATAGATGACGAAGTTAAGGTGTTTGATGTGGAATTTACTATATAACTCCTCCATCATTTTGTTGTTGAGGTTCTTAGCATTGTCTCACACAATTACCTCCGGTTGTCCATATCAAAAAATGACATTGTTTCTGATTAAAGCAATGATGACTTCTTTGGTAACCCTAGGGAAGGAGGTTACTTCTACCCACTTGGTAAAGTAGTCAATCATGGTGAAGATAAACTGATGCCCATTACTGGCTTTGGGCTCGATGGGTCCGATCACGTCCATTCCCAATATTAAGAAGGGTTAGGGTGAACTCATATTGTGGAGTTCCCTTGGAGGGGCGTGGATAGCATTTCCATGAATTTGGCATTGGTAACACCTCTTGACATGATCATCACAGTCAGTCTTGAGAATAAGCCAGTAATTCCCTGTTCTAAGGATCTTCTTAACAAGTAGGAGGCTGCTCATGGGTGGGCTACATACTCCACCATGGATTTCATCCATGAGCCTCTGAGCTTGATCTTTGTCCAGACATCTAAGGAGACCTAATCCTGCATCTCTTTGTAGAGTGCATCTCCACTCAGGTAGAATTTTATAGCTAATCGATGGATCTGCCTTTTTTCAGTCGGGCTCACCTCAGCAGGTGTAGATCCATCTCGCATATACTCCTTGATGTGCTGATACCAAGGGTGTTGGATTGGAGGTAGCTCATCTGATACTTCTCCAAGATATTTCCCATAGGATGGAGCCTTTTGTAGGGCAAATGGGATACTTGACATGTTTTCCTTGTCATGTATGGTGATCAAGGAGGCAAAAGTTGCTAGTGTATCTGAAAATTCATTCATGTTTTGAGGAATGTGGAGGAAGCTTACTTCTTCAAACTTCGAAGCCATCTGTAAAACTTATCGATGTTAAGGCAACAAATGTAGTTCCTTGGTTTGATAGATTCCCGTGGTTTGTTTGATTACCAACTCTGAATCCCCAAAGACAGTTGATCATCTAATGCCCATTGAGTGATCAAGTTTTAGCCCTATGATACAGCCTTCATACTCAGCTGTGTTGTTGGTGCTGACAAACTGTAATTTGATGGTGACGAAATCGCTCCCCGTGCATCTGGGACACTAGAGCTCGCTCTGCCCGGCTCCGTAACCTTCGTGTTAATGGCTCCATCAAAATACATTTTCCACGTATGGCATGCATCATACTGATAGTGTTGCTGAATTACCATGACCCCTTCATCGGTGAAGTATATTTCTAAGGGTTTGTAATCCTCTGCGGGTGTGGCGGCCAGTTGATCCGCAATTCCTTGATCTTGAATGGACTTTTGCGTCACGTAGACGATGTCAAATTGTTGTAGAATCAACTGCCATCTGGATATCTGACAATTCAGTATGGGCTTACTGAACACGTATTTGAGAGGATCCACGCGGGATATGTGATGGGTTGTGTGACCATGAAGGTAATGTTGTAACCTTATGGAAGCCCATGCTAAAGCGCAATAAGTCTTCTCAATCAAATTTTACTTGTGTTCACTGCTGCAGAATCTTTTGCTAAGGGAATAGATAGCTCGCTCTTGGCCTCTATCATCTTTCTGTCTCAGCATGCAGCCCATGGCATTGTCATTGATGGAAAGGTACATAAATAGGGGAACATCATCCCTGGGACGTACCAAAATGGGAGCGTTAACCAACTGCTCTTTGATTGTAAGGAAGGCTTTCTGACACTCATCATTCCATTTCATGGAGGAATTCTTCCTTAACAGCTTGAAGATGGGCTCACAGGTTGCTGTGAGTTAAGAAATAAACCTACTAATGAAGTTGATTCTTCCCAAAAATTCCCGTATTTCCTTCTCTGTTTGAGGAATGGGCATTTCCTTGATGGCCTGGATTTTGGTGGGATCCAGCTCAATCCCTTTGTGGCTAACTAAGAAACCTAGCAACTTGCCTGATTTAACGCCAAAGGAGCACTTGGCTGGATTTAACTTTAAGTTGTACTTACGTAACCTGTTGAAGAGCTTTCTGAAATGGTCTAAGTGGTCCCCTTCTCTTCGGGATTTGACAATGATGTCATCCACGCATATCTCTATCTCTTTGTGCATTAAGTCATGGAAAAGAGCCATCATAGCTCGCTGATAAGTTGCTCCGGCATTGATGAGGCCAAATGATAATCGTCTATAACAAAAGGTTCCCCAAGGCATGATGAAAGCAGTTTTCTCATGATCCTCCTCAGCAACCATAGTCTGATGATACCCCGCGAAGCAATCCGCAAAGGAGTATATACCGTATTGAGCAGTATTGCCAATGAGAATGTGGATAAATGGCACTAGAAAGTTATCCTTAAGGCAAGCTTTATTCAGATCCCGGTAATCCACGAAAACTCTCACCTTTCCTCCTGGTTTAAAAATGGGGACTATGTTTGGTAGCCATTCAGGGTATGTAGACACCATGATGATTCCCGCTTGAAATTTTTTCACAATTTCTTCTTTAACCTTTAAACTCCACTCAGGTTTCAATCGCCTGAGCTTCTGCCTGATTGGCTTAAATCCCTATTTAATGGGAAGGAGATGAAGGACAATGTCAGTGGATAAACCCACCATCTCATCATGAGACCATGCAAACACATCCTAGAATTGGGTTAGTAAAGCAACCATGTCATTCCTTTGGTTTAGAGTGAGGTCTGAACCAATCTAGATTAGCTTAGGGTTTTCTAAGGTTCCGAGATTGAAAGAGATGGTTTGATTGAGGTTAGGTTTAGGTTTGTCGTTAACCCATTCCTTGATCTCCTGAGATATCTCAATGTCTTCTTGTATTTCCATCAAGTCTGAGTCCAACTTTTCATTAAAGTTACAGTCCTTGTGGAGAAAAGGCACCTCATCAGCAAGTACATGCACATCTAAATTCAGAGTCCTGAAACAAAATATTCTTTCACTTAATATATAAAACTGTTCAATCATACAAAAGTGTTAGCATGTACTGATAAAATAACTGTTAATACTATACATAAAAGTAAGCAGTTAAAGTTATCTACAGGGCAGATGGAATTTCTGCCCGTTTTATCCTCGTCGACCAACGTATGGAGTGCTGTTCCAATTGTCGAGGGTAAAGTCCTGATGGACTGCAGTAATGGAGGGGCTGTCATCGTCTTCCTTTACCCTAACGATGACCATAACATATGTGCAATCATCATCTAGGGTGTATCTGTTTGTATGTTCATCATGGACAATGATGCGTATGTCTGACATCATCCTGGTGATGTCTTGTTTACGTCTTCATTCTCTCTCTTCCACTTAAGGATCAGGAATCAGGACCACATTTTCATTAACTGGTATCGGTTTGGGAAATAGCATAGCCATAATGTGGGCTGGCACCTTTATTGGAGACTATATAAGCTCAGGATTTGTAGGTGGAGACAATCACCGTGTGGCTGAAGTTGAAGGAATCTGTTTGTGCTTATGAGGATTCCTATGAATGGGATTTGCAGAATAGCCTAGTTCAGCTGTCCAGATTTGACTGGGCACTTGAATCGGTACTTAATACCCTGATGATCTTTGTCCAACCCTTGTCCAGGTTGATGACCCAATGATATCATCTCTTGAGTGGCCGACATTACTTCAGCGAAAATCTTGGGCGTGAGAGGTGGCGCCCCAATAGGATGGTAATGAGTGTTGCTTATCTCCAGGGCATGGAAACTGACCGGCTCAACTTCTGAGTTGAAGCTGATGAGTGGTATGTCACCTTGTTCGTGACATTTATACCAAAGATTAACAAGTGACTAGGCTATTGTTGATAATGTACTTGAGTTGCTGATGAAGGGTGGAAGGGACAGCTCCAACCATATTAATCCACGGTCTTCCCAACAGCAGATTGTATCATATAGCTATTCTGAGCATGTGAAAGGATACACTGAATGTATGTGGACCAATCTCCACTAGAAGTTCAATCGCTCCAACATCGTTTCGTCGGGACCCATCAAAAGCTTTGATAACTGTATGGCTACTTTTGATCCTCTTGGGGTTGATATTCATCTTCTCCAATGTAGCATAAGGACAAATATTCAGAGATAAACCTACATCTATCAAGACTCCTCCCACCATGTATCTGGAGGACAAAACCGCTACGTGCAACGGCTTGTAATGACCCGTTGCTTCAGCAGAAATGTCATCATCAGTGAAAGATATCACGTTGTTGTTGAAAATGTGATCAACCAGATGTTGGAATTTTTCCACATCCACTGATTTTTGTAAATGGGCTTCTTCCAAGACCCTTAGCAATATCTTCCTGTGATCTTCGAAAGAGAAAACCAAGTCTAGTATGGAAATTTGTTATGGAGCTTCTCTCAAGCTTAAAACCACCTTGGCTTCGTTATGGCCCATGGAATGAAGGAACTCTTCAAATTTCTCTATGGGAACTTTCCCATTTGACTTTATGGTAGGTTTCATCATCCGATAGGGAAGATACAGTGGATTTTCCTTTGACACTGCAACAGTTGTATGTGATATAGATCCTTCAGCCTGCCCATAATTTCATGTGACTTTTTTCAAGCTGACAACAGGATACTATGGCATAGATGGCAAGAGAATTGGCTCTGGTGCAACCACTTTCAAAGGATTATCAACACCTTTGAGTTGAATTGCTTGTATTGTGAGTGGTCTAGAAGCATCACCAGCCTCAGTGGATATAATTGCTACGATGTCCTTCCATTTTTGTAGGACATGTGTTCCCACTCTCGAGTAACAAAGTGTCCTCATATGCCATTTGCAGGACACCACTGTCAATTAAATTTTGAATGAGGTGGCGGAGTACCCAACATTCATTTATGCTATGACCACGAGAGTGGGAGTGATATTGGCATATTCCATCGGAATTGAATCGTCTGGAACGGGGATTGATTAGAGGTAGAAGGGATGTAATTCTTCCTTCATTGATTAACATCTGAAATATCTCCTCCATAGGTTGGCCAAGATATGTAAATTCCCGTTTGTTGGCAAAATCTCAACGGGCTTTGGCACTTGCTCTTTTCACAACCTTATCCTCCAGTGTTTCACTTTCTGAAGGAGAGGATGGAGTATTCATGACAAAAGGAAGGAGACTAGCATGCTCCTGACTAACTAATTGGCGTGTGACTTGGTGTTGATGAATCACCAGTTTTGCCAATTGATCTACTTGTTTGCAAAGAACCTTAATCTTTTGCTGCATCATAAACTAGAACAGTGCATAATCCCATCTGTCAGCACCGTCTTTGCTGGTCTGGAAAAATTCAACAACGTAATTGGAACTTTGTCCACTTCTCCAATTAATCATATCGACCTCTTCTTCTTTGTGTTGACGAAGAGGATTGTCTTGTACATGGGGTTGGTCGGGTTTAGTCACGACAATCTCCCCATTGTCGATTAAGTCTTGGATCTTGTGTTTCAAGGCCCAACAATCCTGAGTGTTATGTCCCGGTGCCCCGGCATGATAAGAACAATTCTAAGTTTCTTTGAAACCCTTCCCATTCGGGTTGGCTGGTGGAAGAAGATGTGTAATTTTTTTCTGAGTAGTCAGAAGAGTAAGGATATTCTCGAACGAGTCCTCTAAGGGTGTGAACACTCGAGGGCATCTGACTTCTCCACCTTTAGGCAATGAAGGGTTTGGAGACTATTCTTGCAAAGGGGAGTAGTTTCTCCTCTGGATAGGCATATTCTGACTGCCTATTTGACCTTATAGTATCAAGGAAACATCTTCCTCTTTCCTTTTATGGACCCTCCGGGGGTTGTTTCCATAAGTTCCAGAATGGATATGCTCAGCAACTGCTTTAAGAGCGGCTAGGTCTTGAATCTTGTCTGACTTTAATCCCATCTCGGTCATCTCTCCGTGTTTGATCATTTTAGAAAGTGGATTGCCAATGCCAGCTAAGACTCTTTCATAGAAAAGAGCTTCTTGTATGTCTATGAAGGTCATGTCCATTTCTGATTCCTTCATGGAAGGAATGACTTAAGCAACAAGGCGCCTCCACCTTTGCACATATTCTTTGAAAGACTCATTAGAATGTTTTTTGACCTTGGTAATCTGTTACCGATCAGGAGCCATCTGAGATTGGAAGCTTTATTGAGTGAGGAAGGCATAAGCTAGTTCTTCCCAACTATAGATCTTTGAGTTGTCTAATCTGGTATACCACGTCCGGGCTTCTCCAGTCAGACTCTTCTGGAATAGTTGCATTCTGAGCTTCTCATCCTCTGCATAAGATCCAAATTCCCCAATGAACACCTTCAAATGTGTGTAAGGATCCCTTAACCCATCATACTTTTCAAAGTCATGAGTTTTGAACTTCTCTTGATAATGAACATCATGGAATATACAAAGACCAGCATAGGAAACACTCCCGTGTGCTCTAATTCCTTTGATAGAACAAATGGTTTCCTTTATTTGAAGGACTTTCTTCCTGATATCACCGGTGTCTGGATCTTCTTTAAGTTGGGGGTTTTCAGGGATTTTGTTGGTCGTATTCAACTGAAGTTCTAGAATTATTTTATCTAAACCTTGTGCTCCTCCTTGTGTAGAGGATTCTGTATGTACCGGTATTCGTGAACCATGAGTAGACTGGTGTAGTTCTTTAAACAAAATAGCCAAATCTGTAATTTGTTTGCTTAAACCATCAAACTCTTCTTGAGAGACTGGAGCAGGATTAGACTAGTCAGATGAAGACATAATTGGTTGTAGGCTCGTAGCCTTTTTGGATTTTGAGCGGGTAACATGCCCAATTATTTCCCTACAAAAACTTATGTAGTTTAGTCTTAGGGAATGTATAAATGTTTACATGTTATCATAATGTGTCCATTTTAGGAATATTATCCTGCAAAACGGGTGTCATTTGATAGCATGTTAAGTCTTAATATGAATGTACACATATTCTTTGTGACACCCCCAAATCCAGGTACGTCATTCCCTCAAGATTTGGTGTTCACTTAATAAAAATATTCATGTCTAACTACCCAATCATAATAAATTAAATAATAAACCTTCCTATTAAAGGATTACATTAATAAAAATCTCCTAGGTTATCTAACCTTCAAATACAAACATCATGTGACTCCCCCAAATTCGGGTACTTGAAACCCAAACTCGGTGCTTCACGATACCATTTCTATGAGCGAAATAATAATAATTTTGTCATAAATATCAAACTTAATTTACATATCAGAGTTGTCTAAATCCCAGGTACGCGACCTTAAAACATTTCATTACATGATGGATAATATATATCATCATCTTATTTGAGTCTAGCTATTACATAAGGTAACACAAACTTATTCTGACAGCTTTCCTTTCCCTTTGTTCCTGGTAGAGCCCTCTAGTTGGTCATACTTAACTGAAAACATTTAATTTAAGCAAGAATGAGCATTTGAGTGCCCAATAAGTAATAACAATTATAAATATTAGCTGAAAGGATTAAATGTTTTCTTTGTACTACCCTTCTACAACAAATCAAAAGTTGTGAAGTAATTTGAACCGATAATAATAACATAACAACTATTTATCAAATTTTTGAAACTACGTACTGGCTATAAATAGGGTTAAGGTGACATACTATGAACATTATTTTAAATTTTCAAATAGGTTTAGCAGAACTTCATCCGTAAACCATCATAACTTACGGGCACGGGGGGTGATCCGTTCGTTATGCCCTGTATTGATTAATACTATATGCAAGAATGATATTATCATTCACTCTGTCTGCCTTGGGCGCATAAAAGTTTTCCCATGTTCGGGATGTTCATACTTAGTCGGGAATCTGAACCAAAATAATTATATTGGATACAAAAAGGTTTTATCATATTCAACAATATTCCTAAATCTGTGTCTAGCTGGTCAAATAGCTTAGACGACTTTTACTTATTGTACATACTAGTGATCAATAGGTATATATATATATATATATATATATATATCAACATGTGATTAATTACAATGATTATCCAGTGTGGACACTTGAATAACCATATTTAGAAATTAACGAACAAAATATATATATATGAATTACCATATAGTACCATGTTGATAATCAATGATCGGATATAACATATATAACAATAGGGTTAATAATCTAGTACAATAATAATATAATTTTGAAACTTTCTTACTCATGTCCATTGCATAAAGAAAATGCAAAGGTAGGATACTTGCACAATGTAAAAGATAATTCAAATACTTTCCTATACGTTTCAATTGCATAACGTAAATGCAAGGATAAAGATACTTGCCTCAAGCGTAGTTTACCAAAATATCGCTTATCAATACCCCTTTCGAATCCTAACATAATATAATATGCGTATAGGATATTCATTAGTTACACAAATTCAACATGTACACCTATTATCTTAATTTACTATCATACACAAATGAAATTTATCAATGCTAACATATAGTGCTAATCTTCTAGTCGCATAATCTTATACGTATATCATCACATGAAAACTAATTTATAACATACCATGTCATAGTTGAAATCACAATTTGACGTTAAAGTGGCAATTACTCATTCAACCTAGGATCTTATCAACAACATGCTTATTAACACATGAGTACTACACTAGACATGTATTACAGATTAGAGTAACAACTTAGGTACTTATGAAACTACAGAACAACTACACAAATCTGATCCTATTTCAAGGTGGCACGGTCGCGCTTGGTTTGTACTAGGGAGTGGCGCGGCCGCACTGCTCCTGGTGCAAACCAAGACATGGTTGCTCTTGCAGAAAACCAATGAACACACGTCTTGTACATAAACAAATAATCTTACGAAACACACTTGTTAGTATGTGGATAACTAGGTTTGACCTTATATCCTAACGTTAGCATACGTCATCATCTATTTTTATTTAATCAAGACTTTAAGTGTTAAATTCATAATTTTTCTTACGGTTAATCATTACATAGATGTTATGTGGTCCATAGGTTTCTACTACACCCACTTGCATTAGTTAAATCATGTATGTCAAGTGCTAGAATACTCGTAATATAGTTATTAACAAAACTAGTTTTCAAGGTTCCTTGAAAATACTATGTTAATCTATCAAGTATGTAAAGTTATTTTACTTACTATGCATCATATTTTCACATATGTATAGATAGAACATATAAACATGCTCACAAACTCCTAACTCAAGCGTATATAGTTTATCAAGTTTGTTTTTAAAACTTTAAGTCCCCATTAATAAAACTTATTTAAGTATGCAAGATAAGTCCTCATAGTCTACATCATGTTTTCATACTCATTTATGCACATATGCAAGTTATTTACATAAGCTAGAAAGATCAAAATTTGAAAACATAATGCTCATCATGCTTTGTTTTACAAATCTTCAAGTTTTCCTTTAGAAAAATCCTTTAAAACCAAGCTAGAAAACTCTATTATACAGCAACCCAGTTTATGCCTTATATTAAACTCATATACGTACTTGCCTAGATTATTTACACATGCTCACCAAATCAGAATATACATTATTCCAAGTTTACTATTTCTAGTTTTTCCAAATCTTGAAGTTTTCTTGAAAACTCAACTCAATCAAGCTAAAACAACGTACTATGTTCAAAACAATATCTAACCACATGCTAGGGTCATTTATATGCATAATTTGACTTAAGTAACATGCTCAGGACATTTCAAGGAATCAACAGTAGTAACTGTGATAGGCAACCCGCGCGGCCGTGCTGTGAAGGACTAAGGAAGTGGCACGACCATGCCAATTCGTCTAGAGGCAAAAAATATGGATGTGCTTTTGCAGAGCCTCAATCACAATCATTGCCAACATCTTCTGCTGCAACATAGACTACTACTAGACATGCTTACACACATAATTAACACAATGGCATGCTATAATATACCAATTACAAAGAGTTCAAGTAATTGCAAGAATTTAATAAAACTTAAACTCAAGAACACAAATAAAATTTATACCTCTTTGAAGCTTATTTTGATTTCTCAAAGCACTAATTATACTCTCCCAATGCTCAGTACACTCACTCTCTTCCTACACTTATCAGACAATTTCTTAAGCAACCAAAAACTGAAAATGGACCTTATATATATAGAAGCAATTTTAAATAGACAATGCATATATACACCAAATTAAACCAATGAGAATGATAGATTACATGATGGTTAAGAGAGAGTTGGTAAATGGTTGTTGAAAATCACCATAATCTCCACTCCCCCCATAATCATCACCTAGAAAGCTTGGAAGAAAGAAAAGGAAATAGGCCTTAGCCTTTTACTATACATGTGAATGTGAAAATAGGGAGCAATTTGGACACTAAATTTGGGACAACCCAAATACTTAGCATTCTTATACACAACTATTATTCTTATGCTATATTGTATACACATATCAACCATACATTATAACTTAGGGCCATAATATGATTTACATATTTAATATTTCATATAGTACATATAATTTTTTATCACACCGGTATACTTTATTAAAATAATAGATTACAATATGTTCATGGTATATTATTTTAATATATACCCATATACATTTTGTCACATACACCTTCATGATGTATTCATTCCATATAGTTTACTAAGACCTAATATAAGGTTGCTATATATAGTCACATAAATGTCACACTACATTGTATAATATTGTTGTATTTATATTTTTTAATTATTGCCCACATGCACATAACAGTCAATATAATTTTATTATATTAATAGCTTACTTGATTCATGCCAAATAAATTAATCACTTTCTTGATTAATTAACACAAATATTAATTCATTCATTCCTCATTGATTAATGTAATTATGGATCTCCTTAACCATTAATTATTTAAATAATTCTTATTATATTTATAGACATACTGCTAACAATATTAATCACATATTATTAATTAATTACCATCATTAATTAATCAATATCCTACCACAACCATTAAAAATTAATATTAACTAATGGTTCACTTAATAATTCCTTTATTGATAAATATCAACATAACTTACTTTTATCCTAGGGTTTATAAAAACCTCATATATCACATAAGTGTTCCCTTTTATTTCTAAAGTAGAAAATAAATTTTCTCCGGTGATCATCGCACAAGGCCAGCTTGATTTATCTTCTTTGAGAGGCATTAATCGCGTCGTACCATGACATGAAGCAAGACCTGGTTTAGCTTCAAGCCAGTGTCAACCTCCATCGCCATACTCATTTTTCACGACATGAATTAACATCCACATGATTAATATCGCAAATCTAAGAGTGTATTCATTACTTATCATAATAATCCTAATAATCAAATATCCACGAAAAATAAATAATAACTATTTTTATTACAAAATTAATTTATTATAAGAATATAATCTATAATGATCAATAATTCTTAAAAGAATTTATTTATAATTATTCATCTAATAAATATTTTTATTTATCATATATATACATATACTTTATTTTGCACATATTCCCACCTTTATATAAAAAAAATTATTCGCAAAATTTCTTATTGAAAATATTAGGTTATTACACATCATATGCAGAAAACTAAATAAGTTCATTACAATAATTAAAATGAATTCTGACAACAAAATGTCAACATAATTACAAGTCTTCAATACTTGTTCATCTTTTCCTTTCCTTTCCTAGTGCTAGGTACATCAACTTTCTCAACTTTAGCTGTAATAATTATATAAGCAAGAGTGAGCAAACAAGGCTCACTGGAAATGTCAATGAATAAAACTTTACAACAATTACCAGATAATAGGCTCAATGGAACTAAACAATATGCTCTATTAATGATAATCAAAATTCTGAAATATATTCATCTGAGGGTCATAAGACCACGAACTATGTCCATAGTTATAAGTAACCTTTCAACTTAAACTTTAACAGTCATAAGACTATAGGGACTCCTCGTACTTAGAGGGATCAGCCCTTCGTACAATGTATTGTGCACAAACATTTCAACGCTATGCGTAAATTATCCCCTAATAATAGAGTTGTTCATCTCAACATTTAGAATACGAGTCTGCACCAAAGTAAGTTTGGTTTGGATAAGTTTCAAGGTAATTTGGAATTCAACGAACATCAACTATGGAGTAGTTGAATAAAATGGTAATAACCTTATGTTATGGAATAAATCATAACGGAATCAACATTGTATACTAAGGTCATGCTTTAGGAATAATCAAAGAGCATAAACATTGAATAATTATAACATACATTGCTTGAACAATATTAAGCCAAGGTTATTTAGAATTGAGTACCAAGCATGCATAACAAATAGTAAAGTCAACGATAAAACTTGTTCAACATTAGTATATCAAAATATACAAACTTGCATGCTAAATAACAAGTTAAAGACAAGAATAACTTGCTCAATATCATAATAAGGTTTAGAAAACTTGCATCATCATAAACAAACTAAATACAAGAAACTTACTCAATCATAAGAATAAAGTTTAGGAA
The DNA here is from genome assembly GCA_020205605.1 of Panax ginseng. Taxonomy (NCBI): domain Eukaryota; kingdom Viridiplantae; phylum Streptophyta; class Magnoliopsida; order Apiales; family Araliaceae; genus Panax; species Panax ginseng. The sequence continues at coordinate 80,689,317 of CM035135.1, read as the reverse complement.
ACTTGCATAATTGTAATTGAGATAGGGTAAGTAAACTTGCTCAATAATAACAAGGTAGAGTAAGAAACTTGCCTTGCGTGTAAGCTAAACCGTAACAATTCAATTCACAATATCCTATACACATATTATCATGACATAATTAGTCATTACCAACACTATATATAAATAAGTATTTACATCATGTAAGGTTTGATTTTTAATCACATAATCAAAATACATTAGTAATAAAACTAGTAGGATATTAAAAATATGTTCATTCTTAGTATAGTAATACTGAAATCATATCTTAACAGTCCCTCTATTAAATAATAACAACTTTTTCAGACTTTGTGTAATTAAAACACACTATCTGACCATTCTATTAACTTCACACATGTATTACCACGATTTTACATTTGTGAGAGGCATATGTACACATGAATATGGCGTTAATATTCATATACATGAGTCACAAGCCAATACTTGGCCTTTATGGTGGCATTGGCGATGCGGCATGAGACTTTATCATGAGGTCAGTCACTGCAATACATTGCTTTAATTACTGAAGACCATGACCAACTTTGAAACAAATGACAAAATAAAGCCAATTTTTGTGACAACCGAGATTTTGTAATTTAATTTTAATATTTATTGGATTGAATAAATATTTTCGATGAATTAATTATTAGATTAAATAATTAATTGATGAAATTGCGGTAGATTAATTTAATTATATGTGTTATATTTATTAAATTAATGTGGAGAATTTTTTTTATTATTCGAGGTATGTAATTATGTGAGCTTATTGTATTAAGAGAAATATTTAATAAGCCTAATAGTATTTTAATTAATTTAATAATTAATTAGAGATTTAATAATTTGACATTATTAATAAATGAGAAATTTAATTATGTGACTATGTGAATTAATGAGAAATTATTATATGTTATTTAAAATAAGTTAAATAAGACATTTGATTTATTGAGCAATTGGACGTGACACAATTTAAACTATATTATAAAAGTTTTATTAAATTAAATGGTTTTGAAACTTATTATTGCCAGCCAAACAAGGCCCTGAGGGGAGTTGTTAGCAGTTACCCATGATTGGGTAACTGACCTCAACGCGTCAGTTCCTTTCCTTTATTATATACGTCTTCTTTTTCTTCATTTTTTTTCTAAGTCTGGCAAAGCATCACAAAGAGAGATTGATATATTGTTGAGGGAGAGTGTGAGTTGTGTGATTGAAGAATTAATTGAGAAGGGTTTCAATTCTACTCATCTACGCTCTGGGTAATTCTTTCCAACCCAATTCTCATTTTTACGTCATTAAGCTTTCATGAAAATGGTTTCCAATTTCTCTGTTAAATCTCTGTAATTGGAAATTTTATTGATTTTGTGGATGTAAATGTGATAATATGTTAGCATAGCATGTTTTACCATGTATTAGATGGTTCCATATCATTAGTTTCATAAAGTATTATACAGTATATAGTTACAGAGTAAAGAATATGGCCATATAGCCCTTATACATAAATTTAATATGTTAAACATAAATTGTTTTGTAAAATTCCCACTTGTATATAATTATGCATGCTAAAACGAAGAAAACAAAACTTGAATGGATGGATTTGGTGTTATAACGAATCTGTAGTGTTAAATTACATGTTTTAATTATGTGATTATGTGTTTTAATTAGTTAAAATTACTCTATAAAAGTTGGGTAATGATTATGTACGAATTCTAGTATATGGGTATGTTTAATTTGATGAATTTAATGACCATGTAGTGATAAATTTGCCTGATTCTGTGTTCTTCGCGAACTGGAAATTTAGAAACTGGAGTTTCATGCCGCGGTGCTAACTCCAGGCCTAAAACTCATGGCCTAAATCAATCAAAGTCCTCGCCATAAATAGCCACCGTATATAACAGCCAAGAATAGGCTTAATAGTGGCACCGCAGCGCCACTTAGCATAATGGTCCAGAAATGAGTTTTTAAATGCTCAAGTCTAGCAATGTGTTAGTAACTTAACCTAATGAACATAAAAACATGTTAGATATATAATGAGGTGTTAAAATAAATTCTTAACATGTCAATAACACAATTATGTGTGAATTGAATGATTGAATGCATAGTTAGCTTATTGTTCATGAAGTGTTAATTATGTGACAATGAGTGTAGTAGTTTGACTAAGTCGAGTTAGACAAAAAGAATAAACTTGTGATGATTAGTACGCTATAATTGACAAGTATTGTGAACGTAAATGATATGTAGGATTTAAATCAAGGAACGAGTATAATTAACGTGTAATCTACGCACGAGGCAAGTTTTCTAACCCTACTCGTTATCTTTATATGAGCTTATAAGTTGTCTCTTTACTTCGAGCAAATTCTCATTATTATTGATCAAGTCCATTTTATTGTATTAAAATGTATTAATCTTTCAAATTATGATTCTGTTATACAATAATTATTCTATTATATACCTTTTAAGATTGTTATTCAATTTTAAATTATCAGTTACTGTTGAACTTTGTTAGACTAGTGAACCCTTAATTATTCGACTAGTCCATAGTTGATGAGCGTTCTAAATTTCAGAACCCTTGATGAATTATCCAAACCAAACTTCCTTTAGTGCGGACTCTATTGTCAAACCGAGATGAACAACCTCAGATAGGGGATTACTTATCGTTAAGCGTTAAGATATTGTGCACAGTATGGTACTAAGGGCTGATCCCCCTAAGTACAAGAAGAAGAGTACATAGTCTTAAAATTATTAAAGGTTTCAAATATAAACACTTGACAACCTAGGACATAGTTCAAGGTCTTATGACCCTCAGAAGTTCTTTTGTCTCTTGTTATTCATTCTTAATTCAAAAACTGAGTTTCCTATTTCAGAAGTCTTTATTTTATTCGCATGTTATTATTCATTTTTTATATTGTTATACTTGTGGGAAATCGTGCTCACTCTTGCATAATAATAACATTGCAATTAAGAACGAAAGCTCTAACGAGCCTTCCACTAGTAAAGGAAAGGGCAAGATTAACAAGTGATGAAGACTAGTTGTTTATGTGATTATGTATTTATGTTTCAGACTTGATGTTGTTTAAGACTTAATTATTTATGATTCCGCACAGATGTTTAAGGTTAGAGTGACCTGGGATTGTATTTATTATTATTCACATGTTGTAACCCCATAAAGGGAAGATTGGTTTATTATTTTTATCTATTGCATGGTTTGCATTTATTATGGATAGATAGATAGATTATATTTGTACAGTGAACACCAAATCCTACAGAATGGGGAGTACCAGGATTTGGGGGTGTCACAGGTTGGTATCAGAGCTGTAGGTTATGAACCTTAGGTGGGGGAACAACCTTAGGTAGTAGCCTTGTAGGATATCGAGAACATAGTGGTGGTAAACTCTTATCAAGTTATAAGAAATGAATTTCTTAAATCATTGAGGATAATAAAAGACTTTATGTGCTTATGTGTTAAATTATGTGTTTGATAGCATGGATTAGTAACTAAAACTTAAAATTTTGTTGTCAGGATGTCGGATGTTAGAGGAGCTAGTCGAGCTACGGAGGAAGAACCCCGAGTACCTACAGAGGAGGAGCCCTGAGACATGCATGTCATCAGGGAACAGTTGGTACAGAGAGAGCCATCTCCTTTGATCACTGTTATTGGTCAGGAGCATGAGCCTAAGACTGATCCAAAGGAGGATTCTGATGAAGAAGAGGAGGAAGAAGAGTTCCCACCGAACTCCATTGATGCTGAGATGTATGATGCACTTTATGATCGTAACATAGAGTTGCAAGACACTGTTTAGGAGCTAAAGGAGCGGACTGTTATCCAGCAGATTACCATCGAGTAGAAGGATGGGGAAATTGTTACTCTTCACACACGTTTAGGAAACTTGGAGTGGGATTTGGTTCACGAGAAGGGTCAAACCGAGGAGAAGTCCGAAGAAATAGAAAAGTTGAAGAAGGAACTAAAAGAGAGCTCAAAAAGGGTGGACATAGCAGAGGATGGCTGGGTAAGAGAGTCACGTCGGGCTGATCTTGCAGAAGAGGATTGTCGTGCGAAGAAGGCTAAGCTTGGGGAAACATACTCTACACTTCAAAACGCAATGGATGAGGCCCAGGATAGAGTTATGAGATACCCAATCCAGTTTGAAGGATTACCATTGTATATGCTAGATCGCAGGACGATGTCCCACATCATGGAAGAGGAACGTGGCAAGGCTATTCAGCGCCTTAATAGGCAGTGATAGGATTAGTTTATTTATTTGAATCCTATTTGGTAGTTAAAATGTAAATTCCGATGTGTTTATAAACGAAGGAATATTTTAATATTTTAAATCTTGTAGATTCTTTATCTCGGGATAGTTGATGTAAATAGCAGTGATGCTATCGTATGATGTTAAAATTTTTGAATTGAATAAAATGACAGAGTTTATTTGAATTGATGTGTTAAGTGAATTATGATTAAATGTTTTAGTTGAGCCTTGAATGTTTAAGGGATTGAATAAAGACCTAATAAGCGTATTTTCTTAACAGAAATATGCCGCCTAGAAGGAGACAAAACCGTCACCAAACTGAAGAAGAACCAATGAATAACAACGACTCCAATGCTAACCCTGTTCAGCAATTGGTGAACCTATTAGCCGGAGTAATTAACAATCAACCACAAGCTCCACTAAACACATCATTTAAGGATTTCAAGGCGGTGGGACCGCCAGAGTTTAAGGGTTCCATAAACCCAATCGAGGCTCAGACATGGGTTATGGAGATGGAGAAGGTGTTCGATGTCGCTAGAGTAAGGGAAAACCAGAAGACCGCATATAAAACATTCATGCTGAAGTCTGAAGCCTGTTATTGGTGGAAGGCAAACAAAGTACGGGGAGGAGAAGGTGTAATAACCTGGGAGAGATTTAAGGAAATGTTTTTCGAGATGTACTTTCTGACCAGTTCGTAAAATCAAATGGAAGTTCAGTTTCTGGAGTTGAAACAGGGGAGTATGTTCATAGCAGATTATGTGGAAAGGTTCAACGAGTTGGCTAGGTTTGCCACATACCAAGTGCATACTGATGAGAGGAAGGCAAGACGTTTTGAGCAGGGACTGAAGCCCTGGTTGTATAGTAAGGTGTCAATGTTCCAATTGAACACTTTTGCTGGAGTGTTAGAGAAGGCCATACTCGCTGAGGGTGGAAGTGATGTGGTAACTAAATATAATCAGGATCAGAAGAAGAAAAAGAGTGAGAATGAAGGAATTAACAAGACTGGTGGGAGTAGCACGGGGGGTAGCCATAATCAGAAGAAAAAGTGGTCTGATAACTTGTCAGCTGGAAGTTAACAAGGAGGGTAGAAGAAGAAGATCGAAGCGTACCCAACCTGCGGGAAAACTCATCTGGGAGTTTGCATGAAGCGAAAATGAGTGTGCTACAATTGTGGTCAGAAAGGCAACATAGCACCTAACTCTCCTAACCTAAAGAAGGGTGCATGCTTCACTTGTGGCTCAAAGGATCATCTTGCAAGGGATTGTCCTAAGAAGGGATCTGGAGGGACGGGATCAGAAGGGAATAGAGGAAACAACGGTGGAAGCACTCTGACTATCGTGGGACCAACCGCAACCAACTGACCTACCGCCAGAACATTCAACATGATAGTACAGGATGCACTGCAGTCTCGCGATGTGGTGTCAGGTATCATTCCGATCAATAAAGTTAATGCTTATGTATTATTTGATTCGGGTGCTACTTGTTCATTTATATCCGATGACTTTGCTAAGAACTTAGAATTGCTTAAGGACAAGTTAGAATACCCCATAAACATAGAAATTGTGAATAGAGAAATAATCCATGTTAAGTATATGCATAAGAACTGTAGAGTGGATATTAAAGGTAATATCATGAACGTAGATCTTATCCCTATTCGACTTGGAGAATTTGACGTTATTTTGGGTATGGACTGGTTATCCAATTATGGAGCGGTAATTGACTACCAGAAGAAACGTATTAACCTTATGACTCCGTCAAAGGTTGTGTTTTATGGTAGCAAGTCGCCTAGACAAGTAAGTTGTCTAACGATGATGCAGGCCAGGAGGTTGTTAAGGCAAGGCTGTATAGGATATCTAGCTTAAATAGTCGATAGTCATAAAGAGAATTCGAAAATAGATGAGATACCAGTAGTGAGAGATTTTGTAGACGTATTTTTGGATGATTTTCTAGGACTTCCTCCGGACAGAGCAGTGGAATTCGTGATCGATTTGGCTCCAGGAACGGCTATAATATCGAAGGCACCGTACCAAATGACACCGGTAGAGATTAAAGAATTGATGGTCCAACTATAAGAATTACTGGACAAGAAGTATATCCAACCAAGCGTATCACCGTGGGGAGCGCCAATTTTATTCGTGAAGAAGAAGGATGGGACAATGCGGCTATACATCGACTATAGAGAACTGAATAAGGTCACGATTAAGAATAAATATCCATTACCGCAAATCGACAACCTGTTCGATCAGTTAAAGGGAGGAAGATACATTTCAAAGATAGATTTGAGGAGTTATTATCATCAACTGAAGGTGACACCAGAGGATGTACCGAAGATAGTGTTCATAACATGATATGGTTACTACAAATTTTTGGTAATGTCATTTGGTTTAACGAATGTTCCTGCAGCATTTATGGGCTTAATGAATGGAGTGTTCAAGCTGTTTTTTGGACAAATTCGTAGTGGTATTTATAGATGATATTTTGGTATATTCAAAAACCAAGGAAGAACATGAAGAGCATTTGAGGGTGACATTAGGGACATTGAGAAGGGAGAAGTTGTATGCTAAATTTTCAAAATGTGAATTTTGGATTGAAAGAGTACAATTTCTAGGACATGTGATTGATAGAGACAGAATTTCGGTGGATCCCTCCAAAGTCGAAGCTGTGATTAACTATGGGATCAGCCGAAGACGCCGTCGAAAGTAAAAAGGTTTCTTAGATTGGAGGTTATTACAGAAGATTCATTAAGGATTTTTCCAAGATCGCAACTCCGTTGAAGAATTTAACTAGAAAATCAGTGAAATTTGTTTTGGACGGAGAAGTGTGAGGAAAGCTTTCAAGAATTAAAGAAGAGGTTGAGTTCAGCACCTATGTTATCTCTTCCGGATGACACAGGAAATTTTGTTGTTTATAGTGATGCATCATATAAAGGACTTGGTTGTGTGCTTATACAGAACGGCAGAGTCATTGCATATGCGTCACGACAATTGAACGATTATGAGAACGGGTATCCGACCCATGACTTGGAGTTAGCTGCTGTTGTTTTTGTTTTAAAAATCTGAAGGCACTCTCTCTATGGGGAGAAGTGTGAAATATATACAGACCACAAGAGTCTGAAATATATTTTTACACAAAAAGACTTGAACATGTGCCAAAGAAGGTGGTTGGAGTTAATTAAGGACTATGATTGTGAGATTCTATACCATCCGGGTAAGGAAAATGTGGTTGTCGACGCCTTAAGTAGAAAGGGTCGGGAGAAATTGATGATGTTGACCAAACAGGAGGAGTTAATTTTAGCAATGGAAAAGTTGGAATTGGAAGTAAAGTGTCCTATGGAGATTGATGAGAAGCTGTTTCAAATGCAATCTGGTACAACTCTACTAGACAAGGTTACGGAGGCTCAACTTTAGAATGACGAATGTAAAACGGTGAAAAAGAAGATATCCGAAGGAACCGAATAAGGATTCAAGATGGATAAGGAAGGAATACTGAGATTTGAGAGTAGAATTTGGGTACCGCCAGTACCAGAGATTAAGAAAGAAATTTTGAGCGAGGCTCATAACTCACGATATTCGATTCACCCTGGTAGTACCAAGATGTACCAAGATCTTCGACAACATTTTTGGTGGCCAAATTTAAAACGAGAGGTTGCAGAATGTGTTGCCAAGTGTCTGACATGTCAGAAAGTGAAAGTAGAACATCAGAGGCCGAGTGGGTTACTACAACCTTTAGAGATTCCAGAATGGAAATGGGAACATATTACGATGGATTTTGTGGTTGGCCTACCGATAACTCAGAAAGGCTACGACGCAGTATGGGTTATTGTTGACCGATTGACGAAATCCGTACACTTCCTTTCGATCAAAATTAGATTCAACTTAGATCAGTTGGCAAGGTTATATGTGAAAGAGATTGTTTTAAGGCATGGAGTTCTAGTGTCAATTGTTTCTGATAGAGATCCGCGCTTTACGTCAAACTTCTGGAAACGTCTACAAGAATGCATGGGTACACAGTTGCGAATGAGCACGACATATCACCCTCAAACAGATGGACAAAGTGAAAGAACAATTCAGACATTAGAAGACATGTTAAGAGCTTGTATAATGGACTTTAAAGGAAAATGGGATGACCGTCTACCACTCGTAAAGTTTGGCTACAACAACAGTTACCACGCTAGTTGTGACGCCCCCAAAATTGGTATACATCACCCATCTTGAGTCGCCAAATACATGGTACATAAATCAAATACAACTTAATTATACAACTGTCGTGTAAAATACGACAAAACATAAACTGAGAGTTTAAACAAGAATATTGCCTTCTAGACAATATCCACTCTAATTGGATTCCTCATAAACAGTATACAAACTCAAATTCAGTCCACATTACATTTATTATCACACTATTTAACAGAATAGTGAGGACTACTAATTCTATCATCTGGACTGTCAATCCGTTCCCCGACTCGTCCCAGCTATATTCTCATTTCCTGAAGAGAACAGTGAAGGAAAGGGTGAGCTCAACTAGCCTAGTAAGAAATATTATAACTAAGATAATGTAGAATAAATTATCGTTAGCCTTCAACAGTGTTAAACTGATACAATATAACAAACATCAAGTTTAACTGTAGCGGAACAAGCAATCCATTAAAACAGTCAAGTAGAGAATAAAATCTACTATCTGTTATGATTTAAAAAGGTTTTTAATCACTTTTATCGCTGGGACTCAGTTTAATAAATAATCCACATCATCCCTGCACTACGGCCAAGGATATTCATTAGTATCATGACCACAAATTATCCATGCACTACGGGTCAAGGATATTTGTGTATTCATCAATGGTTATGATCATGCCAACAATTGTCCATCAATGCACTACGGGCCAATGAGGACTTTTACCACATCATTTGTAATATTACGGTCATGATTATACCGAATAATTTCTGTTCATAATCATACCAAGTCCATCTATACACAACAGGCCACAGATGACTTTCAACATAATATAAGCATGAGGATGATGACAATGATATAAGAATCCAATAAAACAAGTTCAAGAATTAATTTATCCAGAATTCAATAACGTCCAAATTATCAACATGATACTGCTTTGTAGAGTAAAATTCAAGAATGCTCAGAAGAATATTTCCATGAAAAGATACTGGATGAAGCACAAATATAAAGGATATTCCACTAATTTCATGGAGTATAGAAGTCAAAACTTTAACCAACTGAGTATAATAGAATATATGAAACTGCAAATGGATTTTCGCCCGCCATGCCGTAATCCACATATACAGAACATTTCCACAATTTAATAAGGAATGAATACAAAGGATCATTCACCATGCATGTGGTAATCCACATAGACATGTTATTCCAACAGAATAATAAAGAATGGAATAACAGAATGATTCACCATGCGTGCGATAGACTGCATAGATAGGTTATTCCCAACAGAATAATAAAGAATGGAACCAGGTAATGCGTAAACGCACATACAAGATATTCATGAGAATAATAAAGAAGCGGAACCGAAGTCGGGGCAAAATTAAGACCGCTGAGGATATTCCAAATGAATAATAAAGAATGGAATAACAACAAAATCACCATGCATGCGTTAGATCAAGCATGCATAAAAGTTATTCAACAATGAATAATAAACAACGGAACCGAGGTCATGCGTGAAACATACGCATGAGGATATTCCAACAGATTAATAAATAACGGAACCAGGTCAGGCGAAATTCGCACCGACAAGATGTTCCAACAGAATAATAAAGAATGGAATAATAGAAGAATTTCATCATGTATGAGGTACTTTGCATAGACAGGTTATTCCAACAGAATAATAAAGAATAGAATAACAGAAAAATTTCACCAAGTATAGGGTAGCCCACGTATACAGGTTATTCCAACATAATAATAAAGAATGGAATAACATAAGTTCTCTTCATGAATACGAAAGAAATAATACCCCTTACCTTAGAAGAAACTGGATATAGAAGTGGTGAAGTAGCAGAACACTTTTCTTCTTTCTCTCTATAGTTTCTCTCTCTAGAGTTTCAGTGAATTCGTAAGAAATAATGAAGGAATAAGCTTCTATTTATAGAAAAATGGACTAAATAGTAACTAATTCCTGAACGGTCCACATTGATTTACTTTTAAACGGACGGTCCAGATTCGTTTACAATAAAATATAATATATTCTATTTATAATCTAATAAAACGAATAACTTTATAAATTATTCTGTTTTATATAAAAAGATTTTACTATGCAAACACTATGCATAATAAAATATAATATATTCTAATTATTGTCAAATAAAACAGATAACTTTATAAAAGTATTCTGTTTTATATAAAAAGATTTTACTATACAAAACACTATATATAATAGAAAATATAATATATTCTATTTATAGTCTAATAAAACGAATAACTTTATAAAAGTATTCTGTTTTATATAAAAAACTTTTCTGTTTTATAATAAAATAAAACTTCATCATCATTATTATAATTCACACTATTAATCGACCTGGTCATTCCCAGGAAAGAGGGGGCTTTCCAATAAGGATTTCTCCCTATTAGCGCGCAATTAGGTGACCAAACCTCTCCCTGGCATAACTTCTAGACATCGTTAATATTGCAAATAATAATATTAATAACTCTGTCATCTCAATTATTGAATTAATAATATATAGAATATCGACAATAATTGAATCAAATAACGTGAGATATTATGCAACAATTACTGAAGCAATAATTAAACAAAACTGAGTGACTTCTCACGTAAGCATCAATAATCAATACCGTGTGGTACTATGCAACCACGCCAGACATTCTTTTCTTTTACTACCGAATAGTTCAACAAAGATTAACGGTAGAAACTTCCGCCGTTATTTTCATAAAATATTTTTGTCATTTTCTCAATCAAATAATAATTTCATTCATGGGTTCCACCAATGATTGTACCATTGTACGGATATTCCCCGACAAAAAGAATATTCCCCGACCAATCGAATATAATACAACTTGCATACTTTGCAAAATTTATAAATACTACCCACAACTATAACATTATATCAAATCCACACCATAATATTCAAAAAAAAAATTCAGAAATTTAAATCTTTATTCATAAAATTTGGGATTTTACACTAGTATTGGCATGCCGCCTTATGAAGCGTTATACGGCAGAAAGTGCAGAACTCCGCTATACTGGGATGAAGTTGGTGAGAGACAATTACTAGGCCCAGAATTGGTACAACAAACAGCAGAAATAGTCAAAGTGATTCGAACATGATTGATAACAGCTCTAGATAGACAGAAGAAATACGCCGATCTGTACCGTAAAAATGTTGAGTTCGAATCGAGTAGTTGAGTTCGAAGGGAAAGATCAGGTTCAGAAAGAAAGGGAAATTAAGCCAAAGATTCATTGGACCCTTTGAAGTTCTGCGAAGGGTCGGAGAAGTTGCTTATGAGGTAGCCTTACCTCCAGCTCTAGAGAATGTCCACAATATTTTCCATGTCTCAGTCCTACGGCCTTATAAACCCGATTACAAGCACGTGATTGAATATGAACCACTACATTTTGACAAAGACTTGTCTTACGAAGAAATTCCTATTCAGATTGTCGACCGAAAAGAGCAAGTTCTAAGAAATAAAGTAATACCTTCTGTTAAGGTAATTTGGAGGAACCACAACGCTGAAGAAGCTACGTGGGAACTCGAAGAGAATATGATGAAGAATTATCCTCATTTATTTACTTAGATTGTTATAGCGATTATCGGGGACGAGAATCTTGTACTGGGGGGGAGGAGAATGTAACGGACCTAATTGTTAAAGTTGTGTGATTTGAGGATGAGAATCCTTTTAAGGGGAAAGATGTGACAACCAAGATTTTGTAATTTAATTTTAATAATTATTGGATTGAATAAATATTTTCGATGAATTAATTATTAGATTAAATAATTAATTGATGAAATTACGGTGAGATTAATTTAATTATATGTGTTATATTTATTAAATTAATGTGGAGATTTTTTTTATTATTCGAGGTATGTAATTATGTGAGCTTATTGTATTAAGAGAAATATTTAATAAGCCTAATAGTATTTTAATTAATTTAATAATTAGAGATTTAATAATTTGACATTATTAATAAATGACAAATTTAATTATGTATTTCGTGAATTAATGAGAAATTATTATATGTTATTTAAAATAAGTTAAATAAGACATTTGATTTATTGAGCAATTGGACGTGACACGATTTAAACTATATTATAAAAGTTTTATTAAATTAAATGGTTTTGAAACCTATTATTCCCAGCCAAACAAGGCCCTAAGGGGAGTTGTTAGCAGTTACCCATGATTGGGTAACTGACCTCAACGCGCTAGTTCCTTTCCTTTATTATATACATCTTCTTCTTCTTCATGTTTTTTTCTAAGTCTGGCAAAGCATCACAAAAAGAGATTGAGATATTTTTGAGGGAGAGTGTGAGTTGTGTGATTGAAAAATTAATTGAGAAGGGTTTCAATTCTACTCATCTATGCTCTGGGTAATTCTTTCCAACCCAATTCTCATTTTTACGTCATTAAGCTTTCATGAAAATGATTTCCAATTTCTATGTTAAATATCTGTAATTGGAAATTTTATTGATTTTGTGGATGTAAATGTGATAATATGTTAGCATAGTTGTTTTACCATGTATTAGATGGTTCCATATCATTAGTTTCATAAAACATTATACAGTATATAGTTACAAAGTATAGAATATGGTCATATGGCCCTTATATGTAAATTTAATATGTCAAACATAAATTATTTTGTAAAATTCCCACTTGTATATAATTATGCATGCTAAAACGAAGAAAACAAAACTTGAATGGATGGATTTGGTGTTATAACAAATTCGTAGTGTTAAATTTTATGTTTTATATTCAAAACCTTCAAGAACATCAAGAACAGTGAAATTACATGTTTTAATTATTTGATTATGTGTTTTAATTGGTTAAAAATACTCTATAAAAGTTGGGTAATGATTATGTACGAATTCTAGTATATGGGTATGTTTAATTTGTTGAATTTAATGACCATGTAGTGATAAATTTACCGATTTCGTGTTGTTCGCATGAATCGAAATTTAAAGCGGAGTTTTATCTGCTGGCCAACTCGAAGCCTAAAACTCAGCCAGTCACACTAAAGTCCGCATGCAGCCAAGAATAGCTTAATAGTAGCGTATAAATACCACTTTCCCGAATGGTCCAGAAATGTTAGACATATAATGAGGTGTTAAAATAAATTCTTCACATGTCAATAACACATTTATATGTGAATTGAATGATTGAATGCATAGTTAGTTTATTGTTCATGAAGTGTTAATTATGTGACAATGAGTGTAGTAGTTTGACTAAGTCGAGTTAGACAAAAAGAATAAACTTGTGATGATTAGTACGTTATAATTGACTGGTATTGTGAACGTAAATGATATGTAGGATTTAAATCAAGGAACGAGTATAATTGACGTGTAATCTACTCACAAGGCAAGTTTCCTAACCCTACTCGTTATCTTTATATGAGCTTATAAGTTGTGTCTTTACTTCGAGCAAATTCTCGTTATTATTGATCAAGTCCATTTTATTGTATTAAAATGTATTAATCTTTCAAAGTATGATTCTGTTATACAATAATTATTCTATTGTATACCTTTTGAGATTGTTATTAAATTTTATATTATTAGTTACTGTTGAACTTTGTTAGACTAGTGAACCCTTAATGATTCAACTAGTCCATAGTTGATGAGTGTTCTAAATTTCAGAACCCTTGATGAATTATCCAAACCAAATTTCCTCTGGTGCGGACTCTAATGTCAAACTAAGATGAACAACCCTGTATAGGGGATTACTTATGCATTAGCATTAAGATATTGTGCACAGTATGGTACTAAGGGTTGATCCCCCTAAGTACGAGAAGAAGAGTCCATAGTCTTAAGACTGTTAAAGGTTTCAAGTATAAACACTTGACAAGCTAGGACATAATTCATGGTCTTATGACCCTCAGAAGTTCTTTTGTCTCTTGTTATTCATTCTTGATTCAAAATCTGAGTTTCCTATTTCAGAAGTCTTTGTTTTATTCGCATGTTATTATTCATTTGTTATATTGTTATACTTGTGGGCAATCGTGCTCACTCTTGCATAATAATAACATTGCAGTTAAGAATAAAAGATCTGACGAGCCTTCCACTAGTAAAGGCAAGGGCAAGATTAACAAGTGATGAAGACTTGTTGTTTATGTGATTATGTATTTATGTTTCAGACTTGATGTTGTTTAAGACTTAATTGTTTATGATTCCGCAAAGATGTTTAAGGTTAGAGTGACTTGGGATTGTATTTATTATTATTCACATGTTGTAACCCCATAAGGGGAAGATTGGTTTATTATTTCTATCTATTGCATGGTTTGCATTTATTATGGGTAGATAGATAGATGATATTTGTACAGTGAACACCAAATCCTGTGGAAATGGAAGTACCCGGATTTAGGGGTGTCGCAATTTTGGCCTACAAGATACTTTCTAACAACTGAATTAGCACATAATACACATATAGACTTCACACAAACACAATTTAATGACTCTTAACATGATTTTACCCATATAACAATATAAACATCGAATTTAAAACATCTAATTTCATTATTTTTGATAAAACTTCATTTTTTGATATTCTTAGTGAAAATCATCACTGTGATTTTGTTTTTAAACCAAAACAGTTAATTCAAAATACCTTGTTTATGTTTATTGTTGCCTAATTTCTTAATAGCTTTTAACACGCAAGCATACGCGTTTAATTGTAATATTCAACAATCAAGGATATCGTTCCCATGAGGAAATAGATTAATATTTATCAATTACTAATTCTAATGCAATTAATCCTATTTTAAACTACGAAATATTGTTTGTGATTTGAAAATTAAACTCAACAAAACTAATAAATAAAATCAGAATTTCACAAGAGTAACTGCAGATTTAATAGGTTAAGATTACAACTTTCCTTAGTATTTCATTTAAACTAATTTACTTCCCATTTAAATCAATTAATTAATATGAATCATTATCCAAGAATGCTTTATAAAATCCACGCACTTCTTCCAAAGACACGTGAACAAATCCTCCTAAATCTGATCGTTAAGACGTAGAATTACAAGGAACACCCCAGTTAATCAACTCACTATGTTCCTATGTGAATCAATTTAATTAGGGTTTTACGCACAAATTCTTTCAATGGACACAAAAGATAAATAGGTATATTCCTATCCTACATGCTAATCATATTAACCCTAATAAGATTATATGAACAAATGTTATCAAATCCAGAACTTAAACTATACTCCATCTTCCAATTTTATATAGATTATTACAGTAATTGTTGGCTAAACAATTAATCAATAAGCAAAAAATATAATAAATAATTCAATAAAAACCAACTTTCATTCAATGGGAAGATTTTTGTTTAAACTATATACCAAGTTCCGTTGCAATCTTAATTAAAATTTAGTTCATGATAATAATAAAGAAAAACTTAATCCAGACTTATAATCCAAACATCCCAGATAATTACAAAAGATAAAACTAGAGAAGAGAAGAAGAAACTCTGAATTTGCTCCAATACTCTCTCTTTGATCTTCAGTCCTTGCAATTCTCCTTCGTGTTTTCCTTCGTTGTTCTCTCTGCCAATCTCTTGAAAAATTAAGTGATACATCTTTTCTAAAGTCCTCTCCTATTTGTATTAGTCTCCGCCCTCTTTTAGATTCCTTTTTGGCTTCAAAAACCCACTTAGCAGTAGAGAAATCCTTCTTTAGCCGCACATGAGCGCCTAGGCGCTCAACTCAGGCCATTTCCAAGCGCCTGGGTGCTTGACCAGGACCACGTAATTATAAAAATGCCACTCAGCTCTAATTTTAATGATTTTTTGACCTTTTTCTTCTCACAAATGACCAATTTGTCCCTCCAGCTCTAACCTACAAGAAATAAACACAAAACACATAAAAAGATACTAAAAAGAATTAATGATAGCAATAATTAAGTTTAATAATTTCGGATTCATAGGTATAAAACCTACTCAACAGATACCCCTAAACTTAACCAATTGCTTGTCCCCAAGCAACAAAACACAATGCAATAACTAAATATGCAATGGAAATGCAAATGCAACTATCTACATGTCTAAAATTCCAGCAGTCAAACAGAACAAAATCTATTCATCAAGCCTCAAAGAAATCACAATAAACATGCTAGAACATCATACCAAGACAGATCAATAATTTCCTAGTTAATCATCAAATCTTACCATGTTATTACTGATATAGTGCGTGTGTGCTTAACAACAATGCTAAATACAACACATAATAGATCTCTTTAAAGGCATCATACAGTGTAAACTTACAAAATTCAGGAACAAGCTAAATTCAACTAAAGTCAAACATCCACCAAATTCAAGATTCCAATCCGGGATACTTATGTTGTACTTATCATTACGGGGGCTTGTTGCTCTTTTCCCTTTTTATTGCTTTTCATTATTATTATTATTATTTAACCATGACTATGCAATGTCTCATTCGATTAGGCTAATAGTGCTACCCCTTAGCGAGCTTTCGACCAACGACTCCCAGAGCATATAAGACCTTAGGGTGCTAGGTGTAAAGACACTCCATCAGGCGTACTTGCTCAAGTAACAAAGGCCCCGAAACAAGACTAGCCACGGTATCTTTTTCGTCATTTTTTTCCTTCTTTTTTTTAAAGCTCATATATCCCAAATTTTTCCCCCAAACTTAAGTTTTTTTCTAAATTTAGTCATCTCCACCTATTCATGTCTTTCATTCATTCAAACTAGTATTATCCTCAAGAAGTCCATTATGTGTCAATTTAGACTCAATTAGTCAACATAGTTATTTTTACTATGCTTTCCTTATTATATCAGTTTCAAACAGGTAAAGATTCAAATCATGACAAGCAATCACATCAAAGTCTTAACAGCCAATACTATACTTGTCTACTAAATTCCAATCTCATCATTGGCCAAAACAGACTTAAACTATCTAACAGCTGGAAACATGCAAATACTTGATTTTTTTTTTAAGAAATTAGAATGAAAACTACATGAATAACTACTAAATGAATACTAAATGAATGCAACTGGAACTGGAAGAATGCACCCCCAAACTTAACATATGCAATGTCCTTATTGTATATAACAAACAAAATATAAGAAATTAGGCACTGAGGACTTCCCTGAAAGATCGAAGCCTTATTCCTCGTCAGTATTTTCTTCTTCTTCATCAACTTCATCCTCAGGGGGTAAATCAGCCGGGGGGTACGCAGACAAGGGTGGAAATTGGTAGGGAGCGCTTGCTGGATTCATGCGGTCGAACATCTCTAGGAATGCTAAACTATAGTTTTGATACATCTCCGTTTGTCGCTAAGCCAGGCTATCCTGATTTCTTTCCACCCGATCAAAACCATGCTGAACTTGAGTAGCCACCATGTCAATCCTTTTAGTTTGATTTCTTAATTCTCGACGAATGTCTTCAAAAAAATTTAGTGGTGGCCCAGAACTTCCAGCTACAGCAGTAGGATTGTCATGTGACTGTTGATTAGGCTCGTCTACAGGCTCGGGAGGTACAATAATGAAACCTAACCCTCTCGGGTATGGTGTAGCCCTACCCCATACCTTGTACTTTTTTATCACCGAGTGGTCAATTGGGGCTAAAGGAGGTTGTATAGCTTCCCCGGCATCCCATTTTACTCCAACTTGTTGACATAGTCCAGTAATCAAATATGGATGAGGTAGTCCACCGGAGGTCCCTCCTTGAATTGCTCTGTCAATTGAATCATGTATAACCTGACCCACATCTATAGATTTTCCTTGTGCAATCTGAGAAAAGCAACGCTCGCCGTCGATTTATAACATCATCAGATGTATACACTACACAGCATCAACTTGGCATAAATAAAGGCATGCCATGCTTTCCGTAACTACTTTAAAGTATGATGTAGGGAACAAAAACGACTTCTTGTTGATCTCGTTAATTTCCATTTTGTTCCAGGTACACACAAAGCTTGAATGACCTCACTGTAGTCCAGCTCATGCTCTAAATAATGCATGTAGCCATTATTGGTTATTACATTCAAGCCGTAGTAAGCATTTATTGTCCTGAAACTGACCTCCACTGATTTTTCGCGAACCCAAATCATGTTACCAATATGATCTTTTGCATTGGAGTAGAATTCCTTAATAATTTTAACGTCCAATGAATCCGGTTGGGCTGTAAAGTTAGCCCATCTTCTACTCCCAATCATTTGTAGGAACTCCCCATCTTCTACCTCTGGCAATAATCCACGCTCAGGAATTAGCATTTTACTAAAAAGCGAATTATAATATTATTCGAACGCTTTAGCACTTGTAAATCTCTTTTTGTCAAACTTTGTCGAAGTGCCCGAAGTCTCTCCTCTATGCCTTTTAGTAGCCATAAGTGATGATTTGGTATACCCATGAATCGGATATAATTGAGCTTAGATTTGTGTATTCTTGAGTCTTTTAGTAGCATTTTTACTGTGTTTATGTTTTGATTTGTAGGAGTGGGAGCTGTAAGAACATTTGGGGGAATTTGAGCTAAAAAAGGGGATATCAGTAGTTTCTGTCCACCAGCGCCAGGGCGCTGGGGCGGAACCTCAGTTGACTAGATAAAGCGCGTTGACTTCTCGTTTGACCACTCATTTAGAGATTGTTTGAAGCTTAATTAGATTTGGATTGCTAAAGTTGGACAAGTGAAGTATAAATTGGTTATTTACATTGGGATAGGGGACTACACTATAGAATTGGAAGATTAATCAAGGAGCAAGGGGAGATTGTTGAAGACTTTGGACTTGGAGTTCTTCTTCTTCTTTATTCTTTTAATTTGTGTAATTCATTGAGGATGATCTTTCAATTATTGTTGATTAAAATTTTCATTATGAACTAATTTCTTTTATTAAGATTTCAGTTGAACCTTTTATGGTTATGAATTGATTATTTGATTTATTCCAATTATTGATGTTGAAGTGAACTGTTCATCTTGCTTTGTGCTGATTGATTAATTATCTGGCCAATAATTACCTTGTTACTCTAAAAGGAATTGGAAGAGGAATTCTAGGGTTAGAACTGGGCATGATGATATGTGAGTTGGTTATTTGCATAGTGAATAATTAGGTTTGTGAATAGAATGAAAATATCTCTTCGCCACATGTAACGCATAAGGAATTGGGTATGTAATGAGTTTAATTCAATTGTTTTGCATAGGAATATAGCAAAAATAATCTGAGTTAAATAGAAGGCAATTGATCACTTGGAAAAGGGCTTTTGGCATTTGAGAATTCCTGTTAAGAATTTAGTAGACATAATAATTGGGATAACTGAATAATTGATATAAAAATTATAATTTGGGATATTGGAGTCTTAATCTTTATTTATCTGAATTCAATCAAATTTTAGTTTGTTTATTTGCTTTCTTTTAGAATAATCTCTTTACGTTGTTTAATCTAGTTTTCTTAATTCTAAAAATCACAATTATTGGTTGTTTAAATAAAATTGGATTGATATAGTACTAGTAGTTGGAGTTTATTAATTAGAATTCTCTGTGGGATCGACACTTTATTTTATCACTATATTACTTGTTGACCGTGTATACTTGCACGTTTGCTTTGATTGTGAAATCAACCAACAAGTTTTTGGCGCCGTTGCTGGGGAGTTCTTTATTAGTATTAATTCCATATTATTTATAATCAATTCGGTCTTAATTTGAACGTTACTTATTTTTCTTCTTGTCTTTGCAGGAATTCTTTACGAGTGTATGCACACTAGATCAAGGGTGAGAAAGGAACTTTTTCCTTATACGGACGATATTGAAAGGAAGTTCCGAAAAGTGCAATCGACTAGTGCAGTATCACCTGAGGAAAAAAAACTGGCAGAACAAGAAATTGCAGCGAACATGGCAGGGAACGACCAGAAATCACTTAGGGACTATGCCATGCCGAATGTCATGGATATACAGTCGAGTATTAGGAGGCCGGCGATCAATGCAAACAATTTTGAGATTAAACCAACAATAATTCATATGCTTTAATATACATGTCTGTTTGGGGGTAGTTCGTTAGATGATCCGAATGAGCATATCTTAAGTTTCTTGGAAGTTTGCGACACCTTCAAATTCTAAAATGTATAGGAAGATGCTACATGGTTGAGGATGTTCCCGTTTACCTTGAAAGATAAAGCGCGAAGTTGGCTACACTCTCAGCCTCCTGGCTCAATCACCACCTGGGACGACTTAGCTCAAAAATTTTTAGCTAAGTTTTTCCCACCAGCGAAGTCGGCAAAACTACGGAACGATATTCATACCTTTGCACAATTTGATTCAGAATCGTTATATGAGGCATGGGAAAGGTTTAAAGATATGTTTAGTAAGTGTCCACACCATGGAATTCCGCAGTGGATGCAGTTAGGGATATTTTGTGATGGTTTGCAAGCGTCCACGAGGGCTAGTATTGATGCAGCAGCAGGGGGAATGATCATGTCTAAGAGTTTTAACGAGGCATATCAGCTGTTAGAGACAATGGCCACAAACAACTATCAATGGCCCATGACTAGGTCTAATCCTCCGAAAATAGCAGGAAAGTATGACGTAGTTGCGATGACAGCATTACAAGCATAAATGGCCGCAATGGCTAAGCAAATGGAATTATGGCATCCTCAATCCACACAGCAGGTAGCGATGGTTTGTGAAATTTGTGCTGGGGGTCATACTACGGATCAATGTGCCATAAATGCTGAAGCAGCACAGTTTGTAGGGAGTTACAGTTGGTCTACCCAGCCTTATCCGAATCAAAATGTATATGAAGGAGGTTTTATCGAGGAAGAGGAAATTAGGTGAGTTTGAGACAGTAGCATTGACTGAAGAATGCAATGCAATTATTCAGAACAAGTTACCACCGAAGCTCACGGATCCAGGTAGCATTAATATACCGTGTGAAATTGGAAATCAGTTTTCGGGTCGAGCATTATGTGATTTGGGGGCCAGTATAAATCTGATGCCATTATCCATCTACAGCCAGTTTGGACTTCAGGCTCCATGCCCGACAAATATCAATTTGCGGTTAGCGGATAGATCGATTACATATCCACGAGGTATTATTGAGGATGTTTTAGTAAAAGTGGATAAATTCATCTTCCCCGCGGATTTCTTTATCTTGGATTGTGAAGTGGACAGTGAAATCCCGATCATTCTTGGGCGACCATTTTTGGCGACGGGTAGAACATTGATTGATGTTCAAAAAGGTGAATTGACGATGAGAGTTGAAGATCAACAGGTCACCTTTAACGTTTTCAAGTCAATGTCTTACCCAAAAGAAAAAGGTGAATGTATGCGGGTCGATATAATGGAGGAATTGGTTAATCACAAATTCAGTGCAAATTATTCAGAGGACCCACTTGAATCTATTTTGCTCGGGACAGACGACTGCGGCATGGAAGAGGATATTGAATATGTCAAATGGCTAGATACATCATTAGTCTTTCGGAAAAGCACTCAATCTTTCGACACCATAGAGAGGCCCGAAACGGAAGGTAAAAAGTTCAAACCCTCAATAGAAGAGCCACTGGTGCTGGAATTAAAGCCACTACCATCTCATTTGCAGTATGCTTATTTGGGAAAAGACGATACCTTACCAGTTATTGTTTCGACGGAGTTAACTGACACGCAAAAGGAGAAACTGCTACGGGTTCTACGTGAGTTCAAAACAGCAATTGGGTGGACTATAGCGGACATTCGAGGTATTAGCCCATCATTATGTATGCACAAGATTCTAATGGAAGAAGGGGAAAAACCAACCATTGAGATGCAAAGAAGGCTAAACCCCATTATGAAGAATGTGGTGAAAAAGGAGATTATAAAGTGGTTGGATGCCAGCATTATTTACCCAATCTCAGATAGTTCATGGGTGAGTCCTGTACAATGTGTACCAAAGAAAGGGTGTATGACAGTGGTGAAGAATGAAGCGAATGAGCTCATCCCTATTCGAACAGCCAAAGGATGGAGGGTATGCATGGACTACCGCAAGCTGAACAAAGCCACACGCAAGGATCACTTTCCTTTGCCATTCATTGATCAAATGTTGGATAGGCTAGCAGGACATCAGTTTTATTATCTCTTGAATGGATATTTTGGGTATAATCAAATTGCCATAGCACCGGAGGATCAAGAGAAGACTACATTCACATGCCCCTACGGTACGTTTGCATTTCGGCGTATGTCCTTCAGTTTATGTAATACGCCGGCAACCTTTCAACGGTGCATGATGGCGATCTTCTCCGATATGGTCGAGAAAAGTTTGGAGGTATTTATGGACGATTTTTCTGTGTTCGGTGATAGCTTTGATCTGTGTTTGAAAAATCTAATTTTAGTGTTGAAATGATGCGTGGAGACTAATCTGGTTCTTAATTGGGAAAAATGTCACTTTATGGCGAAAGAAGGGATTATTCTAGGGCACAAGGTTTCTGCAGCAGGGTTAGAGGTAGATAAAGCAAAGATTGAGACAATTGAGAAACTACCTCCTCCATCATTTGTGAAGGGAATCCGGAGCTTCTTGGGACATGCGGGTTTCTACAGACGCTTCATTAAAGATTTTTCAAAAATTTCAAAACCCTTATGTTCCCTGTTGGAGAAAGACGTGCCTTTCAAGATGGATCAGTCATGTATCGAGGCATTTGAGGTATTAAAGAAGAAGTTGGTTTCTGCTCCAATCATTGTGGCATCGATTGGTCTTTACTGTTCGAATTGATGTGCGACGCCAGTGACTACGCAGTGGGAGCAATATTGGGACAACATCACGACAAGATTTATCACACAATCTACTACTCCAACAAGACGTTGACAGATGCTCAGTTGAACTACCCAACCACCGAAAAAGAACTACTCGTAGTTGTGTTTGCCTTCGACAAATTTAGAGCATATCTCATTGGGACCAAGGTCATTGTCTACACGGATCATTCTGCTATCAAATATCTGATTAAGAAAAAGGATGCCAAACTGAGGTTAATACGGTGGGTGTTACTACTGCAAGAGTTTGATTTGGAGATTCGAGATAGGAAGGGCACCGAAAATCAGGTGGCAGATCATCTTTCTCGGTTGGAAAATGTAGAGGTACAGAGGAAAGAAAACACAATGATTAATGAGAAATTTCCTGATGAACAACTTCTCCGAGTAACCACAACGCTGCCTTGGTATGCTGATTATGTGAACTACGTGGTTGCTAAGTTGTTACCACCTGATTTGAACTCACAACAACAAAAGAAATTCCTCCATGACGTGAAGCAGTACTATTGGGATGAACCATTTCTATTTAAGGCCTGCGTGGATCAAATGATTAGACGTTGTGTTCCGCATGAAGAGATGTACAACATATTGGGTAATTTCCATTCATCAGATTATGGAGGCCATTATTCCGATGATCGAACAGCAGCTAAAGTGTTGCTATCAGGATTTTTCTGGCCTTCTTTATTCAAGGATGCGTACCTCTTTGTGCTAAAGTGTGATCGATGCCAACGTGTAGGTAATATCTCCAAGCGCAATGAAATGCCACTCAATTCTATTTTGGAGGTAGAACTGTTCGACTTATGGGGAATCAACTTTATGGGACCTTTCCCATCCTATTCAATAATCAATACATTTTGTTGGCGGTCGATTATGTATCTAAATGGGTAGAAGCCGCAGCTTTACCCACGAATGATGCCAACGTCGTCCTTCGATTCTTAAAGAAAAGTATCTTCACACGATTTGGGACGCCGATAGCAATAATAAGTGATGAGGGGACTCACTTCTGCAATAAACAATTCACAAAGTTACTCACAAAATATGGGGTTCATCATAAAATTGCAGCTACGTATGATCCCCAAACCAATGGTCAAGTGGAGGTCTTGAATAGGGAGGTCAAGCGAATTCTGGAAAAGGTGGTCAATCCGTCACGAAAAGATTGGTCTTTGCGTCTTGACGATGCTCTATGGGCATATCGAACAACATATAAGAATCCGATCGGCATGTCACCTTATCGAATGGTTTACGGAAAGGCGTGTCACCTTCCAGTCGAGCTAGAACATAGTGCACATTCGGCCATTCATAAACTTAACTTTGATTTACAAGCAACGGGTGAGAAAAGGTTACTACAATTGAATGAGATGGACGAATTCCGATTCAATGCCTATGAAAACGCAATACTCTACAAGGAGAAAGTCAAAGCCTGGCATGATAAGAAAATTCTTGATATAACATTTGAACCGGGCCAACACGTCTTGCTGTTCAACTCGCGACTGCGTTTATTTCCTAGGAAACTGAAATCACGTTGGTCGGGACCTTTCAAGGTTGTATCTATCGCACCACACGGAAACATTGAGGTCGAGGAACTGAATTCGAAACGCAAATTTAAGGTCAACGGTCAATGATTGAAACATTATTGGAGTGGACCCGTTGAATGTAAATCAACGGTCATGTATCTCTCCGATCCTGCAACCAACTAAGCACAACAACAAAGTCAGGCTGACGACTATAAACCAAGCGCTACCGGGAGGCAACCCAACGAGTTTTAGTTTATTTACTATACTTTATTAACAATATTTCCATTTGAATTCCGTTATTATTATTATTAATTGTTAGTAGTGAATGCTCCATAGTAATGGTCTTTATTGATTTCTTGCTTCAGTGCTACCAGTCAATGCACATTGGGTATTTGGATTCTTAGCGCCCCGGTGCTAAGAATGCCTTACACCAAGGGCCCCGTGCTACCGCAAGATAGTATAATAATCAAGCTCAACACTCGACGCTCCTCACAGTTCATTACTTAACGCCCCGACACTGCTTGTCAGAATTTGTATCCAAGGTTTAGCGCCCAGCGCTTAAGTTAAACAGGCTCTCAGCGCCCCGACGATGCAAGCCTCTTGACACCCCTGACCCCTAGCACCCCGACGCTATTTATAGTACATTACCCAGCGCCCCGGCGCTGGGCTCGGTTTTGGAGATCAACCGTTTTTGTTTTGCACGACTCTTCTTCCCCAACAACTCTTACTCCTTCTTAACTTCTACTTAATCCTCAATTTGAAGTCTATTGCTATATTGATATCTCATATCTCATGCATCCATTGCACGACATCTTGCATCATCAATTAGCATCTTACCATTGTCGTTCCATATCTAATTTCACTTCCTTCTCTCCAAGTAAAAGGTATGAGTACACTTGCACACTCTTCTATCATCATGCGAATTAAAGGTAACAAGTGCATTTAATTTAATTATGGGGTGGCCAAATTTTTCATCTTAGCCCAACAACCTTATACGGTTATGCATATAGTCGACTCTACCACAGCGTATGGATCACTTGTATTTTGAACTGGGTTGTGAGTGTAAGGTTGATACGAATGAATGAGTTGTGTAGATGATATGCCTCCTAAGTATGAATATCCAGATATTTATATCAAGCATACTAGGTGTTTGATGTATTGTCTCAATGAACTTGAATTGTTAATCCTCTTGTGAAGGCACGCTTATCCTTTGTAAGAGTGGGTTGCTTGATCTTAATTACGAGACAAATGTTTTGAACAAACCAGGCACGACACACACAAAGTCATGGGAAATATAAGTGTTACACATCACATCCCTTGGGCATATCATGCATGTCTATGATTACATATGCTTTGAGAATATAGACTAAGGATAAATGCTAAAATTTCAACGGTTCTGTGAATTTCTGTCTCATGATACCCCTACCATACATCTCTTATATATATGTTTTGGAGTTTGAGGGTATTATCTTGAATATATGTATCTTAACTAAAATTTTGTTCAAAGCTAATAAATGGGTATACTTTTCCGTGCAGAATTTTCTACATGGCTTCCAAGTATTAACGTGGCAAAGGTTCAGGAACCGCTTTAACTCCACCTCCAAAATTCAACAGCCGCCGTTTTGTTAGTGCCGCAGCTCAAGAACGCTATAACCGCATGGCTACACGTTCACTAGTCCTAGAACGCGGTTTGAGACCCAATCAATCAAAGGATGGAGAAATGGCAGTCATGATAGCTGAACGAAATTGGTTCACCCTCACCGAACAACCAGACCCAGCAGTCATTGCAATTATAAAGGAGTTCTACGCTAACGTGTCCGAGCACTATCATTATGGGGTGTTTGTGAGGGGCAAGACTGTGGAAATTGGCGAAGAGGACATAAACGGGTGTTATCAACTGCCATTAGAGGGCCTGAACGCAAGATTTGTAAGTGATGGGCCAGATTATGAGAAGATAATTCGCGAAATTTGTCAGTCGGGCACCACATGGAAAGTGCATGAATGCGGTAGCATGACCTTTCCACTCTCCAACCTCAGTTTATATGGAAAGGCGTGGTATGCGTTTATCTGCGCCAAACTCATGCCATGCACCCATATGAGTCATGTCACCAGGGAGCGAGCGGTACTGTTATACTCAATAATTAAAGGCTTCAAGATAGATGTTTGCCACCTTATTCAGCAGTCTATTCTCTGAGCATCCCGAGGAGGGACCACAGGAGGATTATCACATCCGTCTCTCATCTGCGTTTTATGTGCTAAATTCAGAGTTAAATAGAAATTAGATGAGATGATTCAAACGCCTATGCCCGTGTTGGACCACAAGTTGATCAACAAGTATAAAGTGTGGACAGGTGGGGCAAATCACCCTAGGGGATTGGGTTTCATAATTCCCCAAGCCAAAACTTCTCAAGCTCCACCACCTCAGGCTCCACCTACTTATGGTCCTTCATCAGCAGCTTATCGTGGTGTGGTTCCGGAAGCAGTCCAGCGTGAAATAAATGGTTGGTTTTACAATCTAGAAGCCCAAAATGTCCAACTTTCTGAATGGCAAGATGTGATTTACAAGTATTTGGTCGACGGTTTGCATTTCGTAATGCCATGAACGCCTTGATTATTTTCGGTGTTAATATCATCGATTCCCCCGCCTTTGATCCTACCAGTCTTTCCCCCTTCAGATCTAGATATGAGCGAGGATGATGATGCTCCACCCGAAGCATAGGCTCGTCAAGGAAGTCCTCTGTTTTATATTGTTTTATCTTTCGCATGAGGACATTGCTCTAGATAAGTTTGGGGGTAGTTTATTTTTATTTGCATTAGTAGATTGTGATTGATAATAGTTTGTGGATGCTTTGATTGTTATTAATGTTACATTTAGGATTGCATGTTAATTCCAGCTTTTGATAGTACGTATATTTGGGTGCCAATGATGAAATTAGAAGTGCATGAACAAGCCTAGTAAGGATTGTTAGGGTAGTGATATGATTTTCTTGACATGATTTAAATCTTGATCTGTTTGACACTGATATTATAAGGATAACACATTTTAACAAATGACCATGTTGGCTATGATAGTTTAAATGGATAGATAATAGAGTTCTATAGGATGAATGCTAGTGAAATGAAGGAACAAGTTAAATAGCTGGTGAAGACTGAATTTAGATATGAACTCAACTTTGGGGGAAAAATATTTAGAGTATATAAGCTTTAAAAAAAATAAAATATATATATATATATAAACACCGTGGCATGCTTGTCTAGTTTTGTGGCCTTTGTTACTTGAGTAAGTAAGCCCGAGAGGATTGTCTCTACACCTAGCGCCCTAAGGTCTTAATGGCTTGGGAGTCGTTGGTTGAAAGCTCGTTAAGGTAGCATTGAAAAGCCTAAGGGAATAAGACAATGCATAGTCATGAGAAGTGAAAAAAAGGGATAATATATATATATATATATATATATATATATATATATATATATATAATAAAGCGGGAAAAGTGCAAAATGCCCCCGTCTAGCAAAAAACAAGCATAAGTATTCCATGTTGACCCCTAGACTTTGGTGATTGTTTAATTTCAGTTGAATCAAGTTTATTTGATGAGTTCTTGGATTGAAACTTTATTATGCCTAGTAAGAACTTTATTATCTTTCGTATTTTGTTGGTCATTGGTTAGCATGGTTGTCGAACACACACTCACAATATCAGTAATAACAGATTTGGATTTATTGATTGTTGGGATATTCTTGATCTGCTTTAACATGATGTATTAGCATGTTTTTGTGATTTTTCTGAGGCCTATGGATATATGTGAGCTATTGAATTGCTGGTGTTAAGGACATATAAATTGTTTACATTTGCATGATGTTTATTTTTTCGTGTTGTTTGTGTTTTGTTGCTTGAGGGCACGCAACGATTTAAGTTTGGGGGTATTTGATGATTGGGTAATATACCCATGAATCGGATATACTTGAGCTTAGAATTGTGTATTCTTGAGTCTTTTAGTAGCATTTTTACTGTGTTTATGTTTTGATTTGTAGGAGTGGGAGCTGTAAGAACATTTTGGGGAATTTGAGCTGAAAAAGGGGATATCAGTAGTTTCTATCCACCAGCGCCGGGGCGCTCTAGCCTTTGTTAATCCTAGCGCCGGGGCGCTGGGGCGGAACCTCAGTTGACCAAATAAAGCGCGTTGACTTCTCGTTTGACCACTCACTTGGAGATTGTTTGAAGCTTAATTAAATTTGGATTGCTAGAGTTGGACAAGTGAAGTATAAATTGGTTATTTACATTAGGATAGGGGACCACTACAAAATTGGAAGATTAATCAAGGAGCAAGGGGAGATTGTTGAAGACTTTGGACTTTGAGTTCTTCTTCTTCTTTATTCTTTTAATTTGTGTAATTCATTGAGGATGATCTTTCAATTATTGTTGATTAAAATTTTCATTATGAATTAATTTCTTTTATTAAGATTCCAATTGAACCTTTTATGGTTATGAATTGATTATTTAATTTATTCCAATTATTGATATTGAAGTGAATTGTTCATCTTGCTTTGTGCTTATTGGTTAATTATCTGGCCAATAATTACTTTGTTACTCTAGAAGGAATTGGAAGAGGAATTCTAGGGTTAGAACTGGGCATGATAACATGTGACTTAGTTATTTGCATAGTGAATAATTAGGTTTGTGAATATAATGGAAATATCTCTTCGCCGCATGTAACGCATAAGGAATTGGGTATGTAACGAGTTTAATTCAATTGTTTTGCATAGGAATATAGCAAAATTAATCTGAGTTAAATAGAAGGCAATTGATCACTTGGAAAAGGGCTTTTGGCATTTGAGAATTCTGTTAAGAAATTGATGAGACATAATAATTGGGATAATTGAATAATTGATATAAAATTATAATTTGGGATATTGGAGTCTTAATCTTTATTTATCTGAATTCAATCAAATTTTAGTTTGTTTATTTGCTTTCTTTTAGAATAATCTCTTTACGTTGTTTAATCTAGTTTTCTTAATTCTAAAAATCACAATTATTGGTTGTTTAAATAAAATTGGATTGATATAGTACTAGTAATTGGAGTTTATTAATTAGAATTCTCTGTGGGATCGACACTTTATTTTATCACTATATTACTGGTTGACCGTGTATACTTGCACGTTTGCTTTGATTGTGAAATCAACCAACAATAAGTCTTGTATGTTACTTTCTTGCCCAACCAAATGATGTTCAGTGGCTTAGGATGGCCAAATCCTCTTTGTGACAAATTATCGAACACTTGGTGTGCAAAAATTTTACACAATATTGTTAAGCACTCACCCAAACTTAATTTTCACCAAATTTGTCAATTATTAAGCACACTATCCTTCCAATACAATACAAGCAACAATTAAGAGTACCCAAACCCACTTGAGCCAACACAATGAAAGAAACTAGCTTCAAAGTACAAACGTAGCTATTATCCAAGCGAATCAAAACAATTTGCACGAAAATCTTGCACACTTACTTGGTTATAGCCAAATATGATGTTCCAATCAAAGTTGGTGTTTAAACACTTACTTCAGATAGATGGGGTTTAAATGTAAGTTGGTGTCCGAATTGGTGAGGAAGGATGACAAGATGGAGATTAATTGCCTTAGTTTAGGTAGGAGATTGAGTGTTTGGTTATGCTTATACAAGAAGAAGTTGATTATCGTGGCTAGATTAGAGGAGGGATGTGATTTGAGTGAGTTTGAGTTAGAGTAGGAGAGCAAGAGAGTGTTTGACTTGGGTTTGGAGGAGTATTTCCCGGTTAGGGCTTATATTATTTTTTTAGAGTCATAGCTTGACCGCCTAGGTGCTTGACATTGCATAGGTTGGACCGCCTAGGCGGTTGGAAGTAGAATCAGTTGGGCATGTAGAGCGCCTAGGCGCTTGATTTGGCCTAGGTGGGGGCGCCTAGGCGCCTGGGGCACAATTTTGCTACTATTGTTTGGCGCCTAAGCTCTTGGTTGCTGCATGGCTTGGGCGCCTAGGCGCTTGGGCCTGTCTTGGTGACTTTTGTGCTCCTTCTTGCTTTCAACCTGCATACCACAACTTAAATTCCTAGTTTTTGTTTGCAAGGATATTATGATTATACTAAAATCCTAAACAAAGATAAACTACATTATTAACTAAACTAACATACTAAGAAAGAAAAACAAAAAGAAGATACCCTACACCATTAAGCAATTCAATAACACTAAAAATGAAGGAAATGATTAGAAATATGACAATTTGAAAAATGGACATTCATCTATTAGGCTCATATGTGGTTGGCTTATTCATCTATTAGGCTCATATGTGCTTGGGCTGGTGAGTGAGACCCCCGACTAGGTAGTCGTAGTGTCCATTAGTCGAACCCGCCAAATATGAAACCTTATTTCCTATCCTAAAATCAATTAAATATTATGTTAGAGAACATAAGGGGTGTAACAAATCCTAAACTATAAAAGTTTAACCACTAAATAAACTAACAGTAAAGCAAATAAAACAAAATAAAAGTAAAAATATAAAATAACAATAAAAATTCATTGGTTGCCTCCTAGTTAGCGTTTGGTTTAAAGTCTTCAGGCTGACTTTCTTCTCTGTTCTAATCAGCAAGGTTGACCGATGTCTTTTCATGATAAACACAACCCCCATAGTAGTGCTTCAATCTCTGACCGTTGACTTTGAAATTACACTTGGCATCCGGGTCTTCCACCTCCACAGCTCCATGTGGATAAACTTTTGTAAAGATAAATGGCCCTGACCAACGGGATTTCAACTTTCTTGGAAATAGTTTAAGCCTTGAATTGTATAATAGCACTGTTTGCCCTGCTTCAAACTTTCTTTCCAGAATTTTTTCATCATGCCACCTCTTAACCTTTTCTTTATATAACTTCGCGATCTCGTATGATTGGAGTCTGAATTCATCCATTTGGTTCAATTGTAAGAGGGGTTTCTCTCCCGTAGCAGACATATCAAAGTTTAACTTTCGAATTGCCCAATAAGCACTGTGTTCTAGTTCAACTAGAAGATGGCATGCCTTCCCATATACTAACCTATACGGAGACATCCCTATCAGAGTTTTGTAAGCTGTACGATATGCCCATAAAGCATCATCCAACTTACTAGCCCAATCTTTTCGACTAGGGTTCACTATCTTCTCGAGGATTCGTTTCACTTCTCGGTTAGATACCTCAGCTTGACCACTTGTTTGTGGATGGTAAGTAGTAGTTATCTTATGAGTGACTCCGTACTTAGCGACAATAGCTGAGAACTACTTATTATAGCAGTGTGTGCCTTCATCACTAATGATTGCACGAGGAGTGCCGAATCTAGAGAAAATATTCTTTCGAATGAACTTAACCACAACCTTAGCATCATTGGTGGGCGATGCTATAGCTTCTACCCACTTCAAAATGTAGTCCACCGCTAGAAGTATATAAGAGTTACTAAAAGATGATGGAAATGGTCCCATGAAGTCGATGCCCCAAACATCAAACAATTCGACTTCTAGGATCATATTTAGTGGCATCTCGTGTCACTTTGATATATTACAAACTCTTTGACATCTGTCACATTTCAATGAAAACACATGGTCATCCTTAAAGAGTGTTGGCCAAAAAAATCAACATTGAAGCACCTTTGTTGTCGTTCTTTCTCCCCCAAAATGTCCACCATAGTCAGATGTATGACATTGGTATAGAATATTCTCCATTTCAACTTCTGAAATGCACCTTCTTATTACTTGATCTCTACACTGTTTAAATAAAAATGGCTCATCCCATAAATACTGATTCACATCATAGAGAAATTTCTTCTTCTGCTGACTTGTCAAATCTGGAGGAAACACCTTACTCACAATGAAATTTACATAATCTGCATACCATCCTTACCGCAAATAGTTGTTCATCCGGGAAATATCCATTGATCACTGTTGTGTCATTTTTTTTAGTTTTGCATTCTCTAATCGTGATAAATGATCAACAACCTGATTTTCTGTTCCTTTTCAGTCCCGGATCTCCAAGTCAAACTCTTGTAGCAATAATACCCATCTAATTAATCTCGGCTTCGCATCCTTCTTTGCTATTAAGTACTTAATTGCCGAATGATCTGTAAACACGATCACCTTTGTCCCAATCAAATATGAGCAAAATTTATCAAATGCATTAACAACTGCTAATAGTTCCTTCTCGGTAGTGGTATAATTCAGTTGGGCATCCGTTAACGTCTTACTAGCATGGTATATATCATGAAAAAATTTATCCTTTTGTTGGCCAAGAACTGCTCCAATCGCAAATTCGTTAGCATCACACATTAATTCAAACGAGATACTCCAATATGGCATTATGATTATAGGTGCAGTAACTTGTTTCTTCTTCAACACATCAAAAGCTTCCAGGCATGCTTGATCAAAGTTGAATGGGACATCCTTCTCCAAAAGATTGCAAAGTGGTTTCGTGATTTTGGAGAAGTATTTTATAAATCGTCTATAGAAACCAGCGTGTCCCAAAAAACTTCGAATACCCTTTACGAAAATAGGTGGTGGCAGGCTCTCAATGGTTTTGATCTTAGCTCTATCAACCTCAATTCCTTTTGATGACACTCGATGATCCAAGATTATTCCCTCTTGCACCATAAAATGACATTTCTCCCAGTTTAAAACCAAATTTGTTTCCATACACCGTTTGAGCACGAAAGTGAGATTTTCCAAACAATAATCAAATGAATCCCCAGAAACTGAAAATTCATCCATAAATACCTCGAGATTTTGTTCGACCATATCAGAAAAAATAGCCATCATACACCATTGAAATGTCACCGACGTATTACATAATCCAAAAGACATTCTGCGAAAAGTAAAGGTACCATATGGGTATGTGAATACAGGTTATTCCAAAAGACCGCGTATACAGGTTATTCCAACAGAATAATAAGGAATGAAATAATAGAAGTTTTCTTCTTGAATATGGAAAAAATAATACCCCTTACCGTAAAAGAAACTTGATATCGGAGTAGTGAAATGCAGAATACTTTTCTTCTTTCTCTCTATAGTTTCTCTCTCTAGAGTTTCAGTGAAATCGTAAGAAATAATGAAGGAATGAGCTTCTATTTATAGAATAATGGAATGAATAGTAACCAATCCATGAACGGTCCAGATTGATTTACTTTAATCAGACGGTCCATATTTAAAGCAAAATCTTTTAAATAAAATATAATATATTCTATTTATAATCTAATAAAACGGATAACTTTTAAAAAAAATTTACTATGCAAACACTATGCATAATAAAATATAATATATTCTAATTATTGTCTAATAAAATAGATAACTTTATAAAAGTATTCTATTTTATATAAAAAGATTTTACTATTAGCCTAATAAAACGAATAACTTTATAAAAGTATTCATTTTATATATAAAAGTTTTTTCATTTTATTACGTTAATAATACTGAATAAAACAAAACTTCATCAACATTATTATTATTCACACTATTAATCGACCAGGTCGTTCCCAGGAAAAAGGGGGCTTTCCAATAAGGATTTCTCCCTATTGGCACGCAATTAGGTGACCAAACCTCTCCTTGGCAGAACTTCTAGACATCGTTAATAATGCAAATAATAATATTAACAACTTTGTCATCTTAATTATTGATTTAATAACATATAAAATATCGACAATAATTGAATCAAACTGAGTGACTTCTCACATAAGCATTAATAATCAATACCAGGTTCTACTATGCAACCACGCGTATTACTGTACTTTTACTACCGAGTAGTTCAACAGTATCAATGGTAAAACTTCCGCCGTTATTTTCATAAAAATATTTTTGTCGTTTGCTTAATGTAAAAAGATAAGTTTAGAAACTTACCTCGAGCGTAAGCTATAATATTAAACTCACGTTCACCTACACATAGGTTTAGAGCCACAATATCTCTTAGACATACTAAAATACCACACATATGAATTTATAGTTAGACTTGTTTTGTTAACGCAAGTCTTAAGCTAATATTCAAATATCAAAAAATTCAAGTGTTAACCTTCACAACACCTATGTACTATTCATCATGCTTAATAAATCACAATACGTCCCTTTCATTGTTTACCAACTTTTTATAACGTTCGAATTACTAACCACATTTCACTGTTTTATTGTAACCTTATCAATACTCATTTGACATGCTAACACAACCCTAACCCATGTTATGTTGCTATTCCAAGTCTACAGCAGGAGTAGAAGTCAATTATCTCAAACTGTGGTATGGGCGCAATTTGCACCATACGAACTTGGGGGCAAGAATTGCTACTTGCAGACAAAGATGAGGGACGAAATGGTGATGAACATGAGCCGAATTTTAGCCCAACAAACACAAATTTCACCCACTAAACAGTAATATTAACAAAAACAATTGATATATAACTATTACAAACATGTTTGCCAACATATTTAACCAATTAGAACAATTTAACATCAACTAAAACTAGTTTAGTTTCTCAAATTTCATATTTTTCATACATAAACACCATTTTTGACATCTCTTCCCCAAAATTCACACAGTAATATCTATACTTGGCCAAATTGCTTCGTTCAAATTATGTTATGCTCGTTTCTTAATGAACTAGCATATACAGGACTCAATTTATAGTTTCACATAAAATTTGACCACTAAAATTGGTAATTTTCATAAACCATATGAAAATTACATATACTGTCAAAATTACTACTGTCAAACGAAATTAGCATACAAATTCTTGCTTAAACATAAACTCTAATCATTATAAACACATATGCTCACAATTATCAGTTATTTATATCATCAATTCAACAATTTGAATTCACAGAGTACATGAAATTTCTATGTAAACTCATATACATGTATATACATATACATAATACCAAAGTTGTGAACATACCTTCAAATGGTCGAACAATTCTTGCTAAACTCACTATAATTGTCGTGAAATCCTTAAGCTTCCTCTCAACTCTCTGTAATCTTTAGGCTAGCAAATAACCAGCTGATAATACTATGCGTAAACCAATATAAACTGATATAGCCATAATACCTATACTAAATATATCATTTACCAACTAATAAACGTATAGTTTTAAATATATTATATTTATTATTTAATCTATTTTATTTTATTTATATTATAAAAAAAATTCAAAATTTAAAAATCCAAAAGCCATAAGGCTTTGTTTGGTAAATCCAAAAGCCATAAGGCTTTGTTTGGCAAAACCCTTTAAATATTAAAGACTTAATATATTAAGCCTTGTTTGGCAAAAACTAAATTAACCCATTAATTTATTTTAACAACCATTTAGTTAATAATATATAATTACATCTTATTTATTTGGATTTCTACATCCAACATTAATTAAACAAATCAAACACATATCATATTTTAATTAAATATATCATTTAAATAAATAACACAAAATTATAATATTATTTTATTTAATAATTTAATATACCATTTAAATTATTAATTAACAATATAACACCTCATGTCATATTATAACTCTTTAAATTATAAATTAATTTAATTTAGAACATTATCTAATAAGTTTAGATTCATAAATATTTATTACAACCATCACATTAATAAAATATTTATTTTATCAATTTCAAAAATACACATCAAATAAATATTTATATTTAATAAATATTTAAAATTCTAGATTGTTACATCATTCCTTCCTTACAAAGATTTTATCCCCAGAATCATGATTCAAACAATCAAATCGTCACAACCTCATAAGCCACTTCTCCTACTTTTCGCAGCACCTCGAAAGGTCCAATAAATCTCAGGCTCAACTTTCCCTTTTTACCAAAACGGAATTTTCCTTTCCAAGGAGAAACTTTTAAGAAAACGAAATTTCCTACGTCAAACTCACGATCTTGTCTGTGTTGGTCAGCATACTTCTTCTATCTGTCTTAAGCAGTTACCAATCTTGTCCTGATGAGTTTAACAACCTCAGTAGTTTTTTGTACCAGTTCTGATCCTAACAGTTGGCGTTCATCGACTTCACCCCAGCATAGAGGAGTTCTACACTTCCTGTCGTACAATGCTTCGGAAGGCGGCATGCCGATGCTTGCATGGTAACTGTTGTTATAGGCAAATTCCACCAATGGTAAATGTTCATCCCAGCTCCCTTTGAAATCCATAATGCATGCTCTAAGAGAATCTGAGTGGTTCCTTTCCCGAGCCTCGTTGGAATTAGTCTCCCTATGAGTCCAGTAATCAAACACTGACATGATAGCCTCCTGGTGGAGGAACACACAACATACATTCACATACAACGTGTCTCACCGTTATGGGAATGATTACATATACGAAGCACTAATATTACAGATAGATATATTGCAGTGCAGTAGATAAATGCATTCGTACACATTCATCAAAAATGAAAATGCAACATTCACACACAAGCATAAAATAGTTTTGAAAAGCTTGTAGTAGCGGCATAAGCCCTCTTACTGGAGTCCCCTGCAGATTCGCCACCTGTCGTCGGGATTTTTATTTGTCTATTTTTTGTTCTTATTCTTTGGTGTTCTAATGTTAGGTGAGATTTGTTT
This sequence comes from Panax ginseng, assembly GCA_020205605.1. Lineage (NCBI taxonomy): Eukaryota > Viridiplantae > Streptophyta > Magnoliopsida > Apiales > Araliaceae > Panax > Panax ginseng. The sequence goes on along the minus strand of CM035135.1, from coordinate 80,652,049 downwards.
GAAAAAATAAGTGAAAAAGGTCTGACATGTATATGTCGATGATTTGACTGTAAGAGTCGCCAGTTGGTGTTTTTAACTGGTTGCACCAACGCAACCGTGAAAAGGTTTGCACATTGACCCAGTAATGTGACATTGCTAAACGGGCCTGTGAAACCGAGATCCATTAAGGTTCGTGGGCTTGATTATACAGAGGGAAGGTGTTAGGCACCCCCCGACATCCGTGTTACCATGGTGACTGCCAATTTTCAAAAAACTGTTATATGAATGTGTGCGTGTGTGTGTGGGTCAATGTGCTGTTATTTGGATGTAGTGCGAGGCCTCGTTCGCACCTATATACAAAGGGTTTGAATTTTTATAAAACATTATGTTTTAAACAAGATATGGCAATGATGTTTTGTAAAAGAGGATTTTTCAAACCCTGTGCTCCATAGTAATTGAGGCCTTTGATCCTTCCATTTTATTATTAAATGTTCGACTTGGTTGCTTTTATTTTCGAGATGCGAAGCATCTTTGAGAAATAATATATAGCAGTACAGAACTCCTCATGGGCATGAAAGCCATCTAAGAAAATTCATGAATAATTTACAAGCTGCTTACAGCTGAAAATATCCATCACGGGAACCGAATCTAGATTCAGTAGACTGAATCTGTGATCACACAATTCCTAGGATCACATGATGGCGCAATTTATATGAAAGCGATGTAGCAGTTATATATATATATATATATATATATATATATATATATATAATGAGGATCCATCGGGATCGGGATCGAGTCCTAAAATCCGGACAATTTTTTTTTTTTTTTGCTTTTTTTTTTTGAAACAACTAAAAAAATAAAAATTATGGAATCGAAATTTTTCCACATCTGAGTTGTTTTGGGTGTGTTTTTAATACCTATACCAACCAATGTATATACGATGCGCCTAGACTGTATAAAAAATGTTTTAGTATAGGCATCCAAATCACGCCCAAAATAATTGTATTATGTAAAAATTCCAATTCCATAATTTTTTTTTTTGTTGTTTCAAAAAAAAAAGAAAAAAGAAAATAAAAAAAGCTCCGTATTTTAATAGAGTCCGGGATCCCGGACTGGATCCGGACTCTATATATATATATATATATACATACATACATGATCAACCACCACGAAGCACCTCATGGGAGATCAGAAATGTAAATATATAAAAGCGGTAAATATATATATAGAGACATGATCAACCACCACGAAGCACCTCCATGGGGGATCAGAAATGTAAATAAAGCAATAAATACAATCAACCACCACGAAGTAAACTCCAGGCGGGACGGAATGTAAATAAAGTAGTAAAAACGATCAACCACCACGAAGTAAACTCCAGACGGGACGGAATGTAAATAAAGCAGTAAAGGCCACGAAGTAAACTCCAGGTCTGACAGAAATGTATATATATATATACAAATAGAAATGAAAATCACTGACTGAAGTCTGGGCCTACACACACAACACGACTTTCAATGTGTAGAAGAGTGTGAAAAGATAAAGAGCAAGGCTTTAAAGTGTGTAAGAAGGTTTACAGTGGACTGCCCAAGAAGACTTTTATCTCAGCTCCCATCGGTAAAAAAATAGCTATATGTGAGCTCACAAGTGTTTAAAATGAGAAAGCACTCAGTATAGGGTGTGTACAAAGCAAATTGGATAGGGTTTCCTCGCCGTTTTCTCTTGAAATATGTCCACCCCAAGCCCTCTATTTATAGAGGGGGGAACCGCAGATGCACCTGCAGCTGCCCGGGGTGCCTTGGCTTCGCGGGTCCCACCGTCTCATAGTACATACATGCGTGCAACGTGATATCCGCTCGAACTTGTAGAACTTCAATCTGAGCATCCGATTGTGGTGTTTAAGACCTTTTTTGGACTTCCGTTGTTGAGAGCTACGCAATGACATGGGATTAGAGGTTGTACGAAGTCAGGAAAATGGAAGCATGTCCTATGTTTTCAAGCTTCAAATTTTATCCGGTGTTTTGCCTTGCGTAGTAGTAACTCAGAATTGAAAATCCTTGATTCTTGTGGGATATTGTTGTGTAGACTGTATGTTGAGATGTTTGTTGAGACGGCTCCATGTGGGGTTGAGGTGGAAATTTGATGATTTTGCCCTTCACCGGGGTTATCTCCTGTTTGGGTTGATAAAGTAGACGTTGTAACGCCCCAAAATCCGGTCTATCTTCACACCCGGATTCCGTACGTCACGAGTACATCATTCATCCAAACATACATCATTATATACTGAAATATAACAACATACATTCTAAATTCCCAGGTTCTAAAACCTTATAACTCCTTTCATTACAAATAACGATAATTACATTATCCTTTACACCTTACACGAGTTACTTTCATCCACCACTAAGGATACATAACATTTCTTTAAACTAATCTAAAGTTCATTTAAGTTATTTTATATTACAAGTCTTCACTTGATCTTCTAGCTCATTCCCATTCTGAATGACACTCCATCTTGATATCGTCACCTTGATTTTTACTGGATTATTAAGTTCTTCTAACATCGTTCGCTAAAAATGTTTTTCATTTAAAGAAAGTGTGAGCATTAAATTGCCCAGCAAGTCATAACAGTTGAACAAACATCTTCAAGAATTCAAACATTCTTTTAAGACTTCAATAACCGAACAAAGGTTATGAAGCAACTTGAATAATAGGAATAATCTCAATTCTTATCATTTTAAAACAATATTTACTTTCATTTTTAAAATACTTTCATTCTTCTACCTTTTTCATACACATTTTTTCTGGCTAGAATCATTAGCATAAACTTAACAATAACGGATCATGTATAAACAGAGCATTCTCTTATTAAACAATTAAATCACAAAACAATTAATCTCATAGAAACACAGAAGTGTTCACATTGTGGCACAAGGCCTCATATATTCTACCACCTTGCATAAATATCACACATTAGCACATAGACAGAACTTCTCAAGTTCAACTTCAGAGAAGTTTAAGAAACTAGCATTCATTTAAATTATGAATGAAGTTAGGAAACTTGCCTTACGCCCCGCTATAGCTTACGCCGAACTGCTTATTTCAATTCCTATATAACACATAAGAAAATACCACAGACACCAATTAGTCATATATATTTGACTTATGCATTGATTTGCCTAACTTTACTTCTTAGGGTTCGCGTTCTTGCAACCTAAGTTTACGCGACCACTTTCATTACCGTTCTACGTATTCATGACATACGAAGATGTCTTACTTATACGTTCATCATCTTTGATGTTTTACATTCTTATCTTCTTCTTATAACTTCTCTAGGACTCAGCACACATCGCTTCTCTACTAGTAGTCCATATGGTACTCTGAGTGGTTTCCCACAAACAACCAACAAACAAGTTCCCGTCTTGTCTACACTGCCATCACAGTGAGTTAGATCGGTTGCCAGTTTTGTATATATCTTCGCTCTCTGAAGGAATTGTTTACCCCATCTCCCATATGTCAACCATCAAAGGTTATAATTGTACTAAAACCTAACTTATCTTAACTTATCTGAACTATTAAACAATAATCTTCGTTAAGTTAATTTTTAATTCCTTATGGCTTCCTGGCAACTAAATGCCACACCTCAGGATTCACTCTTTATCGTCTAAGTCATACAGTCTTTTGTATACTCAGAGCGATCATTCCATTTAATCTTAACTCGACTTCGTTACGTTAAACATTATTATCTTTAATTCAACTTCTTTACCATTCACGGTTTAATCATTAGTCTTCATTATCATACAGTCAAACCATACACGGAGTGTAGATTCTAATCGCTTAATATTTGCGTACACTCAACTTTCACATTGGTTAAAATGTTCCATACTTACAATTCATTCTATCATTTTCTATCCGAATCACGATCGGCTTTCATTAATCTTATTACCGTTCGTTACGACTTTCTTGTTACCATTTTTATCTTACTTAATAGTTTTGTTATCCATTACCTTAACCCCATGTTCATTACTCTTTTTTAATGTTGAAGCCATACTATTTGTTGTATGCTTAGACTTCTTGTAACTGCGTTACATTTACGTTTATTCCCTTCTTAATCTTTTAATCTCTTTTGATCATTTCATTCAACCTGTACTAAAGGTTTAATTCACTTGATTAAGTGTTACATTACTTGAACATTATGTTCTTTATCTTCCCTTATGTTTCCCCTAAGAGTTGAGCAGTTAAAAGCTCTTCTCTGGCGTTTTCCCCACACTGGCGCTGCGGCGCCACTCTCCCTTTTATCTCTAACGCCGCGGCGTGAGTTTGCATTACCCGGCTTCCTGGTTTGGCGCTATAGCGCCACCTTACAAGGAATGGTTGGCGCCGCGGCGCCATGCCTTAACCCTAGAAAATTTCTCTAAGTGTTAAATCCAATTTCAGATGCTTACTTCCCGCTTCTATAACTTATTCGTTTTAACTCAGAACGAGGACATTCCAAAGCCATTCTCTTCCTTATGTTATGTACTTCAATACCCCATGGACATAACTTCATTCTGAATCCGTTAACATGCCATTCGACTGGCTTAATCTTCACCCTTCATTCATTTTATGTTTTTTAACATTCTTCGTTCGTTCGTCAATAATTCGGTCGTCTGAACTCAGAATTCATTCGTTCTTGAGTCCACGACTCATGTTTTCTACATTCTCTTATATTCTTATGAAACCCTACACGTTCGAGTTCATTTACTAACTTTCTAATTTTCGTTTATCTTTTACAAAAATTTCGCCATAACTTCGTTATAGCTAAGTTTTAATCCGTTCTTCATGAACGTTTCTACCGTTCCTAACCAAGTAATAAACATCTAACTTGTATACGATGGTTTTAAAATTGTCTATTAACAACAATTACCCTACAATGGTTTTAAATTTGTCCATCAACAACATTCTTCGTGTTCTTCGCGTTCTTCATTCGTTCTTCATTTTTAATCGATGTTTTGGATTACGATTTCACTTTTTATTGGAATTTGATGTTATAGAACATCATTCCTTACTTATTTCACCTACTTATTCATAAAATCCACTCGGATCGTTCTAATTCATTACGAATCTTATACTTCCTTAAGAAATTTATAAATTAAACTTTTAAATTATTATTTTCTTCATTTTCTTACGATTTCAACCATATGAAATCATTCCTAACATCATTTACTTCTTATTCTTATTAAGTTATGTTATTAACATATATGAATTAAAGAGAAATTAAACTCGACTAGGTTTGAGGTTACCTCTCTTCTTTATTTTTCTTCCGCTAGACAAAGTCGGCGATTCGAAAGCTCTTCTATTTCACGCTCACCTTCGATTTGATCATCCACACTCATTCTCTTCCTTCTTCTCTCTTCATCAGAACCCTCTCTCTCTCTCTCTCTAAGGTATAGGATTTTCAAAATCCCATTTAAATGAATTAAGCTAACTATTTATAAAAAACCAAAGCTAGGGGCGTTTTAGTCATTTTGCCTCCCGAACCTCCTTACTATTCATACCTCTATACTATTCCCACCTCCTCAATACACCTCCTTACTATTCATTAAACTTCCCTTGGAAGTTTCGTGGTTCCGTCTTTCAGGTTTCGTTCGACAGTTTTAAAAACTACGATTCTCGGAATTCAAATATTTTTGGATATTTCGTCTTTCCTTTACCGATTAACTTTTACGTATTCTTCGGATTTTTGAAAAACTAAAAAACACTTTTTGGTGTTAAGCGTTTTCCTTCACGTTTTCCCCTAACGTAGCTAAATGAATGAAAAGTACATAACAATACTTTTTGTCGTTTTTATTTCGTCCGATTTCTGCATGTTTTTTGAGAAAATCTTTTATCGGCTTACTTAACTTTTCACGACTTATTATCACCAAATCTTTCGACGGAATGTCATTTCGACATACCGAACTCTCGGAAAGACTTAGGTTATTCAAACCTTAACCCTTAGGTTTCGTCAGGTGAATAGTGTCTATTTCGTCTTTTTCCCCAGAAATATTTTTGTTCCCGAAAATATTTTATTTTCATCTTAAAAATTATTACTCGTTCAGTCTAGCTTATAGCCAGAATCCTCCCGACTTATAATCATCCTAGGTTCTAGAATGATTAATAAACACATAGCACATGATATTATTAATAAAAATTCATTTTATTAATAACTAATTCTTTAAACTTAAATTTTAGACAATCCAGATTCTCCAGGTTGTTACAGATGTTGCTCAAGGTTATCTCTAAGATTGGGCTGCTGCAAGTGCTGAATGCTCTCAGGGTTGTCACTGATGTGTGCCTGTCCTCCTAGGGTTATCTCCGATTTTGGGAGTTGAGTGCCTCGGTGTGAGTCTTGAGGTTGAAGCTGACTGCATGGGTTAAAACGAGCATCTCCGGGGTTATCTCCAGAACTGCAACTGTACTCCTTGGGGTTATCTCCAAAGTTGACATTGTCTTTCCCAGTGTTATTTTCGGGACTGAGACTGAACATCTTAGGGTTATCTCTAAGATGAAGCGGCCTTCTCCGGTGGAATTTATGGTATTTGCACAACTTTCCCCAGGGTTATCTCAGAAGTGGGAAATGATACTCCTGGTCTATTTTTCGGGGTTAAAACTGAACTTCCGGTGGTATTTTCGGGATTAAGTTGAGATGTCTTCCAGGGTTTTCTCTAAAAGAAGATTATGCGCTTCCTACATTGTTAGTAACGGGTATGCAGAAAATTTCTAGTGTCTACAGCTGTAAAGGCCCCAAATTCAGGTACTTGAAACCCAAATTCAGTGCTTTATGATACCATCTCTATGAGCGGAAAATATTAATAATAATAACAATAATATAAATATTAAACTTAATTTACATAATTATCAAAGTCTAGCTCCCAAGTACGTAACCTTTAATCATTCCTTACAATACATGATATTAAATATATAACATTTTTTTAATAATATTAAACTATTACATAGAATAACATTGAAATCATTCAACAACCTTTCCCTTGCTCCTAGCAGAGCCTTTAGGTTGTTCACACTTAGCTGAAAACATTTAAATTAAACAAGGATGAGCATTTAAGTGCCCAGCATATAATAACAATTATATATATATAAGCTGAAAGAATTTAAATATTTTTTTTATACTACCCTTCTACAACAAATCAATAGTTGTGAAGTAATCTGAACCGATAATAATAACATAACAACCCTCTTTCAAATTTTTTAAACTACGTACTGACTTTAAATAGGGTTAAGGGGACATACTATAAACAATGTTTTCATTTTCGAAAAGGTTAAACATAACTTCATCTGTAAACCGTCATAACTTACGAGCACGGGGGTGATCAGCCCGTTGTACCCTGTATTGATCAATACTACATGCAAGAACGATGTTATCGTTCACTCTATCCACCTTGGGTGCATAAAAGTTTTCCTGTGTAAGGGATGTTCGTACTTGTCGGGGTTCCAAACCAAAGCAATTTGGTTGGATAATAATAAGGTTTTATCTTGTTCAACAATAATCTATAATTCAACATATATATATATATACGGGTAATTGACAAAGGTGTATCAACATGTGGATAAATGCAATGATTATCCAAGTGGGGACACTTGTATAACCATTTATAGAAATTAACGAACAAAATATATATCGGAATTACCATATACTAACATGTTGAAAATCAATGAGCGTATATAATATAGGGTTAATAATCTGTACAGTACTAATATAATTCTGAAACATTCTTACTCATGTCCCATAAAGAAAATGCAAAGGTAGGATACTTGCCTAATGCGCTGCTTACAAAATGTAACTTAGTTTTATCTTTTATGTAATCACCTATCATTAATCAGATCATTCTTTTGATTAGAACAATATACTATAACACATAGTACTGCATTTCGCAGTCAGCACATATCCTAATCACATTGTCACACATATTCAATAGCCATTGGATCACAAACAAACATTAATATAGTCAAAATATCTAAGTCCATATCAATTTTTGAAACATGTCGGTGTACCGATATCTTTATCGGGTAATTATCGAGTCTAAGACTCTATTCTGTAACTCAATATCTATAAATATCGGTCATATTATTTTAAATGACTCAATAAACATTTATTATAATTTATCATAAATTTTCAAACACCGGAATCATTATCAAATGATTTAAACATCAAACAATTATATTATCATTAATATTTAATTAATATTAAACTATTAATGAAACCATTGCCAAAATATTAAAGTTATTTATAATAACTTAGAATATTTTTAAAGTATTAATATTACCCTTAAATGATTTTTAAAACATTTAATATCATTTATAAATAATTTTCATTAATATTTAAATATTAATGTACCATTTATAAAAATACTAAAAGTCGTTAAGTATAACTTAAAATAGTTTTAATTCATTTATATCCTTTTAAATGATTTTTAAATCAATAAAACTATTTTTAAACTATTTATTTAATATAATTATTAAATAAATTTAATATCATTAATGTTAAATAAATATATTTAATATTAAATTATTAATGAAATTATCCTTTAAATATTAAAAGTTATATTTTATAACTTAAAATATCTTTAAACACTTTATTTTCATTTAAAATGATTTTTATAATAATAAAATCATTTTTAAACTAAATTATTTGATATAATTATTAAATAAATTTAATATCATTAATAAATAATCAAATCATTTTTAATCATTATTATTTAAAATGATTTTTAATATAATCAAATCATTTTTAATCTATTTATTTAATTCATTTATTAAATAACTAAACTATCATTAATATTAATTAATTAATGAAATTCATCGAGAAAATAACTTAAAATATTTTCTTATTCCATAATATAATGTTAAATGATTTTTCAAGTATTAAAATCTTTTTAAAATAATTTATTTAATGTAATTATTAAATAAATTAAATACCTTTAATATTCCAAAATATTAAATATTTGTGAAATATATCTAAAATAATTAAAATATAATTTTTGGACTTTAAAATAATTTTTAATAATTTATTATGTATTTTTAATAATTAAAAACTAATTTTCTATAATTGTTTAATAAAAATATGATTTTTATAAATAATCTGTCGCTAAAGACCACCTATAGCGACAGACCCGTTGCTGTAGGTGTTCTTCGCGTTCTTGGCCAAACCTAGAAACCCAAGTGCATAGACTGAGTGTGCTACTTTGACTAATGATTAAACACTGATAAATTAGTTTCTGGACAAACTATGACTTAGATCTTATAGTATTAGTGCACGTCTACAAGACCTAACAACAAACAAGGCAATCAAGCATAAAACCAACGAGATCTAAGCCCTCAAAGAAACTGTCAGATCTATTCTTCATTTTCTGGGTTACGCAGAAAATGAAGAACAACTCGACCTGTTCACTTTGGGCTTCAACTACATGATGATCGAGCAATGTTTTGTGATATAACAACTTTAGTGTATAGACAACGTGCAGGACTACAAATCCATAACATAAAAGCATCAAAACATCAATACAAAAAGAAGATACAAGGTGGTCAACTCCTGTCAGAAATAAGGTGCAATCAGTTTCTGGAAATTCCCAGAAATAGAAAGCGTGACCAGATGACCAACTTTGACCATCCATTAAATCTAGTGTGTTTGATATCTAGAGGTAATATTAGCATATATCGAAAGTTTACATAACATACTACAATAAGGTTTCAAAAAACTATCCAAAAGTTAACCAACTGACAGATCAAGAGCCATCAAAACTTGTCAAACGCTTGTTCATGGATTCTGGGCTGCCCAGAAAAGTCCCAGTCAATGCCGGTCAACGGCTTTTGACCGTTAATAACTACCAATCTATACATCAAATGACTCTAATTCTTTTTGCATATTAAAGACCACATTACAAGCTAAACAAAACAACTTAAAACAACAAAAATCATAAACGACCAAAGATTTGTGGCCACTGACAATCGTTGTCAGACCACAGTTTGATTTTTTCCAGATTTTGCAAATCTTCAAATCCGAGCTTCTAAATGTTATGGATCCAACATTTAGCAACCCAAATCATCATTAGACACTACTAACAACACATTTAACACAAAAATTTTAACATCTAACGACAGATTAATGGACAGAAATTAAGCTAGGGTTTTATACCTTTATATGAGCAAATCTAATTTCTTGGCTACTGATTTGTGATGTGTGTTAGTGGGCTTTGATTTGGGACTGATATGCTAATAAATTTCGAAGGTGAAAGCTTGAGAGAGAGTTAAGAATGAGGGTTAGGTAAAATGCTAGCAAATGAATTATTTTCTCTCTCTCTCTAATCTATTTATAGAAGTCTATCAAATGAATGTGGGATTTAACTATAATCCCCCATACTTTTGTTGTCCATTAGACAAAACCCCTTATCTTGTTCTTAAGTATGCTTAGAGAGATTTTCACCAATGAGGTGTAGACAACATTGTACTTTGTGTAAGAAATTAAGAAAAGTAAGGTCATTAGCTATTTAAGAAAAGTGGGTTAGCAAATAAATTTGCCTTATATGGACACAAGGGGGGCCAACCCTAAGCTCTCCAAATCCGAATTTTGCTTTTATTTTTAATGCCCAATTTTGATTAATCAAATGTCCACAATACCCTTAATCAAGTGGGCTAAGTTTGGGCTTGTATTTTATTTCTTTTGGGCATCTCCCATAATTGTTTTGGCCACGTAATAATCATAGTCAAACAATTTTAATATATGTTACACAAATTGTTTATTTAGGGTTTAATATAATTAGTTTCTAAAATTTATAATTAGGATTTTCTTAATTTTATTAAGGTTCTAATCATACATGGACATTAGGGTTCTAATCATACAACACACTTATATAATAGTCTTAAACTCACAATTGAGTTTCAAATTAGGGTTTCCCATAGTAAAACTAGGGTTGACATAATACACCATAACTGACCAATCATTGTCAGTTCATATACATACAGTATATGATTATAGCACTGAAAAATCAAAATATAAATAATATTATATTATTATTCTCATTCCTTGATCAAAATCCAAAATTAGGGTTTGGATTCCATATCTGATTTATCTGTCATACTTAACATTATTAATTAAGTTAAAATAATTAATTAATAATATGTACTAAAATTCATATAATAAAGTAATTATTATAATAATTCTAAAAATCATTTCATATATTATATAAATACTATATGATTATATTTTCATGGAAAATAATTAATAAAAACATTTCTACTATAAATTTAATTATTATAAGAATATAATTTATAATAATCAATAATTCTAAAATCAAATTATTTAAAATTATTCATGTAATAAATATATCACATAAACACATACACACATTATCTTGGCACATATTCCCCATATTTAAAATAAAAAAAATTTATACGCAAAATTTCTAATTTATTTGTATAGAAAATATCGGGTTGTTACATTCACCCTCCCTTATAAAGATTCCGTCCCCGGAATCACCGTTTTAAATCCTACACATAGAAATGTACATAGCATATACAATCATTGCAAGTGGATCTTGATCATAAATGATCGTACTGATCTTTAACCTATTCACGTAAAGCTTGTCTATCTAATTAAACGGAAATTTGATTTCTAAAAGAACTCAAATTCCTTCTTCAAAATTTCTTTATAAAATAATTTACTATATGTATGAAAATCATGCATAAGAAAATAAAATTTGATTAGAATACTATCTGGAGTTGCATCCTTTGTTGCCACCGTATCTTGAACTGTCATATTAAAGACTCATGTGGTTGGTTCTATTATTTCGTTTGTTGAAGTTGGTCCCGTTATTGACAATGTCCTGCTGCCTTTTCCCTTATTCACATTTCTTGCCTCCCTTATCCTTCTTGGACAGTCTTTCACCTTATGCTCCACTGATTCACAAATAAAACATCCACTATACATTCTCGGATTGGGGCAGTTGGGAGAGATATGTCCCTTCTGCTCACACTTATAACAGGCAAACTTACCTTTAAGACACTCTCCTGAGTGATTCTTTCCGCAATTTCTACACTGCATAGCCTATTTCTTTCCACCTCTTAGCTTAATCTCGGTATTCCCGAAATTATCTCCTTTCCTTTTTTCCAGTCCTACTACTACTACTCCCTTTTCCGGCTCTAGTTTGATTTGCCTCCCACCAACAATTCGTCCCCCCTTTCATTGTATAGGTGGAAAAAGTTGTCTTTTGTCCCTCTGTTACCCCAGCTATCACAAATGCTTCCACAGGGTCAGTTGATCCTCTAAATCCTGGCGTTCTGACTACCTTGAAGTCCTTGAAGTTCGCTAATCAATTTTCTAGCTGATTCCCCACGGCTAGTATTCCATTCTGTATCGGGTCCGGTTGTCCTCCAACTTTATTAACAGATTTTTCTGTCTGCTGATTTCGCTTTCGTTTTGGCGGCATTATCTGATTAATCGTAATTTATCTTTCATCAACTTACCTTCTATATCTTAGGGTATTTACATAACGCGAAATGTTCTACTCAAATAATCATGTATTCAAAATATTAGATTTCAAAAACTTTGGTTTACTATATTAACCAGTGCTCAGATAATTGATTACTCTCTTTATACCAACTTATTTCATTAATCCATCATAGACTCATTTTTATAACACTTGTCATTCTATAACACATACTGCTCTAAACATCCGCTATCCCTTTGTGACTTAAAAGTCGGGATTTACAGCCTTGACTAATACCAAAAGTTGGGATCATTACATTACACAGACATACTTAACATTAAATAGACCTACACAACCGAATCTACACTACCTATTCACTACCATCTACCCCTCTATCAAAATAAAAGTTGGGTTTAACTGCCATCCTATGCATACAGCAAGGCATAAGGGTTTACAACAACTAAACAGTCCATAATAGAAACAAAAAGTGGGAATATATCGAACATGAATACAAATCAACGCCTGCTCTCACTGTTGGAGGGCAGCTCCATCCACTCCGAGTCGAACCGCATAAAGATTTCTAAAGCTTGCTCCAAGGTATATATCATTGCATCTTTAGCTTCCACCTCAACTCTCAACTGTCCTAGCTGCAGCTCTCTCTGCTCCAACCTCCCTCGCAACTAAGCTAACTCCACCTGTGCCTGGTAAGCAACGTCCTTGTACTGCTGTTCTAAAATCTGGAGGGTGTGGTTCTGCGCCTCAACTCGCTCAGCCCTAACCTTTAACTCGTCGCTCCTGGCCAACAAATCTCTTATCATCTCATGCTCTATGGACTCCTTACTAGAGTCCCTCGTCTCTTGGTTCACTGAATAACTATCTTGACTTTCGTCAGCCATTCTATGACCACAATAAACAATTAAAATAACATCAGTACCACAATAAAATATATTCATTGATAAAATGAAATGATATTTTATTCAGTACAACTAAAACTTAATGGATCTCCTCGACCCATCACCTAGCTAACATACTCTAGAAGAGTTTTCTATAAGCATATAACAAGCCTTTTCCACCTGACATCTACACACATAAATTATCCTAATTAGCATATAGTATATACACAGCAAATAATAGTTTTATATAAGTTATCTTTTATTTAGTTTGACGATGAATTTAGTCAATTCACCTCTTTATAAACTCTATATAAGTTATTTGTATTCTCAACGCTTACCTCTGTCCTAAGGTTATAGCCTAAGGTCTATCCCACCTAAGGTTTCTAACCCTAAAGCTTTGATACCAACCTATAAAGCCCCCAAATTCAGGTACTTGAAACCCGAATTCAGTGCTTCACAATACCATCTCTATGAGCGGAAAATACTAATAATAATAACAATAATATAAATATTAAACTTAATTTACATAATTATCAAAGTCTAGCTCCCAAGTACGTAACCTTTAATCATTCCTTACAATACATGATATTAAATATATAACGTTGTCTTAATAATATTAAACTATTACATAGAATAATATTGAAATCATTCAGCAACCTTTCCATTGCTCCTAGTAGAGCCTTCAGGTTGTTCACACTTAGCTGAAAACATTTAAATTAAGCAAGGATGAGCACTTGAGTTCCCAACAAGTAATAACAATTATATATATAAGCTAAAAGAATTTAAATGTTTTCTTTATACTACGCTTCTACAACAAATCAATAGTTATGAAGTAATCTGAACCGATAATAATAACATAACAACCCTCTTTCAAATTTTTTAAACTACGTACTGACTATAAATAGGGTTAAAGGGACATACTATGAACAATGTTTTCATTTTCGAAAAGGTTAAACAGAACTTCATCTGTAAACCTTCATAACTTACGGGCACAGGGGTGATCAGCCCGTTGTACCCTGTATTGATCAATACTACATGCAAGAACGATGTTATCGTTCACTCTGTCCACCTTGGGTGCATAAAAGTTTTCCCGTGTAAGGGATGTTCATACTTGTCGGGGTTCCAAACCAAAGCAATTTGGTTGGATAATAATAAGGTTTTATCATGTTCAACAATAATCTATAATTCAACATATATATATACGGGTAATTGACAAAGGTGTATCAACATGTGGTTAAATGCAATGATTATCCAAGTGGGGACACTTGTATAACCATTTATAGAAATTAATGAACATAATATATATCGGAATTACCATATACTAACATGTTGAAAATCAATGAGCGTATATAATATAGGGTTAATAATATGTACAGTAATAATATAATTCTGAAACATTCTTACTCATGTTCATTGCATAAGGAAATGCAAAGGTAGGATACTTGCCTGATGCGTTGCTTACAAAATGCAACTTAGTTTTATCTTTTATGTAATCACCTGTCATTAATTAGATCATTCGTTCGATTATAACAATATACCATAACATATAGTACTGCATTTCGCAGTCAGTACATAACCTAATCACATTGTCACACATATTCAACGGTCATTGGATCACAAACAAACATTAATACAAGAAAAAATATCTAAGTCCATATCAATTTTTGAAACATGTCGGTGTACCGACAGCTTTATCGGGTAATTATCGAGTCTAAGACTCTATTCTGTAACTCAATATCTGTAAATACCGGTCATATTATTTTAAATGACTCAATAAACATTTATTATAATTTATCATAAATTTTTAAACACCGAAATCATTATCAAATGATTTAAACATCAAACAATTCTATTATCATTAATATTTAATTAATATTAAACTATTAATGAAACTATTGTCAAAATATTAAAGTTATTTATAATAACTTAGAATATTTTAAAGTATTAATATTGCCCTTAAATGATTTTTAAAACATTTAATATCATTTATAAATAATTTTCATTAATATTTAAATATTAATGTACCATTTATCAAAATATTAAAAGTCGTTATGTATAACATAAAATATTTTTACTTCATTTATATCCTTTTTAAATGATTTTTAAATCAATAAAACTATTTTTAAACTATTTATTTAATATAATTATTAAATAAATTTAATATCATTAATGTTAAATAAATATCATTGATATTAAATTATTAATGAAATTATCCTTGAAATATTAAAAGTTATATTTTATAACTTAAAATATCTTTAAACACTATATTTTTATTTAAAATGATTTTTATAATAATAAAATCATTTTAAACTAAATTATTAAATAACTTTAACATCATTAATAATAATTAATTAATGAAATCCACCTTTAAATATTGAAAGTTATATTTTATAACTTAAAATATTTTTAAATACCTTATTATTATTTAAAATGATTTTTAATATAATAAAATCATATTTAATCTATTTATTTAATTCATTTATTAAATAACTAATATCATTAATATAAATTAATTAATGAAATTCATCATAAAATAACTTTAAATATTTTCTTATTCCATAATATAATGTTAAATGATTTTTCAAGTATTAAAATTATTTTAAATAATTTATTTAATATAATTGTTAAATAAATTAAATACCTTTAATATTCAAAAAATATTAAATATTTGTGAAATATATCCAAAATAATTAAAATATAATTTTCGGACTTTAAAATAATTTTTAATAATTTAATATGTATTTTTAATAATTAAAAACTAATTTTCTATAATTATTTAATAAAAATATGATTTTTATAAATAATCTGTCGCTAAAGACCACCTATAGCGACAGAACCGTCGCTGTAGGTGTTCTTCGCGTTCTTGGCCAAACCCAGAAACCCAAGTGCAGAGACTGAGTGGGCTACTTTGACTAATGATTAAACACTGATAAATTAGTTTCTGGACAAACTATGACTTAGATCTTGTAGTATTAGTGCACGTCTTCAAGACCTAACAACAAACATGGCAATCAAGCATAAAACCAACGAGATCTAAGCCCTCAAAGAAACTGTTAGACTTGTTCTTCATTTTCTGGGTTACGTAGAAAATGAAGAACAGCTCGACCTGTTCATTTTGGGCTTCAACTACATGATGATCGAGCAATGTTTTTGTGATATAACAACTTTAATGTATAGACAACATATAGGACTGCAGATCCATAACATAAAAGCATCAAAAATCAATACAAAAAGAATATACAAGTTGGTCAACTCCTGTCAGAAATAAGGTGCAATCAATTTCTGGAAATTCCCAGAAACAGAAAGCGTGACCAGATGACCAACTTTGACCAACCATTAAATCTAGTGTGTTTGATATCTAGATGTAATATTATCATATATCGAAAGCTTACATAACATACTACAATAAGGTTTCAAAAAACTAACCAAAAAGTTAACCAATTGGCAGATCAAGAGCCATCAAAACTTGTCAGACGCTTGTTCATGGATTCTGGGCTGCCTAGAAAATACCCGGTCAATGCCGGTCAACGACTTTTGACCGTTAATAACTACCAATCTATACATCAAATGACTTTGATTCTTTTTGAATATTAAAGACCACATTACAAGCTACACAAAACAACTTAAAAATAACAAAAATCATAACCGACCAAAGATCTGTGGCCACTGACATTCGTTGTCAGACCACAGTTTGATTTTTTTCCAGATTTTGCAAATCTTCAAATATGAGCTTCTAAATGTTATGGATCGAACCTTTAGCAACCCAGATCATCATTAGACACTACTAACAACACATTTAACACAAAAATTTTAACATCTAACGACAGATTAATGGACAGAATCAAGCTAGGGTTTTATACCTTTATATGAGCAAATCTGATTTCTTGGCTACTGATTTGTGATGTGTGTTAGTGGGGCTTTGATTTGGGACTGATATTCTAATAAATTTCGAAGGTGAGAACTTGAGAGAGTTAAGAATGAGGGTTGGGTAAAATTCTATCAAATGATTTATTTTCTCTCTCTCTAATCCATTTATAGAAGTCTATCAAATGAATGTGGGATTTAACTATAATCCCCCATACTTTTGTTGTCCATTAGACAAAACTCCTTATCTTGTTCTTAAGTATGCTTAGAGAGATTTCCACCAATGAGGTGTAGAAAACATTGTACTTTGTGTAAGAAATTAAGAAAAGTAAGGTCATTAACTATTTAAGAAAAGTTGGTTAGCAAATAAATTTGCATTATATGGACACAAGGGGGGCCAGCCCTAAGCTCTCCAAATCCTCATTTTGCTTTTATTGTTAATGCCCAATTTTGATTAATCAAATGTCCACAGTACCCTTAATCAAGTGGGCTAAGTTTGGGCTTAAATTTTATTTCTTTGGGGCTTCTCCCATAATTGTTTTGGGCCATGTAATAATCATAGTCTAACAATTTTAATATATGTTACCCAAATTATTTATTTAGGGTTTAATATAATTATTTTCTAAAATTTATAATTAGGTTTTTCTTAATTTTATTAGGGTTCTAATCATACATGGACATTAGGGTTCTAATCATACAACACAGTTATATAATAGTCTTAAACTAACAATTGAGTTTCAAAATAGGGTTTCCCATAGTAAAACTAGGGTTGACATAATACATCATAACTGACCAATCATTGTCAGTTCATATACATATAGTATATAATTATAGCACTGAAAAATCAAAATCAAAATAATATTATATTATTATTCTAATTCCTTGATCAAAATCCAAAATTAGAGTTTGGATTCCATATCTGATTTATCTGTCATACTTAACATTATTAATTAAGTTAAAATAATTAATTAATAATCTGTACTAAAATTCATATAATAAAGTAATTAATATAATAATTCTAAAAATCATTTCATATATTATATAAATAATATATGATTATATTTTCATGGAAAATAATTAATAAAAACATTTCCGCTATAAAATTAATTATTATAAGAATATAATTTATAATAATCAATAATTCTAAAATAAAATTATTTAAAATTATTCATGTAATATTACAGGTCATGATTTTACCGATACATAGTCATAATCATACCAATCAACAGTCCATCTATGCACTACGGGCCAAAGATGACTTTCATCACAATATAAGCTTGAGGATGATGACAATGATATAAGAATTCAATTAAATGAAAGTAAGGGATAAATTTTAAAGATTTATAATTCAATTTATCCCGAATTTAATAATGTCCAAATTGTCAATATGATACTCCTTGTGGAGTAAACTTCAAGAATAACGTTGTATCAAAAATAATTTGGACAAAAAAAAAATCAATTTTTATCATGAATAGTACCCCAGGTGAATAGTACCTGAGTGAATTGTACCATGTGAATAGTACTTCGGAAATAGTACCTAGTGAATAGTACCCTAGCATGAAAAGATCAAAATTTATCAAGAATGTCCAGAAAAATATTTTAGTGGAACGATACTAGATGGAACACAAATTTCAAGGATATTCCACAAATTTCAAAGAGTATAGAAGCAATACTTTAACAAAATGAGTGTAGAAAATAGAATCTGAAACGAAATAATATTACTTACATACTATAGAGTATGGAAGAAAATATTATTTCTTACGAATATTGAACAAAAATAATATCCCTTACCTTAAAAGGAGAGTATTTCTTACTAGTAGGGCAAGAATATTCTTGAAAAAACTTGAACTATTTTCTACACTTAAAGCTTCCTTAAAGTCTAAAAAAATACGCTCAATATTATAGAAGAAGAATTTTTTGATCCTAGTGCGATTTTCATTTATAAACTAAGCATCCTATTTATAGGAGAATGGCAAATACTATTTGAAAAGATAAATCACGGACGTACGGTAATAGAAATTCACGGCAGCTTCTTTGACTGAAAATTTTGATTTACTATGCAGCACTATGCAATAAAATATAATATATTTTATTTTTCATAAAAAATGAAACTTATAATAATAATAATAATAATATAATAATAATAATGTAATAATAATATAATAATATAATAATAATAATAATAAAAATAATAAAAATAATAATAATAATAATAATAATAATAATAATAATAATAATAATAATAATAATAATAATAATTCCCTCAAACCAAGTCAACTTCGTGAACTTGAAATATATATATAACAAAAGCCGAGATAATTATATACCGTCAGTTTTAAAAAATGGGTAAGTAGGGATCCATATAATAAACAAAATTTACAATAAATACATCATAAAAATCCCTTCTATTTATCTCAATTCACTTGGCTTCATAAAACACATTTTTAATAACATTTATCATTAATATTATAACTCACAATATTAACATTTCTCCTTATTGGCGCGCAATTAGGTGACCAAACCCTTTCCTCGACAGAACTTTCTAGACATCGTCAATAATACAAATAATAATATGAATAACTTTGTCGTCTCAATTATTGATTTAATAATATAATATATTATAATAATAATTAAATCAATAATGTGAGATACTATGCAGCAATTACTGTGGCAATAATTAAATAAACTGAGTGACTTCTCACGTAAGCATCAATAATAAAAAATATTATACAATACCGTGTGATACTATGCAACCACGCGTATTACTGTACTTTTACCACCGGGTATTTCAACATTTAACGGTACAACTTTTGTCATTATTTTTATAAAAAGTTATTTTTGTCATTTTCTAACTACGACAGTAATTCCGTTGTGGGGTCCACCAATGATTGTGCCGTCGTATGAATATTCCCTGAGAAAATGAATATTCCCCGACCAATCGAATATTTTATAAAAAGTTTCTTACTTTGCAAAATTTTTAAATATTACTCACACTTATATCATTATATCAAATCCACACCTTAATATTCAAAAAGATATTTAGAGAAAATTAATCTTTATTCATAAAAGTTGGGGTCTTACAACCTCCCCTTCTTATGAAATTTTGTCCTCAAAATTGGTGTACGTACCTGATATGTCGAAGAGGTGAGGATACCTTGAATTCATTTCAGATTCTAACTCCCAGGTCATTCCTCAACATCGTGGTTTCTCCACAAAACTTTGACTGGAGGTATAACCTTGGAGCGTAGAATATGTTCCTTCTTATCAAAGATTTTAACATGTACCTCTTCATACATTAAATATTATGTTATCTTGTCTGGTTCTAATTCAATAATATGGTTTGGGTCTTCCACATATTTACGTAACATAGATATGTGAAAAATATTATGAACACGAGACATACTTGGCGGTAAGGCGAGTCTATAGGCCATTGTTCCTACTCGATCAAGGATTTCAAATGGGCCAATGGATCGAGGATTGAGCTTTCCTCTCTTTCCAAATCTTGTAACTCCTTTCCATGGAGCAACACGCAACAACACATGCTCTCCAACATTGAATTTCACGTCCCTTCGATAAAGATCAACATAACTCTTTTGTCGATCTTGTGAGGTTTTTATACGTTACCGGATCATTTGAATCTTCTCTGTTGTCATGCGTACCAATTTCGGTCCCAACAACGTTGCTTCACCCACCTCATCCCAGCATACTGGAGAACGACACTTGCATTCATACGATACCTCGAATGGAGCTATGCCTATACTTTCTTGATAACTGTTGTTGTAGGAGAATTCCACCAATGGCAAGAACTTGTCCCAACTTCCTTTGAAGTCAAGGACACAAAGTCTTAACAGATCTTCAAGAGTTTGAATAGTCCTTTCCGACTACCCGTCCGTCTAAGGATGATATGTCGAACTGAATCGCAAATCCATGCCCATAACTTTCTACAAACTGACCCAAAATCATGAAGTGAATCTTGGGTCTCGATCATAAACTATGGATACTAGCATACCATGCATTCTTACAATCTCATTTATGTATATACGAGCAAGACGTTCAAGTGAATAAGTTTCTCGTATAGGTAAGAAATGAGCAGACTTGGTTAATCTGTAAATAATGACCCAAAATTGCATCTGTGCCATGAGAAACCTTAGGAAGACCAGTAACGAAATCCATGGTAATGTGCTCCCACTTCCATTTTAGAATTTCAAGTGGTTGCAATGGACCTTTTGGCACTTGATGCTCCGCTTTGACACGTTGACATGTTAAACACCTTGAGATAAACTCTGCTATCTCTCTCTTCATATTGCTCCACCAAAATGTATGTCGAAGATCACGATACATTTTGGTACTCCCAAGATGGATAGCAAACTATGTGTTGTGTGCCTCTATCATGATTTTATACTTCAAATTAGAGTTATTAGGAACACAAAGTCTGGAGTTGACTCAGAGTATTCCTTCTTCATCGATTCTTACTTCTGAAATAGCACCTTCTTATACTTTCTTTCTCATACGCATCAGCTCCAGGTCTGTAGCTTCAGCAGCTTTAACTGTATCAATTAAAGTCTGTTCTTCTCGTATATTTGACATCATCACGTGGGTTCCTGAAGTCTTTAACTCTATCTCCATCCTTTATAAGTCATACAAAATGGGCCTTTGCGTTAACAATATCACTCTCGTACCCACATATGATCTTCTACTCAACGCGTTAGCTACTACGTTAGTTTTTCCAGGATGGTATTGAATGGTATAATCGTAATCTTTCAACAGGTCGAGCCAACGTCGTTGCCGCATGTTGAGTTTCTTTTGGGTGAAGAAATATTTGAGGCTTTTATGATCCGTATAGATCTCCACCTTCTCCCCATATAGGTAATGCCTCCAAATTTTAAGCGCGAAAACGACAGCTGCCAACTGTAGATCATGAGTAGGATAATTTCTCTCATATTTTTGATTTGTCGTGAGGCATAGGTTATGAATTTCCCATGTTGCATGAGAACACATCCTAAACCTTTACTTGAAGCATTGTTATATATGACAAATCCCTCCGAACTAGATGGTATCGTCAGAAAAGGTGCTAAAATGAGTCTCCTCTTGAGTTCTTGAAAACTCTTCTCACATTCCTCGCTTACTAAATTTTGTATCTTTTTGAGTCAGCTAAGTTAATGGAGTAGCGATTCGAGAAAATCCTTTCACGAATCTTCGATAATAACCAGCTAAGCCCAGAAAGCTACGTACTTCGGTTACGAACTTAGGTTGCTCCCAACTTTGAATTGCTTCAATCTACAATGGGTCAACAGATATTCTGTGATTTGATATCACATGCCCAAGGAATGCTACTTCCACAAGCAGAACTCACATTTCTTTAACTTGGCATATAGCTTATTTTCACGAAGCTTTTGGAGTATCAGCGTCAAGTGTTGCTCATGATCTTCATGACTTTTGGAGTATATGAGGATGTCATCAATAAAGGCAACCACAAAATGATCCAAATAATTCTTGAATACTTGGTTCATCATATCCATGAAGGCAGCAGGAGCATTAGTTAATCCAAAAGACATGACTAGGAATTCGTAATGCTCGTACCGAGTTTTGAAAGTAGTCTTTGGAATGTCAGCAGTTTTAATCTTTAACTAATGATATCCGGAATGAAGATAGATCTTTGAAAAGAATTTCGCACCTTGCAACAGATACCTATTTTTGACGGTGACATGATTCAACTCCCGATAATCCACACAAAGTTGCATACTCCCATCTTTTTTTTTTACGAATAGAACAGGAGCACCCCAAGGAGATGTACTAGGATGAATGAAACTGATGTCTAACAACTCCTTTAGTTGGGGTTTTAACTCCTGAAATTTAATAGGAGCCATTCGATATGGGGTTTTGGAAATGGGTTTTGTACCTGGTTCAAGATCAATACAAAATTTGATTTCAGGCTCTGGAGGTAGGCCATGAAGTTCTTCAGGGAATACATCATGAAATTTATTAACAATAGAAATATCATTCAAATCTGACATATTTTTATTTAAATCTGTGACATGGGCTAAGAAATCTTGATATCCATTTTTCAATAAGCGAATGGTTTTATGGCTTGATATGACAGTAATTGACATTAGTGGTTTGGTTGCTTAAATTCGCACAATAGGTTAGTTAGGAATATGAAAGCCAACAACCTTACGAAAACAATCAATTTTAGTATGATGATTAGTTAACCAATCAATCTCTAAAATCACATCAAATGTAAGTATTTTTAAAGAGATAAGATCGACAGGTAACGTGAGGGTGCTAATTTCAATCAAACAAGATTTATAAACAGTGGATGTAATGAAGGTTTCTCCCAATGGAGTTTCAACAGATAAGTTAAAGTCTAATTTCTCCAGAGTTAAATTTAAACGTTGAGCCCAAGTAGGCGAAATAAAAGAATGGGTAGAATAGGTATCAAATAAGGTATAGACTTCCCAAGAGTTTATGATTAGCTTACCCGTGATAACTTCGTTTGGGTTTCTAGCTTTTTGGGAGGTCACGAGAAATTCTCTCCCTTGAACTACCAGCTTTGACTTGTCTGGGACGACATTTGGTGTCACCATCCCACCTAGACTTGTCTTCACTACATGACAAAATTGATCTAGGTGGCCTTCTCTTTCGCAATTGTAACACGCTTTGGATTGCTGCGTGCAGTTTGGACTGATGTGTCCCTCCCCTCCGCATTTGTAACATATGACCGGTGGTCGTTCTCCTTCCTTAACAACGGGTGTTGGTGCTGATGTCTTTCCATCATTATTAAATCTCTTCTTCTTGAAACTTCCACTTTTATTATCTTGGCCAGGATTACCACCAAAGTGGTTACCATTTCTGGCATGTTGACTTCCTCCACGTTTGTTGTCACCGCTTTGATAACTGCTACCACTTGTATTATCGTTTTGTCGGCTTTTATCTCTTGGTTGGGTTGACTCATTATCGTGCTCCAATAACTAAGCCCTATTCACAACATCTGAATACAAGCAAAGTTTGATAGAAATGAGGTATTGACATATTTCGAGTTTCAAAACTCGCAGAAACATTCACGTCATTCTCTCTTCATTATCAACCAAATGGGATGCAAACGAGGATAACTCTGCAAACTTAGCCTCGTAATGCGACACGGTCATATAATTTTGCTCCAGCTTGATGATCTTCACCTCCTTTATGTGACGAATACTTTCAGGAAAGTACTTATCGTTGAACAATTCTTGGAACTTCTCCCAAGACATTAGTGCGGCAAGTAGTGTACGTTTTACAGATTTCCACCAGTAATCTGCCTCTCCTTATAACATGAAGGTGGCAAAGGGAACCTTTTGATCCTCAGAGCATCCCAAGATATCAAATATCTTGGTGATCTGCTTTATCTACGTCTCTGCCATAAGTGGTTCTGGTTTTCCCAAAAACTCCAGTGGTCCCAGCTCCTTGAATTGCTTAGCGATGACCGTCCGAGAGTTGCCAGTGTTTTCACCTGGATTTTAAACAGGCGTCTCTCTTACCTGATGTTGCACAAATTGCAGAAAGCTGCTAAACATTCTGTCGTTCATCATTTGGTCAGTGTTATTGTGTACATGAGGATTATTACCTTCCTGATGCACATTATCCAGATTATTGATCATCGGTGACTCAAAGGTCTCATGTGCTCCATTACTTATCTCAACTTTGTCGGATGTCATTCTCAAACACTTCCACAAAATAAGGGTTAATTGACATGCCACATATTATCCCTATATTCTAATCGACCAATTAAATAACAAATAAATTTAGGTAGATCATACTAGCGCAGGATTTAACCATCTCTCCCCTCCTTGTTCTAGTCTCACATCTCAGCCACGGATCATATCCCTAAGCTTTGCTACCAACTGTGACGCCCCCAAAATAGGTATACATCACCAATTATGAGTCGCCAAATACATGGTACATAATTAAAATACAAACTTAATTATACAACTACCGTGTAAAATATGACAAAATATAGCTGAGAGTTTTAACACGAATATTGTCTCGTAGACAATATCCAAACTCAAATAGAGTCCTCATTATAATTATTATCATACTATTTCATATAATAGTGAGGACCACTATAGCCACCATCTTGGACCATCACTTCGTTCCCCTACTAGTCCCAGCTATATTCTCATTTCCTGAAGAGAACAATGAAAGCAAAGGGTGAGCTCAACTAGCCCAATAAGAAATATTATGATTAAGATAATGCAAAATAAGTTATCGTTAGCCTTCAATAGTGTTAAACTGATAGAATACAATAAACAACAAGTTTAACTGCACCAGAATAAATAATCCATTAGAAGAGTCAAGTAGAGGATGATATCTACTATCTTTTATGATTTAAAAGTTTTTTATCAACTTTATCGATGAGACTCAGCTCAATAAATAATCCACATCACTAAATTATCCATGCACTACAGGCCAAGGATATTCATTATTATCACATCCACGAATTATCCATACATTACTGGGCAAGGATATTCATATTATCCCCAATGGTCATGATCATGCCAACAACTGTCCATCAATGCACTACGGGCCAATGAGTACTTTTACCACAGCATTTGTAACATTATATATCATTATTATACCGATACATAGTCATAATCATACCAATCAACAGTCCATCTATGCACTACAGGCCAAAGATGACTTTCATCATAATATAAGCATGAAGATGATGACAATGATATAAGAATTCAATTAAATGAAAGTAAAGGATAAAATTTAAAGATTTATAATTTAATTTATCCAGAATTCAATAATGTCAAATTGTCAACATGATACTACTTTGTAGAGTAAAATTCAAGAATAATATTGTATCAAAAATAATTTGGACAGAAAAGAAATTATTTTTTATCATGAATAGTACCCCAGGTGAATAGTACCCGAGTGAATAGTACCCTGTGACTATTACTTCAGGAATAGTACCCAGTGAATAGTACCCTGGCATGAAAAGATCAAAATTTATCAAGAATGTCCAAAAAAATATTTCAGTGGAACAATACTAGATGAAATGAAAATTTCAAAGATATTCCACTAATTTCAAGGAGTATAGAAGCAGTACTTTAACAAAATGAGTGTAGAAATCAAAATCTGAAACGAAATAATATTATTTACATACTACAGAGTATGGAAAAAAAATATTATTTCTTATGAATATTGAACAAAATTAATATCTCTTACCTTAGAAGGAGAGTATTTCTGACTAGTAGGGAGGGGATATTCTTGAAGAAAACTTACATTGTTTTCTACACTCAAAGATTCCTTAAACTCTAAAGAAATACGCTTAATATTATAGAAGAAGAATTCTCTGATTCTAGTGTGATTTTCATTTCTAAACTAAGCATCCTATTTATAGGAGAATGACAAAATACTATTTGAAAAAAAAAATTACGGACGCACAATAATAGAAATTCACGAGTGCTTCTTCGACTGAAAATTTTGATTTACTATGCAATAAAATATAATATATTCTATTTTTCATAAAAAAATAAAACTTTTTATAATAATAATAATAATAATAATAATAATAATAATAATAATTCCCTCCCGACGAAGTCACCCCCACGTGAACTTGAAATATATATATATATATATATATATATATATATATATAAACAAAACTAAGATAACTTTCTACCGACAGTTTTGAAAAATGGGTAAGTGTGAGTCTATATAATAAACAAAATTTACAACAAATACATCATAAAAATCCTCTCTATTTATCTCAATTCACTTGGCTTCACAAAACATATTTTTAATAATATTTATCATTAATATTATAACTCACAATATTAACAACCAGATCATTCTCAGGAAAGATGGGGCTTTCCAGTAAGGATTTCTCCTTATTGGCGCGCAATTAGGTGACCAAACCTCTTTCCTCGACAGAACATTCTAGACATCGTCAATAATGTAAATAATAATATAAATAACTTTGTTGTCTCGATTATTGATTTAATAATATAAAATATTATAACAATAATTAAATCAATAACGTGAGATACCATGTAGCAATTATTGTGACAATAATTGAATAAAACTTAGTGACTTCTCACGTAAGCATTAATAATCAAAAATACTGTACAATACCGTGTGCTATTATGCAACCACGCATATTACTGTACTTTTACCACCGGGTATTTCAATAGTTAACGGTAACTTTTTTTGCCATTATTTATATAAACAGTTATTTCTATCATTTCTAACTCCGACAATAATTCTGTTCCGGGGTCCACCAATAATTATGCCGTCGTACGAATATTCCCTGATAAAATGAATATTCTCCGACCAATCGAATATTTTATAACAACTAGCTTACTTAGCAAAATTTTATAATTATTCCCACAACTATATCATTATATCAAATCCACACCTTAATGTTCAAAAAGGTATTTAGAGAAAATTAATTTTTTTGTTAGGGTCTTACCGCCCCCACCCATTTGGAAAATGAGAATATTTAGGCAAAAGTAGGTAAAAGAGTTAGGCGGATGGTTTAAAATTTCCTCTGTGCTACGCTATAAATAGGGGGTAACTCCTCCTTCCTAAAACACACCTTCAATATTAGAAATTCTTATTCTATAGTATTGTGAGTATTTTTCTTGAGTATAAGAATACTTTGAGTGTAGCTTTTTGTGCAAGATTTTTTCAGAATAATATCTGATATTTCAGTCAAATCCAGTTTCTACTAAGGTAAAAGATATTATTTTATTTCAATACTCGTAAGAAATATTATTTTCTTTTATACTCCATATTATGAAAGTGAAATTATTTTATTTCATATTCCTAAATTTAAACTTACTATGGTAAGTATTGCTTCTATAATTCCTGAAATGATTAGAAATTCCTTAAGTTTTGCGCTTCATCTTATATCATTTCACAGGAATATTGGTCTGAACTTTCTTGATAAATTTCCATATTTTCATGTCGGGTTACTATTCATAGGGTACTATTCATGACAAAAAATGATTCTTTTCTATCCAAATTATTTTTGATACATGAAGATCATTTTTGAATTTTACTCCACAAATAGTCATCATGTTGACAATTTGGACATTTTTGAGCTCTGGATAAATTGAATTAGAATTCTTTAATATTTATCCTTTATCTCACATGATTGAATCTTTCTATCATTGTCATCATCATCATACTTGTATTATATTGGAAGTCATCTTTGGCCCGTAGTGCAAAGATGTACTATTGATTGGTATGATTATGACCACAAATTGTATATTAGTTTAATCATAACCTTTAATGTTGCATATAAAGTTTGTGGTGAAAGTCCTCTTTGGCCCGTAGTGCATAGATGGACATGTGTTTGGCCTGATCATGACCACTGGTGATAATAACAAATATCCTTGGCCCGTAGTACATGGATGATTTGTGGATGTGATACTAATGAATATCATTGTCCTATAGTGCATGGATGATTCGATGATGTGGATTATTTATTGAGTTGTGTTACAGCGATAAAATATTGATGATGAACTTTTAAATCATAGAAGATAGTAGATATCATGCTTTACTTGACTTTTCTAATGGATTGCTTGTTCCGCTTCAGTTAAACTTGTTATCTATTGTATTTTATCAATTTTACACTGTTGAAGGCTAACGATAATTTATTATGCATTATCTTAGTTATAATATTCTTTACTGGGCTAGTTGAGCTCACCATTTGCTTTCATTGTTCTCTTTAGAAAATGAGAATATAGCCGGGAGTAGTCGGGGAATGGAGTGACGGTCCAAGATGGTGGTTGTAGTAGTCCTCACTATTTTATAAAATAGTGTGATAATAATTGTAATGAGGATTCCATTTGAGTTTGGATATTATCTACGAGACAATATTCATGTTAAAACTCGCAACTTATGTTTTGTCATATTTTACACGACAGTTGTATAATTAAGTTTGAATTTGAATTTTGTACCATGTATTCGGCGATTGAGAATGGGTTATGTATACCTATTTTGGGGGCGTCACAGTTGGTATCAGAGCTTAGGGATATGATCCCTGGCTGAGATTTGAGGCTAGAACTAGGAGGGGAGAGACAGGTAAATCCTTCGCTAGTATGACCTACCTAAGTTTATTTTTTATTTAATTGGTCGGTCAGAATATACGGATAATATGTGGCATGTCAATTAACCCTTATTTTTATGCCAGTGTTTGAAAATGACATCTGAAAAATGTTGAGATAAGCAATGGAGCACATGAGACTATTGAGTCACCGCCAATCAATACCCAGGATAATGTGCATTAGGAAGGCAATAATCCACATATAAACAACAACACCGACCAAATGATGAACGATGGGATTTTCAGAAGCTTTCTGCAATTCATGCAACATCAGGCGAGAGAGACTCCTGTTCAAAAGGCATGTGTAAACACTGACAACTCACGGATGGTCACTGCTAAGCAATTCAAGGAGCTGGGACCACCGGAGTTTTTGGGAAAGCCAGAACCACTTAAGGCAGAGACGTTAATTAAGCATATCACCAAGACAATATTCTTATTAAAACTCTCAACTTATGTTTTGTCGTATTTTACACGACAGTTGTATAATTAATTTTATATTTGAATTTTGTACCATATATTTGATGACTTAAAATGGGTTGTGTATACCTATTTTAGGGGCATCACATTCGATATCCAACATTTTTTCGTTATATGGGGTTCACCAATGATTGTGCCGTTGTACGAATATTCCCGATAAAAAAATTATTCTCCGACCAAACGAATATTTTATGACAACTTGCTTAATTTGTAAAATTTGCACATATCGCCCATAACCATAACATTATATCAAATTAACACCTTATTCTTCAAAATAAAAATTAGAGAAATTAAATCTTTATTCAGAAAAAGTTTCGGTCTTACAACCTCCCCTCCTTATGAAATTTCATCCTCAAAATTGATATAAGTACCTGGTATGTCGAAGAGGTGAGGATACCTTGTTTTTATTTCAGATTCTAACTACCAGGTCATTTCCTCGATATAATGACTTCTCCATAAAACTTTGACTTGACGTATAACCTTTGAGCATAGAATATGTTCCTTCTTATCCAAGATCTTGGCAACTATATTCTCATACGTTAAATCTTCTGTTATCTCATTTGGTTCTAATTCAATAATATGGTTTGGATCTTCTGTGACGCCCCAAAAATAGGTATACATCACCCATTCTGAGTTGCCAAATACATGGTACATAATAAAAATATGAACTTAATTATACAACTATAGTGTAACATAAGCTAAGAGTTTTAACACGAATATTATCTTCTAGACAATATCCAAACTCAAATGGAGTTCTAATTACAATTATTATCACACTATTTTATAAAATAGTGAGGACTACTACAGCCACCACCTCAGACCGTCACTCCATTCCCCGACATTCATCTCAATTCACTTGGCTTCACAAAACACATTTTTAATAACATTCATCATTAAATATTATAACTCGCAATATTAACAACCAGATCATTCCCAGGAAAGAGGGGCTTTCTGATAAGGATTTCTCCTTATTGGCGCGCAATTAGGTGACCAAACCCCTTTCCTCAACAAAACTTTTTAGAAATCATCAATAATGCAAATAATAATATGAATAACTTTGTGGTCTCAATTATTAATTTAATAATATAAAATATTATGACAATAATTGGCTGAATAGCGTCAGATACTATGCATCAATTACTGTGGCAATAATTGAATAAAATTGAGTGACTTCTCACGTAAGCATCAATAATCAAAGATACTATACAATATCTTGTGGTACTATGCAACCATGCGTATTACTGTACTTTTATCACCGGGTATTTCAATAGTTAACGGTAAAACTTTTCCAGTTATTTTTATAAAAAGTTATTTCTGTCATTTTTAACTCCGACAGTAATTTTTTTGTGGGCTCCACCAATAATTATGTCGTTATACGAATATTTCCCGACCAATCAAATATTTTATGACAACTTGTTTACTTTGCAAAATTTGTAAATATTAACCACAACTATAATATTATATCAAATCCACACAATAATATTAAAAAAAATATTTTGAGAAATTAATTCTTTATTCATAAAAGTTGTGGTCTTACAACCTCCCCTTCTTATGAAATTTCGTCCTCGAAATTGGTGTACATACCTGGTATGTCGAAGAGGTGAGGATACCTTATTTTTATTTCAGATTCTAACTCTTGAGGTATAACGTTTGAGCGTAGAATATGTTCCTTCTTATCCAATATTCTAACAGGTATCTCCTCATACGTTAAATCTTCTGCTATCTTGTCTAGTTCTAATTTAATAATGTGGTTCGGGTCGTCCACATATATACGTAACATCGATACGTGAAAAACGTTATGAACAAGCGACATACTTAGCGGTAAGGCGAGTCTATAAGCCACAGTTTCTACTCGATTGAGGATTTTAAATGAAATAATAAATCGAAGGTTTGAGCTTTCCTCAAATCATCGATTCTTGCTTTTGGAATAATGACTTCTTGCTCCTTCTTCTTTTTATTCATCATCTCCAGGTCTGTAGCTTGAGCGTTTTAACTTTATCGATTAAAGTCGATTTTACTCGTATATTTAACATCATCACGTGGGTCACTAGAGTCTTTAATTCTATCTCCATCATTTGTAAGTCATACAAAATGGGTCTTTGTGTTAACAACGACGCACTCATAACTGCATACGATCTTTTACTCAACATGTCAGCTACCATGTTCACTTTTTCAGGATGGTATTGAATGGTATTATCATAATCTTTTATAGCTCGAGCCAATGTCTTTGGCGCATGTTACGTTCGTTCTACGTGAAAAAATATTTGAGAGTTTTGTATCGGGTCCAAGGTCAATACAAAATTCGATTTCACGCTCTGGGGGTAGGTCAGGAAGTTCTTCGGGGAATACATCAAGAAATTTATTAACAATAGAAATATCATTCAAAACTGTGACTCTCATCCAAGACTTGGATAACACCTCACATTGATACCTATCAAATTTCCCGCATTATTCACGGCGTCCCCTACGAAAAGTGTGGCTTTGGTGCATCCCACACAAGGAAGTCCTTGAATTCGCATAATAAGTTGGTTAGGAATATGAAAGCTAACAGCCTTACGAAAATAATCAATTTTAGCATGATGAGTAGTTAACCAGTCGATTCCTAAAATCACATCAAATGCAAGTATTTTCATAGAGATAAGATCGATAGGTATGTGAAAGTGTCGATTGGAATCAAACAAGATTTATAAACAGTGGAAGTAATGAAGGTTTCTAATAACGAAGTTTCAATAGATAAGTCAAAGTCTAATTTCTCCAGAGTTAAATTTAAACGTTGAGCGCAAGTAGGAGAACTAAAAGAATGTGTAGAACCGGTATCGAATAAGGTATAGACTTCGCAAGAGTTTATGATTAGCTTACTCGTAATAACTTCATTCGGGTTCCTCGACAAACACTCTCCCTTCAACTACCGACTTTGACTTATCTGGGATATCCTTTGGCGTCACCATCCCAGCTAGACTTGACTTCACTACAAAACAAAATTGAGCTAGGTGACCTTCTCTTTCACAATTGAAACACGTTTTGGGTTGCTACGTACAGTTTGGATGGATGTGTCCCTCTTGTCTACATTTGTAATATATGACCGGTGGTCGTTCTCCTTCTTTAAAAACGGGTGCTGGTGTTGGTGCCGACGTCTTTCCTTCATTATTGAATCTTCTCTTCTTAAAGTTGTTCTCACTTAGTTCACCTTTTCTATTATATTGGCCATGATTACCACCAAAGTGGTTAGCATTTCTGGCATGATTATTTCCTCCACGATGGTTATCGTTGTTCCGATGGTCGTTGCCACCATTACGATTATTATCGTGTTGTTGGTCGTTGCCTTTTGGTTGAGCATACTCATAATCGCGTTCTAATAACTTAGCCTTATTCACAACATCTGAATACAAACAAAGTTTGTGAGAAATGAGGTATTAGCGTATTTCGGGTTTCAAACCTCTTCAAAACATTTGCGTCATACACTCCTCATTATCTACCAAATGGGATGCTAATTGAGATAACTCCGCAAACTTAGCCTTGTACTGTGATACGGTCATATTGTTTTGTTTCAGCTTGATGAATTCCACCTCTTTCATGTGACGAATACTTTCGAGAAAGTACTTGTCGTTGAAAAATTCTTAGAACTTCTCCCGAGACATATTTAGTGCGGCAGGTTGAGTACATTTTATAGAATCCAACCAATAATTTGCCTCTCCTTGCAATATGAAGTTGGTAAAAGAAACCTTTTGCTTCTCAGAGCATTCCAAGACATCAAATATCTTGGTGATCTACTTAATCCACGTCTTTGCCTTAAGTGGTTCTGGTTTTCCCAAAAATTCTGGTAGTCCTAGCTCCTTGAACTACTTAGCGGTGACCAGCCGTGAGTTGCCAGTGTTTTCACTTGCATTTTGAACAAGAGTCTCTCTCGTTTGGTTTTGTATAAATTCTAAAAAACTCCTAAACATACCATCGTTCGTCATTTGGTCAGTGTTGTTATTAACAGGAGGATTATTGCCTTCCTGATGCACATTATCATGGTTATTGATCAGTAGTGACTCAACGGTCTCATGTGCTCCATTGCTTATTTCAACATTTTTAGATGCCATTTTACTGTCACAAAATAAGGGTTAATTGATATGCCACATATTACCCCTATATTCTGAACGACCAATTAAATAACAAATAAATTTAGGTAGGTCATACTAGCGAAGGATTTACCCGCCTATCCCCTCCTAGTTCTAGCCTCAAATCTCAGCTAGGGATCATATCCCTAAGCTCTGATACCAACTGTGATGCCCCCAAACTAGGTATACATCACCCATTCTGAGTCGCCAAACACATAGTAAAGGATACAATTACAAACTTAAGTATACAACTATAGTGTAACATAAGCTAAAATTTTTAACACGAATATTATCTTCTAGACAATATCCAAACTCAAATGAAGTCCTCATTACAATTATTATTACACTATTTTATAAAATAGTGAGGACTACTACAGTCACCACCTCGGACCGTCACTCTATTCCCCGACTAGTCCCGGCTACATTTTCATTTCCTGAAAAGAGAACAATGAAAGCAAAAGGGTGAGCTCAACTAGCCCAGTAAGAAATATTATGACTAAGATAATGCAGAATAAGTTATCGTTAGCCTTTAACAGTGTTAAACTGATAGAATATAATAAACAAGTTTAAATGCAGCGAAACAAACAATCTATTAGAAGAGTCAAGTAGAGCATGATATCTACTATCTTCTATGATTTAAAAGTTTATCACCAATTTTATCGTTGAGACTTAGATTAATAAATAATCCACATCGCTGAATTATCCATGCACTACGGGCCAAGGATATTCGTGTTATCACCAATGGTCATGATCATGCCAAAGAACAATTCATCTTTGCACCTTTGGCCGAAGAGAATGCATGGTCATGATCATACCAACAACTGTCCATCAATGCACTACGGGCCAATGAGGACTTTTACCACATCATTTGTAACATTACAGGTCATGGCTACACCGAATAATCCCTGGTCATAATCATATCAACAACTGTCCATCAATGTACTAAGGGCCAATGAGGACTTTCATCACAATATAAGCATGGGGATGATGACAATTCTATAAGCATTAATCAAACAAAATCAAAGATAAATATTAAAGACTTTAAATTTATCCAAAGTTTAAAAATATCCAAATTGTCAACATGATACTACTTTGTGGAGTAAAATTCAAGAATAATATTGTATAAAAATAATTTGGACAGAAAAGAAATTAATTTTTTTGGGTGAATAGTACCCGACTGAGTAGTACCCCATGAATAGTACTTCGTGAATAGTACCCCATAAATAGTACTTTCTTTTCAAAATGTTCCCGACTCTTTGACATCTGTCACATCTCTAGACGAAACTGTAAGCAGCCTTGAAAATTGTTGGCCAGTAGAATCCTGCTTGTTGTACTCTAGCCGCTGTTCATTCTCCACCATAGTGACCCCAATTTAAAGAAGCATGACAATCCTGCAAAATCCCCTCTATCTCACTATATGGGATACACCTTTTTATCATCTGATCAGCACATTGTTTGAACAAATATAGTTCATCCCATATGAACCATTTAACATCATGCAATAATTTCTTTATTTGATGACCAACCAAGTCAGAAGGTACCATCTTACTCACCAAGTAGTTCGCGTAGTCTGCAAACCATGGCACTTCCCCTTTTACCACAAACAACTGTTTATCTGGAAAGGATTCATTAATCACAATCTTGTCATCTGCCTCCCTTTCTAGATTCTCTAGTCGAGATAAGTGGTCCGCCACTTGGTTCTCAGTTCCTTTTCTGTCCTTGATCTCTAAATGAAACTCCTGCAACAGTAATATCCATCTGATTAAATGAGGTTTTGCATCCTTCTTCGCCATTAAGTGTCGAATTGTCGCATGATCCGTGTACACTATCACCTTCGTACCAATCAGATATGCTCGGAATTTATCAAAAGCATACACAACTGCCAGTAATTCTTTCTCTATGGTGGTGTAGTTCAACTGCGCATCAGTAAGGGTTTTACTAGCATAATATATCACATGAAAAGTCTTTTACTTTCGCTGACCCAAAACAGCCCCCACAGCATAATCACTGGCATCACCCATCAATTCGAATGGCAAATCCCAATCTGGTGTAGTAATAACTGGTGCTGAAGTTAACTTCCCCTTCAAGTGCTCAAATGCCGACATGCAATCCTCATCAAATTTGAACTGTGCATCCTTCTCCAATAAACTACAAATTTGTTTAGTTATCTTGGAGAAGTCTTTTATGAATCTGCGATAAAAGCCTACATGTCTAAGAAAACTGCGAACACTTTTTACTGAAGTAGGTGGTGGCAAATTCTCAATAGTCTCTAATTTAGCTATGTCCACCTCAAGTCCCCTCTTCGACACCTTATGTCCCAGAATTATTCCTTCTTGTACCATAAAATGGCAATTTTCCCAATTCAATACAAAGTTTGTTTCAACACATCTTCTTAACACCATCACCAAATTATCAAGACATAAATCAAACAAATCCTCAAATACCGAGATATCATCCATGAATACCTCCACATTTTGTTCCACCATATCCGAAAAAATAGCCATCATACATCTCTGAAAGGTGGTTAAAGCATTGTACAAACCGAAAGACATCCTTCTGAAAGCAAAAGTACCGTATGGACATGTAAAGGTAGTCTTTTCTTGGTCCTCTGAAGCTATAACAATCTTATTGCAGCCTGGATATCCATCCAGAAGGTAATAAAACTTATAACCCGCTAGTTTGTCCAACATCTGATTGATAAATGGCAGCGAGAAGTGATCTTTCCTTATAGTTTTGTTAAGCCTGCGGTAGTCCATGCAGACTCTCCACCCCGTCACTATTCTTGTTGGAATCAACTCATTATTCTCATTAGAAACCACGGTCATACCACCCTTCTTCGGTACACATTGCACTGGGCTCACCTATGAACTATCTATAATCAGATAAATTATACCTGCATCCAGCCATTTCAATACTTCTATCTTGACCACTTCCTTCATGATCGGATTAAGTCTTCTTTGTTTCTCCACCGACGACTTGCTATCATCTTCCAGCAGGATCTTATGCATACAAAAAGAAGGGCTGATCCCTTTTATATATGCTATACTCCATCCAATAGCTGACTTGAACTCTCTAAGAACTCGTAGCAGTTTTTCTTCCTAAAAAGATGTTAGTGCAGAAGAAATAATCACAGGTAACTTTGAATCTTCATTTAAAAATGCATATCTCAAATGGTCTGGAAGTGGTTTTAATTCATGTTCTGGAGGTGTCTCAAGAGATGGCTTTAATTTCACTGACGTCTCTCCAGCTTTCTTCAATGGCTCAACAGGAGTTTTGAATTTTCTGAATTATGGAGTAGTATCAAGAAAATGCACAAGTTCTTCAAAACTCCTCATCCTCTAATTCTGAATTTTCAGCAATAACACTTCTGAATGGTTCATGATCCACCAAACTCACTACTTCATCATTTAAGACCTTGTCCACCAGATCAACCCTGAAGCATTCATCTTCATCTATCGGAAATTTCAATGCCTTGAATACGTTAAAGGTAACCTCCTGATCATGAACACGTATAGTGAGTTCCCATTTCTTAACGTCTATCAAGGTCCTTCCTGTAGCTAGGAATGGTATTCCCAATATGATTGTTATACTCCTATCTTCTTCATAATCTAAAATGATGAAAGCAGCAGGAAAGATGAATTTATCCACTTTTACCAATACATCTTCAACAATTCCCCGTGGATAAGTGATAGATCTGTCAGCTAGCTGTAAAGAAATATTTGTTGGCCTTGGAGCCGGCAATCCCAACTGATTAAATATTGACAAGGGCATCAAATTGATACTTGCCCCAAGATCACACAAACATTTGCTGAAGCTCATCTTTTCGATTGTGCATGGAATTGTGAAACTGCCCGGATCCTTCAGCGTTGGAGGTAATTTACGCTAAAGCACTGCACTATATTCCTCCGTCAAGGCCACTTTCTCAAAATCTTCTAATCTCTTCTTCCTTGAGAAGATACCCTTCATAAATTTTGCATAATTAGGCATATGTTCCAATGCCTCAGTGAAAGGTATATTAATCTGCAGCTTTTTGAAGACCTCAAAGAACTTACATAACTGCATGTCTTCCCTCTGCTTATGCAATCTCTGTGGATAAGGAACTGGAGGGTGAAATATTGGTATTTTATTCACGGGATTCTCAACTGAACCTGCTTTATTCTTCTCTTCCTGCTGTTGTCTAGAATCTTCATCATTTAATTTCTCAGCAGACGAATTATCTGTCTTGAGCGGCCACGCATCCTCCCTTTGTAAAAATGGCTCGGGCGCGCCATGTTGGTTTTCTGCAACCTATTTCACAGACCTAAGTGTGATCGCTTGACATTGTTCCTTCCCTTCTCTTCTTGGATTTTCCTATGTGGTACTTAGCAATGAACCTTGGGGTCTGTTATTAAGCATGCTCGCCATCTGACCCATTTGAGTTTCCAGATTTTTGATAGCCACTGCTTGGCTTTTAATCATCACTTTTGTATTTCCCATGTACTTCATCATCATCTCCTCCATTTCTGATTTCTTTTCTTGCTGAGGTGCAGATTGAGTATGATGTTGTTGTTGAGAAAATCCAGGTGGATAAGGTGGTCTTGGTGTAAACCATTCTTTGTTGATTGTGGTGAAATTGGTTATGTGGTTGAAACTGACTCTGTTGATTGCCTTGATTATTTGACCAACTGAAGTTTGATTGGTTGCGGTTGTTGGAGTTGTATGTGTTCTGAAATTGTCCTTGATCCTTCCTATAGTTGCTCACATATTTTACATACTCCGAACTGATAGCACATTGGTCCGTTAAATGTGACCGTGCACAAATCTCACACACAAAGGCAACTGTCTTCACCTTGGTCTCTGTCAACAAAACAATTTTCTTCGCCATAGATGCCATCTATGCTGATAATTGAGTGATAGCATCCACTTCTAATAAACCTGCAACTTTGGGTTGTGGCATCCTGGCTATAGGGTTTTGAAAATCATTTGCTGTCATTGTCTCAATAAGGTTATAGGCCTCTTCATAACTCTTCGCCCATAAAGCTCCTCCTGCAGCTGCATCTACAATCGACCTTGACTGTCATCCCAATCCATTATAAAATGTGTTGATAACCATCCAATCTGGCATGCCATGGTGTGGACACTTCCTTAGCATCTCCTTGTATCTCTCCCAGGCTTCATATAGAGATTCACCCTGTTGCTGCTCAAACTAGAAAATTGTTGTCCTCATCTTTGCAGTCTTAGCCATTGGGAAAAACTTGGCTAAGAATTTCTGTGCTAGATCCTCCCATGTAGTAATAGATCCCGAAGGTAGAGAGTGGAGCCAACTTCTTGCTTTATCCCTCAATGAAAACGGAAACAGTCGAAGTCTGATTGCATCCTCTGTCACCCCGTTATATCTAAAAGTGTCACACATTTCAATAAAGCTCAACAGGTGCTCATTAGGATCATCTGTAGCAGCACCCCCAAACTGTACCGAATTCTGCACCATTTGAATAGTGTCTGACTTTATCTCAAAGGTGTTGGCTATTATCGCTGGCCTGACTATACTTGACTGCATTAATATTCAGCATTGAATAATCTCTCAAAGCCCTATGCTCCTCTTTGTGCTCTTCTATTTGCTCTTCTGCCGCCATATTAGATGTTGTGGTCTCTAAGGCTGCTTGTAAATGAAAGTAGTATGCACACAAGCCAATCATGTTTGATGATAAAGCATATACTTTGGAACAATCTTATTCATTTATTAATAAAAAGTATTAATTTATTAAAGGCTTTTAATTATCTACATGATGTTGTTTTATAATATGTGATAAACTCATAGTTTTAAGCAATGCTTTTAGAATAATGATTATGATCATTCTAATGAGATCTAAATTCTTAAAACGCTTAAAACTAAAATAGTTCTCAATCGTTGGATTACTAAATTGGGGATTAGTAAATCCAGATAGATTGGTACATACGTTGCTTGCTCATTGGATGAGGATGATTGATCTCATGATCATTTGTGTGGAGACACTAAATCAAGTATGTAGGTGCTTATTAGAGAATAAGTTCCCTGAACGTGGCTCGCTAAGG
The DNA here is from genome assembly GCA_020205605.1 of Panax ginseng. NCBI lineage: Eukaryota > Viridiplantae > Streptophyta > Magnoliopsida > Apiales > Araliaceae > Panax > Panax ginseng. Next base: position 80,612,124 of record CM035135.1, on the reverse strand, counting down.
AATACCTAATGGAGTTTTACTTGCCTGTCAATAGGAATTCCTATACTGATAGTAATACAAGTGATCCTTAGACTTGAGATCATCATAGTATCTTGTGTATGATGAGTTTTAATTTGACTTATTCCTTAAGACCCTTAGGGTATATCAAAGGGTATTCTTGGGTAAAATAAGTTGTACATGGAGAAAATGTATGATCAATAAAGAATCTACCACTTATAGTAAAAGAAGAGAAATGTCATATATGATTCGATAAATGACAACCCAGTAGTCCTTGGCCAAGACAGAATGAAATTAGAGAAGAGTTTCTAATTTACATTATTTGGAGTTATGCATTTAATGATCAAAATACATATAATTAAATAAAATAAGACTTGACAGTAATTCTATGTCTTATATTTAATTGGGACATTGTATGGTGGAAGGATTGAACTGTACGGTAACTATTTACTCAAAGGTTCTTTTATGATTAATGTTGAAATCTATATTATCTGGAAAGTCGTTGATCGCTAGGGAGGCTTATCCCTATTGTAGAATAAATATTATTTATTTAAATAAATTAATAGTTTAATTTATTTATTTAAATAAGATTAGAATTGTTCTAATTGATTTATTCACAACCGGTTTAATATGGAGAACCTAAAGGGTCACACCATAAAAGGAAGAATAATTATTTAAGAAGTTAATGGCATAATCGTAATAATATATTAAGTGTATTTAATTTAATCTATGGTGATAGAATAAATTAAATAGCTTAATATTTATTATTTAATATTTTGGAAATATTAAATATATAAATTAATAAGAAGAGTCTTATTAATATTATTACAATTATTATTATTTTAATTTCTAAAGAGTTGGAAATTAATTTAATATTAGTACTCTCATTTATTCCTAATAAGATTAGGAGGCTAATTAATTAAAGGATTTGAATTAATTAAAATAAAACCTAATTCCTTAATTGTTAAGGAGGGTTGTCCATATCTATAAATAAGAGGAGTTTTATTATGGGTGAAGGGGGTTGTTGACTTTTTTCACAACAGATGTGATTCCAATTATTGGAGAGTACGCTCTTTTTCTATGAGAGATAGAAAAACTAGGGTTTTGCCAAACGCACATCTTCTTGAATCTTTCTTCTTCCTTGGTGGATCACCTCTAGAGGCCAAACACTTGGGTGGCTAACATTGATCAAAGGAAGGAACCAAACCCGGTGGATTCAAGTTGAACGCAAAAACGATTGGAGGTGAACTTATACCTGAGGAAGCTCGAATCTTCAAGGGTATGATTCTTGTTCTTCATATTTTTTGTTTAATTAATAATTGTGCATAAAGGATGATTCGGGTATATGGTTTGTAAAATTTTAAAACTCTGTTTTTTCCCTGCTTCCGCTTATTTTGTGCAATTTGATTGTGTTCATGAATATTACAAACCTAACAGTAAGTTTCTACGCACTTTTGTTTTCCAACCTCTTCTATTAATATTATCTTGAGCAGGTGTTAACTCGGAATTGGATGACCGTGTGCGCATAAAAATACATACAAGTACTTGAAATACAAACAAAAACAAAAACAGAAATGAGATAAGATTAGATTTGTCTTAGTCATTCAATATAGCTTAAAACTGATGATAATAATAATAACTTTAAACGCCTTTCCCCGGCAACGGCACCAAAAACATGTTGCCTTCTTTTTAGTTTTAATAAAAGGACTCTAACTCATGCAAGCATACATGGGTCAACAAGTAGTACAGAGTAAGAAAAGTATCGATCCACAGAGAAAGGTTTCAAAGTTAAATTATTATGCATCAATTGTATAACTATTTTTTATATGCTTAAACGAATGCTACAATTTTAAATTAATCTAAAATCAAATAATGAATAAAATAAGAATAATAGAATAATAAATCAAATTTTAAAATAATGATTCTAACATCATTTCATATTTCATCTAAATATTACCATCCTGCAAGATTATACATGTATCATGGAAAATTAGCCAAGAGAACAACCATAGACATAACCATTTTTCAATACATTATGACCTACTTACATAACCTCCACATGCAATAGAAATAATGAAATCATCAATAAAACCAAAATCACTATATTTCTATGTGAAATTGCATCAATATTGAATTGAAGCACAAGCTCTTGTATTAATACACACCGTGAAACAGTAAATTTCTATCTGTTTCACAAAATATAAAGCTAAACATTTCAGCCTCATAAACGCATGCTATCATGATTACAACCATACTCACATGTCATTTTTAAATTCCATATAAGTATATAAAATGAATGGTGATCAAACATTCATGCAATCAAATCAATCATAATAGAAATTCCATGATAACCAAACAATCAAGCAATTAGGCCATTAATTTTAGACTACATATCAAAATCCGTTAGAGTCCCATAATGGAATTTAGTTCATTTATGAACCAAAAGCCATTATGGGATTATAGTAACACATAGAAAATAAATAAAACAATTGAAAGAGAAGATAGAATTGATCAAACCCAATTGCAGATTATGTTCAAAAATGTTGTTCAAATCTCCAATAATTTCCAATAAAATGAAAGGAGTTCTTATTCAATGACACAATTCAAACGAAGATGAAGAAATCTTAAATGAATGCTCAAATCCTCTTTGGAAATGTGTTCAAAGCTTGGAACCCTCGTTCTCTAATGAAAAATGGATAAAAACCAATATTACATGCGTCTGGTATCAACCAGAATAGTTTTCATCCGACCCCAAATTCAAATTTCAAATTTCAAAATTAATCTAACAAACTACATCAGATAACCCACGCGGCCGCGCATGATCGCAATACAAAATGGGCGTGGGCGCGCAACTCCAGTGCGGCTTGTGTGTTTAACTTCTTTTTGCTTATAGCGCGGGAGCGCGAAGATTACTTTGTTAAACAGCGCGGTCACGCTTCTTCTTTCTACTGCATACTGATGTCTGCTGTTGTTACTTGTTGTTCGTCCTTCACTAATGTTCAGTTCCTTCACCAACACATGTTCCATTTGCTAAGTCGTAGTTAGTCTCATACCACATTGTCAGTGCCAAACTATGCAATTTCCTGCATTTCCATAGCAAAGGAGTTCTAATTACGAGTCATTCAAAATAAACATAAAATGCACTTAAAAAATACTAAAATCTACCTGAGATGAGCATAATTCTTGTTAATTCATATTCAATAGGTAGGTATAAAACCTACCTATCATGTGTCAACTACCACGTTCACTTTTCCAGGATGGTATTGAATGGTATGATCGTAATCTTTCAACAGCTTTAGCCAACGTCGTTGCTGCATGTTGAGTTCGTTTTTACTGAAGAAATATTTGAGGCTTTTATGATCTGTATTGATCTCCACATTCTCGCTATACAGGTAATGTCTCCAGATCTTTAGCGCAAAAATAACTGCTACCAACTCTAGATCATGAGTAAGATAATTCCTCTCATATTCTTTGAGTTATCTTGAGGCATAGGTTATAACTTTCCCATGTTGCATGAGAACACATCCTAATCCTCTGCCTAAAGCATCACTGTAGATGACAAATCCCTCCGAACCTGATCGTATTGTCAGAACAGGTGCTAAAATGAGTCTCCTCTTGAGTTCTTGAAAACTCTTCTCACATTCCTCGCTCCAACTGAATTTTTTATCTTTTTGAGTCAGCTGAGTTAGTGGAGTAGCGATTCAAGAAAATCCTTCCACAAATCTTCGATAATAACCAGCTAAGCCCAAAAAGCTACATACTTCAGTTACTGAATTAGGTTGCTCCCAGCTTTGTATTGCTTTAATCTTCACCGAGTCAACTGATATTCCATGATTCGATATTATGTGCCCAAGAAATGCTACTTCCTCAAGCCAGAACTCGCATTTCTTTAACTTAGCATATAGCTTGTTTTCACGAAGCTTTTGGAGTATCAGCCTCAAGTTTTGCTCATGATCTTCACGGCTTTTGGAGTATATGAGGATGTCATCAATAAAGACAACCACAAAATGATCCAAATATTCCTTAAATACTCAGTTCATCATATCCATGAAGGCAGTAGGAGCATTACTTAATCCAAAAGACATGACTAGGAATTCGTAATGCTCGTACCGAGTTCTGAAAGCAGTCTTTAGAATGTCATCAGTTTTAATCTTTAACTGATGATATCTGGAACTAAGATCGATCTTTGAAAAGAATTTAGCACCTTGCAACTGGTCAAACAAGTCATCAATGCAAGGCAACGGGTACCTATTTTTGATGGTGACATGATTCAACTCTCAATAGTCAATGTAAAGTCGGATACTCCCATCTTTCTTCTTTACTAATAAAATAGGAGCACGCCAAGGAAATGTACTAGGACGAATGAAATTGATGACTAACAATTCCTACTGTTGGGTTTTTAACTCCTGAAGTTCAATAGGAGCCATTTGATATGGGGTTTTGGAAATGGGTTTTGTATCGGGTTCAAGATAAATTCAAAATTCTATTTCACGCTCTGGGGGTAGGCCAGAAAGTTCTTCACGGAATACATCAGGAAATTTATTAACAATAGAAATATCATTCAAATATTACGTATTTTTGTTTAAATCCGTGACATGGGCTAAGAAAGCTGTATATCCATTTTTCAATTAACAAATGATTTTATAGTTTGATATGACAATGATTGACTTTAGTGGTTTGATTGCTTCAATTCGCATAATAGGTTGGTTAGGAATATGAAACCTAACAACCTTACGAAAATAATCAATTTTAGCATGATGAGTAGTTAACCAATCAATCACTAAAATCACATCAAATGCAAGTATTTTCAAAGAGATGAGATCAACTGGTAATGTGAAAGTGTTGATTTGAATCAAACAAGATTTATAAATAGTGGATGTAATAAAGGTTTCTCCCAATGGAGTCTCAACAGATAAGTCAAAGTATAATTTCTCCGGAGTCAAATTTAAACGTTGAGCACAAGCTGTTGAAATAAAAGAATGGGTAGAACAAGTATGTAATAAGGTATAGACTTCACAAGAGTTTATGATTAGCTTACCCGTGATAACTTCGTTAGGGTTCCTCTCTTTTTGGGAAGTCACAACAAACGTTCTCCCTTGAACTACCGGCTTTGACTTGTCTGGGACAGCCTTTGGTGTCACCATCTCAGTTGGACTTGACTTCACTACATGACCAAATCGAGCTAGGTAACCTTCTCTTCTGCAATTGAAACACGCTTTAGGTTGTTGCGTGCAGTTTGGACTGATGTGTCCCTTCTCACCGCATCTGTAGTATATGACCGGTGGTCGTTCTCTTTCCTTGAAAAGGGGTGCTGGTGTTGCTGTCTTTCCATCATTATTGAACCTTCTCTTTTTGAAATTTCCACTTGACTCATTCCTTCTATTATCTTGGCCATGATTACCACAAAAATGGTTACAATTTCTATGACGCCCCCAAAATAGGTATACACAACCCATTTTGAGTCTCTAAATACATGGTACAAAATTCAAATACAAACTTAATTATACAACTGTCATGTAAAATACGACAAAATATAAGCTGGTAGTTTTAACACGAATATTGTCTCATAGACAATATCCAAACTTAAATGGAGTCCTTATAACAATTATTATCACACTATTTTATAAAATAGTGAGTACTACTATAGCCACCATCTCGAAACGTCACTCCATTCCCCGACTAGTCCTAGCTATATTCTCATTTCCTGAAGGGAACAATGAAATCAAAGGGTGAGCTCAACTAGCCCAGTAAAGAATATTATGACTAAGATAATGCAGAATAAATTATCGTTAGCCTTCAACGGTGTAAAACTGATAGAAGAGTCAAGTAGAGCATGATATCTACTATCTTCTATGAATTAAAATTTCATCATCAATATTTTATCGCTGTAACATAGCTTAATAAATAATCCACATCATCGAATTATCCATGCACTACGGGCCAATGATATTTATTAGTATCACATCCACGAATCATCCATGCACTATGGGCCAAGGATATTTGTTATTATCACCAGTGATCAGGATCATGCCAAACACCTGTCCATCTATGCATTACGGGCCAAAGAGGACTTTCACCACAAAATTTATCTGTAACATTAAAGGTTATGATTATACCAATACACAATTCCTGGTCATAATCATACCAATCAACTGTCCATCTTTGCACTACGGGCCAAAGATGACTTCCAGTATAATATAAGTATGAGGATGATGACAATGATAGAAAGATTCAACCAAGTGAGATAAAAGATAAATATTAGATAATTCTAATTCAATTTATCCAGATAACTATTTGTGAACTAAAATTCAAAAATAATCTTCATGTATCAAAAATAATTTGGACAGAAAAGAATCAATTTTTGTCGTGAATAGTAACCTGGCATGAAAATATGGAAATTTATCAAGAAAGTTCATACCAATATTCCTGTGAAATGATATTAGATGAAGCACAAAACTTAAAGAATTTCTAATCATTTCAGAAATTATAGAAGCAATACTTACCATAGTAAGTTTAAATTTAGGAATATGAAATGAAATAATTTCACTTTCATAATATGGAGTATGAAAGAAAATAATATTTCTTACGAGTATTGAAATAAAATAATATCCTTTACCTTAGTAGAAACTGGATTTGACTGGAATATCAGATATTATTCTGAGAAAATCTTGCACAAAAAACTACACTCAAAGTATCCTTATACTCAAGAAAAATACTCACAATACTATAGAATAAGAATTTCTAATATTGAAGGTGTGTTTTAGGAATTAGGGGTTACCACATATTTATAGCGCAGCAGGGAAGAAATTTTAAACCATCCGCCTAACTCTTCTGCCTACTTTTCCCTAGCTCTTTTAATTTTCCATATAGGCGTGGGCAACCCTTTGAAAACAAAGAATTTGCAGGCAAACATTCAAGCCATCACTTTGGAAAATAAAAAAATAATGTGCAGGAAAAGTAAACAACTTGGAAAAAGGACAAGGCTACTATAATGATTTTGTATATAAGAATTCATTTATAATTTGCCAACATCTACTCCTTTTATCACATGTTTTATATATATATATATATATATATATATATTATATAACAATATATTTGAATGATTATTTTATTGGAGAAATAATTTTTATTCCACAGAAAATATGCCAAACTTTCAAAAATTATTTCATGTTAAAATTCCTACATTTATATCAAAATTGAACCAATATCCACCGCATAATAATTATTCACAATTAATAATATAAGCTCACAATATTAACAACCAGATCATTTCCAGGAAAGAGGGGGCTTTCTGATAAGAATTTATCCTTATTGACGCACAATTATATAACCAACCCCTTTCCTCGACAGAACTTTCCAGACATTGTTAATAATGCTAACTAATAATATAAATAATTGTGTCACGTCAATTATTTATTTAATAATATAAAATATTGTGCAGATGATACTGTGACAATAATTGAATCAATAATATCAGATAATGTGCAACAATTACTGTGGCAATTATTGAATGAAACTGAATGACTTCTTACGTAAGAATCAATAATCAAAAATATTATGCAATACCGTGTGCTATTGTGCAACCACGCGTATTACTGTACTTTTATCACCGGGTATTTCAACAATTAAGGGTAAAAGTTTTGTCGTTATTTTTATAAAAAGGTTATTTCTGTCGCTTTCTATATTCGATAGTAATTCTGTTATGTGGTCCACCAATGATTGTGCCGTCGTACGGATATTCCTGACAAAAAAGAATATTCCCCGACCAAACGAATATTTTATGACCACTTGCTTACTTTGCAAAATTTGCACATTTCACCCATAACTAAAACATTATATCAAATCAACACCTTATTATTCAAAATAATAATTAAAGAAATTAAATCTTTATTCATAAAAAATTGGGGTCTTACAACCTCCCCTCGTGAAATTTCAACCTCGAAATTGATATACGTACTTGGTATGTCGAAGAGGTGAGGATACCTTGTTTTCATATCAGATTCTAACTCCTAGGTCATTTCCTCAATATCGTGGTTTCTCCATAAAACTTTGACTTGAGGTATAACCTTTGAGCATAAAATATGTTCCTTCTTATCCAAGATTTTAACAGGTACCTCTTCATATGTTAAATCTTCTGCTATCTATCTCTACAGAATTCAAATACAAACTTAATTTACACAATTATTTATTCTCATGCAGAATACGACAAAATATAAGCTGAGAGTTTTAACACGAATATTGTCTCATAGACAATATCCAAACTCCAATTGAGTCCTCATTAAAATTACTATCACACTATTTTATAGAATAATGAGGACTACTATAGCCACCATCTTGAACCATTACTCCATTCCCTAACTAGTCTCAGCTATATTCTCATTTCCTGAAGAGAATAGTGAAAGAATAGGGTGAGCTCAACTAGCCCAGTAAAGAATATTATGACTAAGATAATGCAAAATAAATTATCCTTAGTCTTCAACAGTGTAAATCTGATAGAATACAATAGACAACAAGTTTAACTGCAGTGGAACAAGAAATCCATTAGAAGAGTCAAGTAGAGCATGATGTCTACTATCTTGTATGATTTAAAAGTTCATCGTCAATATTTTATCTCTATAACACAGCTCAATAAATAATCCACATCATCGAATTATCAATGCACTATGTGCCAAGGATATTCGTTAGTATCACATCCATGAATTATCCATGCACTACGGGCGAATGATATTCGTTATTATCACCAGTGGTCATGATCATGCCAACAACTGTCCATCAATGCACTACGGGCCAATGAAGACTTTCACCACAACATTTGTCCGTAACATTACAGGCCATGATTATACCGATACATAATTTCTGATCATAATCATACCAATCAATAGTCCATCTATGCACTAATGGCCAAAGATGACCTTTATCACAATTTAAGCATGGGGATGATGACAATGATATAAGAATTCATTTAAGTAAGATCAAGGATAAATATTAAAGATTTATAATTCAATTTATCCAGAGTTCAAGAATGTTCAAATTGTCAACATGATAACTACTTTCTGGATTAAAATTCAAGAATAATATTCATGTAACAAAAATAATTTGGACATAAAAAAAAATTAAATTTGGTCGTGAATAGTACTCCGGGTGAATAGTACCTAAGTGAATAATACCGTATATATGAATAGTGTCGTATGTATAAATAGTGCCCATGAATAGTACTCTGGCATGAAAAAGATTAAAATTTAACAAGAATATTCAGAAAAATATTTCAGTGGGACGATACTAGATGAAGCGCAAATTTCAAGGATATTCTACTAATTTCAAGGAGTATAGAAGCAATACTTATCAAAATAAGTGTAGAATTAGGAATATGAAACGAAATAATATTACTTACATACTACAGAGTATGAAAGAAAATATTATTTCTTACGAATATTGAACAAAAATAATATCCCTTACCTTAAAAGGAGAGTACTTATGATTGGTATAGCGGAGATATTCTTGAAGAAAACTTGAACTATTTGCAACACTCAAAGTTTTCTTACACTCAAAAGAAATACGTTCAATATTATAGAAGAAGAGTTCTCTGATTTTGGCGTGATTTTCATTTCTAAACTAAGTATCCTATTTTTAGGAGAATGGCATGATACTATTTTTAGGAAATAATCATGGACTGCATAGTAAAATTCAGACAAATTCATGGGCAAAGTTTGGCGGTTTCACGTAATTTTTAATATTCAACACTATGCAGTGTTATGCAAATATTATGCAGTACTATGCGAATACAATGCAATACTATGCAACACTATGCAGTAATATGCAACACTAAGCAATATAAGATAAAAACTGAGATAACATTCTACCGACGATTTTAAAAAATGAGTAAGTGGGGGTCCATGCAGTAAGCCAAATTTAAAATAAATACTTCATGACAAACCCTTTTATTTATCATAAATCACTTGACTAAACACATTTTTAATCTTTCAACAATTATTCATCGATAATATTATTACTCACAATATTAACAACCATATCATTCCCAGGAAAGAGAGGGATTTCCGATAAAGACTTTTTCTTATTCGCGCGCAATTAGATGACCAAAACTCTTTCCTCGACAGAATTTCTAGACATTATCAATAATGTAAATAATAATATGAATAACTTTGTCGTCTCAATTATTGATTTAATAATATAAAATATTGTGTAGATGATACTGTGACATTAATTGAAGCAATAATATGAGATAATATGCATCAACTACTGTTGCAATAATTGAATAAAACTAAGTGACTTCTCACGTAAGCATCAATAATCAAAGATACTGTACAATACCGTGTGCTACTATGCAACCACACATATTACTATACTTTTATCACCGGGTATTTCAACAGTTCACGGTGAAAGTTTTGTCGTTATTTTTATAAAAATATTATTTTTGTCACTTTTTAAATTCGACAGTAATTCCATTGTGGGGTCCACCAATGATTGGTCGTCGTACGAATATTTTCTGATAAAAAGAATATTCCCTGACTAAACGAATAATTTATGACAACTTGCTTACTTTTCAAAATTTGTAAATATTAACCACGAATATAACATTATATCAAATCCACCCTTATTATTCAAAATGATATTTAGAGAAAATTAAATCTTTATTCATAAAAGTTGGGGTCTTAGATTTATTTTCATGGGATGAATGTTATTTATTGATACATATGTTGATATGTATGATAATAAATGGGATTGATTATGGACTGTGACCAATGTGATTTAATTTTATTTTGGATGGATGCTTGAATGTATGAGTTTTATTAAATGGGGTCTACGTACCTCATCTTTTTTGGTTTTTTTCTTGTTGTAAATTCTATCTCTCTCCTATGTACTTCCTCTTGACTCTTGATCAAGGTTTTTATTTAAATGAAATAGTTTATGTAATAGGAGTAGTTAGAATTTCTCGGAGAACGGGAGATTAAGGAGCAATGAGCGCTTTAAGACCCGTTTGTAATGGAGCTCGAGTTTAAATTTAATAGTTATATTAAAATGTTAATTCTTGTACCCTAGGGTTTGACCTTTTGGTTCACTTGGTGGCTCTAGTGTAAGACCCCGACTTTTATGAAATAAAAATCTAATTTAATTTATGATTATTATTTTAAAACTATAAAATGTTAAATTGATAAATGGTCAAATAATCAATTAAACGGATAAATGAATAAATAAAAGAGGGGGTTAAATCATCTAAAAGAGGAGGAGGCAGCTAGTAGATGCTGAAAATTATTTCTTACCTCTAAACTTTTTCCCAAATTCTTCACCAACCTTTCATATGATTGGTTGGTTGAATAATGTTAGGTGAGGGAGGGGCCATGTTGCCTAATTGATTTTGGCTTAGCATTTTCCATCAGCCATATTAGTCTTCACACACTCCTTCCCGTAGCAATAATTTGGAGGAAAAAGAAAAGAAAGAAAGAAGAAGGAAGGAGAAGAAGAAAATTCAAGTAGGTAATGAATAAAACCTTGATTAATCCTTTGATTTTCATGATAGAAGTTATGTTTTATGATGTTGGTATGTGATAGATTAAACTTAAAAAAATATGAATTAAAGGAAAGAAATCAAGAAATTAAAAGAAGAACAAAATCTATAAATTTTTAGAAAAATTTGTTTACTACTTGATTTTGTAAAATTCATAACTCTTTGTGTATAATGAGTTAGGAGATGAGCCATATATCAAAAGAAAGCCCTGGAAGTAAGATAAACGCAGAAATTCAAATCACAAAAAAATTCCTTGTGGATTTGTAGTGGTGATTATTTGAATGAAACCGGTTCGAATAATCATAGTCCGAAAAAAAATCAGTTTTATTAAGCTTTATTGCGTGAGTAATAGTTTTTAATCCGACCATTGGATCGTTGTAATTTTTGGATATGTTTTACATATATAAGTTCAGTATATGTCCACAAGTTTTGAACCGTTAAAGATTAACGTATGATTTGTTATGAATTTTAAGAGGTGAATGATTCAGAATTTTTTGGTAGCAAAATTTTTGGTAATACTATTTCTCTATGTTAGAGGTTGAATTTAGAAAAAAATTCTTCTACGAAGTTGTAGAGAATTAAATTTCACATGGATAGGACATAAGACCCGTATTTTTATGATAAAAGGGCTAATTGTTATAATTATTGAAGTTTGTGAATATTGAAATTTAAAATTGAATAATCAGAAAAATTATTTGGGCTGAAATATTTTTACAGGAATCTTATACTATCAGTTTAGAATTTCAATAAATTTTTGATGAATTATTGATAAGAAAAAATAATTATTGTATTTTAAAACTATTTATAGTTAGTTTGAAAATAGAAGAAATTCATAAAAAATTCTATGAATGGTGGAAAATTATGAAATTTGCTAAAAAATATTATAATAATATAATATTAATATTGGTGGTGTTTTAAAGATATAAGAGTATGTGGAGTTAATATTTCTATTTTGAAGCTATTAAATGATAGTTTTTATAAATAGAAATAATTATAGAAAATTGTCGGATAATACAAAAAATGTGAAAAATATATGAAGTGAATAGTTGTCAGGAAATATTCGTTTGGTTAAGGAATATTCTTTTTGTAGGGAAATATTTGTACGACGGTGCAATCATTGGTGGACCACATAACTGAATAACTGTCGGATATAGAAAGCGACAGAAATAACCTTTTTATAAAAAAAAAACGGCAAATATTTTACCGTTAAACTGTTGAAGTACCCGATGATAAAAAAAATATAGTAGTACACGGTATTCCTTAGTAGCACACGGTATTGTACAATGATTCATATTATTGATTCTTAATTACGTAAGAAGTCACTCAGTATTTTATTCAATAATTTCCATAGTAGTTATTGCACAGTAACTCATATTATTTGATATGATATAATTAAACTAGTTGGCAGTATTGTGAGTCTATGTTAATAATTGTGAATAATGGTTGAAAGATTGAAAAAGGGTGTTGATTAAAGATAAGTATGATATGCAGATGTTTGTTCAATTATTTTTTTTACAAAAGTAAGTCTGACATGACTTGCTGACACTCTACTTTTTTTCTAAAGTAGTATGGACCACAAATCTATTATTGAATAAATTTTGTTAAAACGTGTAAAAGTTGGTTTCTCCACGGGACCATAAATTCCACTACCATTACTTTATGCAGCTCATTTGGTTATTTTGTCAAAGCATGTGTGCTAAATGTTTCCTTAATTTTAGTATAAATAGGTTGCCTGGTTGAACAACTAAAGATACACCATCATTACACTAAAAATATAATTTTTTTTACTACAATAGTGTGAGTATAATATTGTGAGTATTTATGTTGAGTGTAAGGTTACTCCAAGTGTGGATAAGGAATACAAACATTGTTTAAGTTGATCAATTTCACAAAAAGAATAATCAAGTCACATGCTAAGTAAGGGATATCATTATTATGGTAAGGGGTATCATTTTTATGGTAAAGGGATATCATTTTCTTTTATACTCCATATTATGGAAGATATTATTATTCATTTCTTCAGCTTATCATTAAATGGTGAAAAGTCTTGAAATGTTTAGAATAACTTTAATAGTTTGTGCTTCATCTAATATTTTGACCTGAATCTTTATATTTAGTCTTAAGTTATTATATTTGAGCCAGAAACTTTACATTACTTATTAGGAATTCTAGTCGATTTCTTGGATATGATGTTGGCAATTTTGACTCTTGATAATTAAGTTAAAAATCACTAAGATCTATCTTATCTAATTATTCTGATTATTTATGGCCATTCATTATATATATATCATTGTCATCATCCTCATGCTTATATTGTGGTGAAAGTCATTGTAATAACCCGGGATTTTGAATAATCTATTTTTATTATTATTAATATTGATATTGATTATCAAGATTGTGTTGTGTATTGGTGATACGAGTTGTGAGAATTAGATAATTTGTATATTGACTGAGAAATAAGAGTAGAGTTTTGCTTAAGTGAGAATTTAAAATCCTAACCCTAAGTTCAGATAAGGATTTGGTAAAAAATACAATTTTAATAATTGTGTTGATGAGTATGCGTTTGTACTCTATAGAGTTATTGATCAATGATTGATCGGATAGGGTTTAAAACTAGTAAACCCTAATAAGGGATTAGAAACCCTAATCTCATGTTTAGAAACACTAACGTACAGTTAGGAACCCTAATCGAATGTTAGAAAACCCTAATTTTAAATTTGGGAACCTTAAGCCCTAATTAAGAAACCCTAATCCTAATTAGCAAGCCGTAATGTGATTGGTAACCTAAAATATAATTAAGAAATATTAATTACATTTTAGTTATCTTAATTTCCTATTTTAAAAATCCTAATTTTAAATTCGGGAACTCTAAACCCTAATTAGGAAACCCTAATCCTAATTAGTAAGACCTAATGTGATTGGGGAACTTTAATATAATTAGAAAACACTAATTATATTTTTGTTATCTTAGTTTTCTATTTAAAAAACCCTAATTTGAAATAGAAACTAAAGTTGTAAAACCTAAGGGTTAGAACCTTATGGTTAAACCCTAAGGGTTTAGACAAAAGACAAGAAAGCCATTAAAATTATATTGCAAATGACAAAATTACCCTTTTTACATTCTTTAAGGAGCTAACTTGCCAATCTAGCCAAAATAAGAGTTGGTGACCAACTAATTTAACTTTGTGGCTTAAAAATCTCAGCAAATCAGCAGCACTTCATCTATATACATTGCATCTAAGTATTATAAAAGATTAGGAGAGAGAAAGCTCATGTATTTTACTTAGTTGTTATCTAGCTCTCATCAAACCTCTTCTCTCTCTAATCATCCGAAATATACAAGTGGATCAGTCAGAAAATAAACCCTAGAAACATTAAGATCAGTAGAAGAGAGCTAAGATTAAGGATTGGAATTAGAAAGGTATAAACCTAAACCCATCTTAGATCTTGTATGCTAAGCTAAAGTTTGTGTTTATATATTAATATGTGTGTTAGTAGATGTTTTATTATGATCTATGATGATCTATCATAGATCTATAGCATCAAAGTATGTAAAAATTGAAGTTTTCAAAAACTGTTCAAGAACACTATAGATGGTCTGACAAGCAAATGTCAGTGGCTCTAGATTCTTGCCTGATCATGATTTTTGATGTTTTATGTTTTAGATCTATAGTTTGATATGTGATCTTTGTTCTTCAAGTGAAATCACAGTCATTTGATGTTTAGATTTCATGTTATTCGTGGTCAAAACCCGTTGACCGAGCATGGCCGGGTGATTTCTGGGTAACCCAGAAATTAAATTCCAGCGTCTGACAATACTTTGCAAGGCTTTGATCTGTTGTACGTTAAGCCGTTTGTTGATGTTATTGTATGACGATTGTAGACTTTAATATCTACTCTATATCTATGTCTTTAGATCCTTTAAAACATCAACAGATCGAGTTTAGTGAGTGGTCAAACTAGGCCACTCGGTCACGGTTAGAGTTTCTGGAAAACCCAGAAACCGTATGATCAAGTTTTCTGATAGCCTTTGACCGAGCTTGATCTGGAGTTTGTATTATACTTGGACTGAGATCTTGATATGTCGTTGTTCATTGTCATGTATACTACATGTATAAACCAAGAAATCACTTAAAGAATGATCAGAACCTAGATTAAATTGAACTAGAAAGTGCCTATTTGCTACTGCCTAGGTTTCTGGGTTACCCAAAAAACCCAGGAACGCTCTGACAGTATGTTTGAGAGCCTAGAACTTTATGATATGATGTTGTATGACTAATTTGATGATTGTTAATTGTAGTGTTGCAAACCTACTACAAGATTGATGCTCAAGTTTTCCCAGAAACGCATTAAACAGAGAATTAGAAGCGGTCAAACAAGACCCCTTGAATACTGACTTGTCAGTGTTCTTGAGCCCAAGAACATCTAAGACGACAGAAAGTGTCGCTATAGCCTATAGTGACGGTTTATTTAATTTTATTTTCTGATTTTCTAGAAAATGATTAAAAATAGAAAATAAATTCTAAAAATTACCAAAAATAGTTTTAAAAATTATTTTAAAATATAAAAAATAAGTTTTGAGAATTTGGAATATTTTTCATTAATAATTATAATTATTTGAATAATAATGATATTTAATTTATTTAATTAGTATATTAAATAAATTAGAGAAAAATGATATTAATATTATAAAAATCATTTTAAATAAGAATAAAGTGTTTAAAATATTTTGAGTTATAAAAGGTTTCTTTTAATATTTTTGGAGAATTTTCATTAATAATTTAATATTAATGATATTAGATTTATTTAATTATAATATTAAATAAATGAATTAAAAGTGGTTTTATTCATTTAAAATGAGAAAAATGATTAAAAAATATTTTAAGTTATAATTAATGACTTTTAATATTTTGATAAAAATTTCATTAATATTTAAATATTAATGGTGATGGTTTAAATATGATTTTAATTATTTTAAAAATTATTTAAATAGAATATTGGTGATTTAAAAATATTTGAAGTTATTATTAATAGCTTTAATATTTTGACAAATGTATCATTAATATTTTAATATTATTAAATATTAATGATGATGGAATTAAATGGTATTTAAATCATTTAAAAATGATTCCGGTGTTTGAAAAAATTATTATAAATTATAATAATTATTAGAAAATTATTAAAAGCTTCTGAAAAATATTATTAATGATATTTGACTTATCTAATATAGTTTTGAAGCTTTGAGACCAAGTTTAATTGACAATAAATGTGTTAATTATCGAATAAGGTGACCAGTACACCGAGAATAGACCGAAGTTCAACCAGACCGAACTAGTTAGACTTGATGAGTGTTTATATAAGTTATAAACACTGATGTGGCTATGTGGTGATGTGTCTAGGATAAAGAATGATTGTGAATTACAGTAATGTGTGTTATAAATGATTGTGCTAATTATAAGACCGATATTGTTGATTATAGGTCTTACGAACGCAGATAAGTATATTGTGTAACAGTAATCAATGCGAAAGGCAAGTTTCCTTAACTTAACCTTGAGTTATACCTGTTCAATTATTATGGTGGTTAATTATTGTTGATTAGACCACGTTTGAGAATTATTATTGATTGTTCATAGTAAGTGCATATTTATTAATTCAAACTGAATTAGTGATTCTGAAAATATACTTGGAGAATAATTGTTGTTAGATAATTACATCCGTAGAAGCTATTATTGACAGTACATATATTTCTTGTATATTGTCGAATTGTGTTGAGATATGTCTTAGCTAATTATTCTGGCTAGATGAACAATTGTTAGAACTTGATAGATTCGAGAAGAGAATTCAATTATTATTGACTGATCACTGCCAATTATTTTGGCTAGATCGAGAAAGTGATTAGATATTGAAATCATTGTATTTCGTTGTTATAAATCAAACTCTAATTATAAGACAGAGAAGAACAACCTTTTATACAAGGGGAATATATTTGGTCGTATATTCGGCCTTTACGCGCGTGTAAGTATTATGCATAATATAGGGTATAAGGAGTTGGTCACTCTAAGTACTTGCAGAGGGGTATGACTTAATCTTTATGGTTATCTGATACACCTGGGTATATCAAAGTATATCTTTAATAGTTACTCGAGAAGAGAAGTTCTAGATCCTTTGTGATCACTCAGCATAACTCTGGAAATTATTTCCATCATGTATTTGGGTATATCAAAGTAAATCATCGATAGTTACTCGAGAAGATAATTTCAAGATCATTTGAGATCATTCAGCTTAAACTTTGGAGAATACTACTAAATTATTATTCAATCGAATATCGTAGAAACTTTGAAAGTGTTGTACCCTTTCATTATTAAACTATTGTGTTGCATAGGTTGCGAGGAGATTGGTTAGAGAAGATCAAATTATTCAGCTATTTCAAAGTTCTCTGAACTTTGGTATTATACTATCAAAATAGATAGTCTGTTATTTTTTATTCTTAAACATTCATTGTATATCTTAACTTGCGAGGCAAATTTGTTGCTCACCCTTGCTAAATAAAACTTTTCAGCTAGGGACGAAGTGGCAGGAGGTGCTGTAAAGAACAAAGGCAAAGGCATAGTGATAAATTAGTTATGAATATCATTATTATTATGTTATGTTTGTAAACCCTTTTTGTATATCTAAAGGGCATGTTTGTAATGTTAAGGTTAGATGATGTGGGATGAATGTATTAACTTTATCAGTTAATGTGTGTAATATTCTATTCATCAATGAATGGGTAGTTAGATGATAATTATATTGTGGATCGTGAGCACCAAACTCAGGGGTCAAGTAACCCAGATTTGGGGGTGTCACAGGTTGGTATCAAAGTTGTAGGTTATAAACCTTAAGTGGGTGGGGGAAAAACCCTAGGATTATAACCATAATCGAGATAGAGAATACTCATTTAGAGTACTAAGTGAGGGACTATCAAAGCGTATCGATAGTGAGATAGGTTGACACATAGTGTGAGAATTTTGTACTGGTGAAGTACTAATCAAGTTGTTTAACTGACCGTAAGATGTCAGGAGAAGATGAAATGAGTACGAAGATGCCATCAGCTGTTGCACCAGTGCCAGTAGCCAAGGTGCCAGCACAAAGCGTGTCAGTTGAAGAAGTGGGGAAAGATGAACCTATGGTTAATTTGGGGAGTGATCATGATGATTATCCCGAGATGTATCTGAGTGGAGATGAGGAGGCAGAGTCTGAAGAAGCTAAGGTGGAGAAAGAAAATAAGATTAAAGTTGGAGAAAAAGATCAAGTATCTGTAGAAGTACAAGAACTCTAGAGTAAAGTATTTCTCTTGGAGGAGTTGTGGAAGACAGAAAGGGCGTTACAAAATGACCGAAGAACGGAACGAGTTGAAGGCACATGTGGAAAGGATGAAGACTGAAGGTGGTGGATCGGCGGAGGGAACAGTCAAGCAGAAGGGCAAGAATAAGAGAAATAGGGATCACGACAGTGATAAATCTGAAAATTTAAACCCAAAGAAAAAAAAAGTTTGTAGCAAGTGTGGAAAGACTCATGTAGGAGAGTGTATGATGCGAAAGAACATGTGCTTCAATTGTAAGCAGGAAGGAAATATTTCCCTACATTGTCCTAAGCCGAATATGCAAAAGTGTTTTTCATGTGGGAGAACGGGTCACGGATTCAACAAGTGTCCCAATAAAAAGATTACGGGTGAAGGGAGTGGACGGTAGATAAACTAGATATAAGCAGCAGTATCATTTGGTAGTAGGAAATGATATTAATGGTTGTAATGTCGAGAACGATGTGTGAACATATGTAAATATATATGTTTGTATGAATGAAATCTTTATTTTCTATATAAGATTAATTTGTGAATTCTTAAAAATTATACTTATGGTAAGTTCATGACTCATAATTATATGAAATGTTTTGAACCCCTCAGCGAATGGACGTCAATGGTCTGACTAGGATAAATTCATACACTCATATAATTGTGGCAATTTTTTGAACTCTTAAGTGTGGTAAGTTTGACGAACTAGGAATAGCTATGTGTGAATAGAGAATTACAACTTTTTGTGTAAAGTTAGAGGATTGTAACTTTTTGTGTAAAGTTATGTGGGTTAATCCTAAAATTTATTTAAAATGGGATAGTAATATATGTTATGTACTAAATGTACTATGTGCTATTTTAACAAAATGTGATTATATGAGAACATTGTGTTGAATTCTTATTATGTTAAGAATTTGTGTAGAGAAAGAGAATTAATGTAAGATTTTTATTCAAATCAGATTATGCCGCCTAGACGACAGAATCGAAATCAAAGAGAAGAGCAGTTATTGAATAATGACGGAGGTCAAGCGGACCCGATGCAGAATTTTGTGGACATGCTAGCCCAAGCTATGGGAAATAGAGCTCCAGGAGCAAGAGCGAGAAATTAGCCAGCCGATAGATTGGTTAACTTTAAATACTTTAAAGTAGTAGGACCGCCAGAATTTAGGGGAACCACGGATCCGATTGAAGCCCAAACTTGGGTGAAGGAGATGGAGAAAGCATTCATCATTGCCCGAGTGACAGAAGAGCAAAAGACAGCTGTTGCAACATATCTGATGAAAGGGGAAGCCAACTATGGGTGGGAGACTAATCAGGCGAGAGCTGGTACAGTTGTGGTGACTTGGACAAGATTCAAGGAATTGTTCTTTGAGAAATACTTTTTGTCAAGTATGCAAGCTCGAATGGAAGTAAAGTTTCTAGAACTGAAGCAGGAAAATATGTCGATGTCTAAATATGCTGCTAAATTCAACGAATTAGCAAGATTTGCACCTCATCAGGTGGATACGTAATTACGGAAGGCGAGAAGTTTTGAGAATAGATTGAAGCCGGGTATATACAACAAAGTATCCGTATTATAGATTAATACGTTCGCGACTTTGTTGGAGAAAACAATAATTGCTTAAGGGGGAAGTAAAGCTGCATCCTGATATAATCAGGAAAAGAAGAAGAAGACAAATGAAGGAGGTAGTAGTGCTGGTAGTATTTTGATCAAGAGAAAGTGGAGTGAGAATACCCAATCGGGTAACAAGATAGAAGAGAATAGGAAAGGGAGGGAGCCATATGAAACTTGTGGAAAGAACCATTCGGGAGTTTATCTGAAGAAGAAGGGAGTTTTCTATAATTGCGGGCAAGAGGGACACATGTCGCCCAATTGTCCCAATTCGAAGAAGATACAAGGTTGTTTTGCATGTGGATTGACTGATCACATGGTTCAGAACTGTCCGAAGAGAAATGTGGAGAAGGAAAGTGTCAACAAGGGACCTGGTAGCGGAACCTTGGCAATTAAAGGACCTGCACAGCCAGGAAGACCAATGACCCGTACATTCAACATGACGGCTTAAGATGTAGTAGTTGCTCATGAGGTAACAACAGGTAAAGATTTTGCTTAATACTTAAATTATGCAAGTGATATTGGTTAGATATCTCTGTGAATTATTTTCTTTTATAGATCCAAGTCACATGTTAGAATATAAGACACAAATTAATATTGTGTTGATAAAAATGAATTGATGATACAACTTTAAAAGATTGTACGGTATAAGAAAGCGGTGCTTCCGAGGACGGAATCCTTATAAGGAGGGGAGAATGTAATAACCCGGGATTTTGAATAATCTGAATTTTATGAATATTTTTTTTATTATTTTATTAATATTGATATTGATTATCAAGATTGTGTTGTGTATCAGTGATACTAGTTGTGAGAATTAGTCAATTTGTGTATTGACTAAGAAATAAAAGTAGAGTTATGCTTAACTGAGAATTTAAAACCCTAACCCTAAGTTCGGATATGGATTTGGTAGAAAATACAATTTTAATAATTGTGTTGATGAGTACGCGTTTGTACTGTATAGAGTTATTGATCAATGATTGATCGAATAGGGTTTAAAACTAGTAAACCCAAATAAGGGATTAGAAACCCTAATCTCAGGTTTAGAAATCCTAACGTATAATTAGGAACCCTAATCGAATGCCAAAAAACCTTAATTTTAAATTTAGGAATCCTAAGCCCTAATTAGGAAACCCTAATCCTAATTAGTAAGCCTAATGTGATTGGTAACCTAAAATATAATTAAGAAATACTAATTATATTTTAGTTATCTTAATTTCCTATTTTAAAAACCTTAATTTTAAATTTAGGAACTCTAAACCCTAATTAGGAAACCCTAATCCTAATTATTTAGCCCTAATGTAATTGGTGAGCTTTAATATAATTAGAAAACACTAATTATATTTTTGTTATCTTACTTTTCTATTTTAAAAACCCTAATTTGAAATTCTTAGAAACTAAAGTTATAAAACCTAAGGGTTAGGACCTTAGGGTTAAACCCTAAGGGTTTGGACAAAAGACAAGAAAGCCATTAAAATTATATTGCAAATGACAAAATTACCCTTTTTACATTCTTTAATGAGCTAACTTGGAAATCTAGCCAACATAAGAGTTGGTGACCAACTAAGTTAACTTTGTGGCTTAAAAATCTCAGCAAATCAGCAGCAACTTCATCTATATACATTGCGTCTAAGTATTATAAAAGATTAAGAGAGAGAAAGCTCATGTATTTTACTTAGTTGCTATCTAGCTCTCATCAAACCTCTTCTCTCTCTAATCATCCGAAATATACAAGTTGATCAGTCATAAAATAAACCCTAGAAACATTAAGATCAGTAGAAGAAAGCTAAGATCAAGGATTGGAATTAGAAAAGTATAAACCTAAACCCATCTTAGATCTTATATGCTAAGCTAAAGTTTGTGTTTATGTGTTTATATGTGTGTTAGTAGATGTTTTATTATGATCTATGATGATCCATCATAGATCTATAACATTATAGTTAGACTTGATGAGTGTTTATATAAGTTATAAACACTGATGTGGCTATGTGGTGATGTGTCTAGGATAAAGAATGATTGTGAATTATAGTAATGTGTGTTATAAATGATTGTGCTAATTATAAGACCGATATTGTTGATTATAGGTCTTACGAACGCAGATAAGTATATTATGTAGCAGTAATCAATGCGAAAGGCAAGTTTCCTTAACTTAACCTTGAGTTATACCTGTTCAATTATTATGGTGGTTAATTATTGTTGATTAGACCACGTCTGAGAATTATTATTGATTATTCATAGTAAGTGCATATTTATTAATTCAAACTGAATTAGTGATTCTGAAAATATACTTGGAGAATAACGGTTGTTAGATACTTACATCCGTAGAAGCTATTATTGACAGTACATATATTTCTTGTATATTGTTGAATTGTGTTGAGATATGTCTTAGCTAATTATTCTGGCTAGATGAACAATTGTTAGAACTTGATAGATTCGAGAAGAGAATTCAATTATTATTGACTGATCACTGCCAATTATTTCGGCTAGATCGAGAAAGTGATTAGATATTGAAATCATTGTATTTCGTTGTTATAAATCAAACTCTGATTATAAGACAGAGAAGAACAACCTTTTATACAAGGGGAACATATTTGGTCGTATATTTGGCCTTTACGCGCGTGTAAGGAGTTGGTCACTCTAAGTACTTGCAGAGGGGTATGACTTAATCTTTATGGTTATCTGATACACCTGGGTCTATCAAAGTATATCTTTGATAGTTACTCGAAGAAGAAGTTCTAGATCCTTTGTGATCACTCAAAGATAACTACGGAAAATATTTCCATTCTGTATTTGGGTATATCAAAGTAAATCTTTGATAGTTACTCTAGAAGATAATTTCAAGATCATTTGAGATCATTCAGCTTAAACTTTGGAGAATACTAGTAAATTATTATTCAATCGAATATCATAGAAATTTTGAAAGTGTTGTACCCTTTCATTATTAAACTATTGTGTTGCATAAGTTGCGAGAAGATTGGTTAGAGAAGATTAAATTGTTCAGCTATTTCAAAGTTTTCTGAACTTTGGTGTTATTATATCAAAATAGATAGTCTATTATTCTTTATTTTTATACATTCATTGTATATCTTAACTTGCGGGGCAAATTTATTGCTCACCCTTTCTACATAAAACTTTTCAGCTAAGGACGAAGTGGCAGGAGGTGTTGTAAAGAACAAAAGCAAAGGCATAGTGATAAATTAGTTATGAATAACATTGTTATTATGTTGTGTTTATAAACCCTTTTTGTATATCTAAAGGGTATGTTTGTAATGTTAAGGTTAGATGACCTGGAATGAATGTATTAACTTTATCAGTTAATGTGGTGTGATATTCTATTTATCAATGAATGGGTAGTTAGATGATAATTATATTATGGATCGTGAGCACCAAACTCGGGGGGTTAGGTAACCCAGATTTGGGGGTGTCACGGTCATCTTTAGCATGTAGTGCATAGATAGACTGTTGATTGGTATGATTATGACCAGGAATTGTGTATTGATATAATCATGACCTGTAATGTTATAGACAAATGATGTGGTGAAAGTCCTCTCTAGCCTATAGTACAAAGAGGGACTATTGATTATTGGTTTTACAATTGTATATCTTTGGCCTGTAGTGCAAAAATGGACTATTGATTATTGGTTTTACAGTTGTATATCTTTTGCGCGTAGTGCAAAGATGGACTGTTGATTGTTTGTTTTACAGTTGTATATCTTTGGCGTGTAGTGCAAAGATGGATTGTTGATTATTGATTTTACAGTTGTATATCTTTGGCCCGTAGTGCAAAGATGGACTATTGATTATTGATTTCCTGGATATCATGTTGGCAATTTGGACTCTAGATAATTAAGTTGAAAATCACTAAGATTTATCTTATCTTATTATTCTGATTATTTATGTCCATTCATTATATATATCATTGTCATCATCCTCATGCTTATATTATGGTGAAAGTCATCTTTGGCATGTAGTGCATAGATGGACTGTTGATTGATACGATTATAACTAGGAATTGTATATTGATATAATCATGACTTGTAATGTTATAGACAAATGATATGGTGAAAGTCATCTTTGGCCCGTAGTGCAAAGATGAACTGTTGATTATGGGTTTTACAATTGTATATCTTAGGCCTATAGTGCAAAAATGGACTTCTGATTATTGGTTTTATAATTGTATATCTTTGGCCCGTAGTGAAAAGATGGACAATTGATTATTGGTTTTACAGTTGTATATCTTTGGCGCGTAGTGCAAAGATGGACTGTTGATTATTGGTTTTATAGTTGTATATCTTTGGCCCGTAGTGCAAAGATGGATTGTTGATTGTTGGTTCTACAGTTGTATATCTTTCGCCCGTAGTGCAAAGATGGACAGTTGATTATTGATTTTATAGTTGCATGCCTTTGGTCATAGTCCAAAGATGAATTTAATGGCATAATTATAAACAAGAACTGTGAATTGGTATAACCATGAGCTTTGTGTTTCAGTTAAAAATAGGTGATGAAAGTTCTATTTATCTTGGGTACAACGAAGAACTATTGATTAGTGTTACAGGAATAAAATATTGATGATAGACTTTTAATTTGGAGAAGATAGTAGACATTAATTTCTACTTGACTCTCCTAATGAATTGTTGATTCTGCTGCTATTATGGTTGAAAACTTTTATCATTTACCATATTTTCTCAATATCTGATTTATTATTGATGAAGGCTATTGATAATTTAATTATCGTAAGTCGTGATATTCTTTACTGGGATATTTGTGCTCACTATTTTGTTTTACAATCCCTTTCAGGAAATAAAAGTGTAGTTGGGACTAAAGAGAGAATATGGGTATAAATTGGTGTTTTGAATTAGTCAATCCTAATCAAGTTATGAAACGGTGTGGCATAATAATTGTATTAAGAACTTAAAATATGTGTGACATATTTTATACATCATTTAATAGTTATATTTGGTGAACCAAATAGGGGGATGTGAACTCGAATTTGAAAGCATCAAAATGCACTCCATTAGAATGAGGAGGACATAAATCTTCTCGTGTTCCTTTGGGGACTTGAAATATTTGTTGTTGTATTTTATATGGCATTGTAATAATTTGAGTATGAATATTGTCGTATTATATACGTTACAATATTTGTATTGAAACTCACAGTATATGTGTCGTCAGTATTTTATACGATAATTAATAGTTGTAATAGGAGAGTTTGTGTCAGTAGTGTGTTGTTTCTGGCGACCCAAGATGGGTTATGTGGACCTAATCTGGGTGCGTCACACTTGGTATCAAAGCTTAGGGATATGATCTCTATCGGAAATCCGAGATTAGAACTAAGAGGGGAGAGATGAGTAATATCTTTCACTAGTGTGTGTCCTACCTAAGATGAATTTTTGTTACTTAATTAGTTTACAAATTGTGATATGTCAATTAACCTTTGTTTTGAAGTTGTATTCTAGAATGATATCTAAAATTCAGGAGATGAGCAATGGATGAACCATGAGACAGAGGAAATGACCTAGGAGCTATAATTTAAAATGAAAGCGCAATTTTCTTATCTCTTTGGAGTACCAGATACGTACGTAAATTTTGGTGATGAAATTTTATAAGGGGGTGGGGGAGATTGTAAGAATTTGACTTTTATGAAATAAAAGTCTAATTTAATTTATGATTATTATTCTAAAACTGTAAAATGTTAAATTGATAAATGGTCACATGATCAATTAAATGGATAAATGAACAAATAAAAGAGGGGGATTAAATCTTCTAAAAGAGGAAGAGGCGACTAGTAGATGCTAAAAATTATTTCCTAGCTCCAAACTTTTTTCTAAATTCTTCTCCAACCTTTCATGTGATTGGTTGGTTGAATAATATCACCGACCTTACCTTCGGTCTCTCACCATCAGTGATCGCATTCGGTCGCTGATACTTTCACATCATTAAAAATTAGCGACCACATTGGATGAGTTGAAGGTTACTCCGTACAACTTGCCTCCTTGGATGTGTATAAAATAGCCATACTTGTTTCTTTCACTCGTGGTTCCTGGTCCTAAGAGTCCTGGAAATAACTTAGATGATTATTTGAGACCTCTTATAGATGAGTTGAAGGTATTGTGGGAGGATGGAGTACAGAATTGGGATGTTGCAAAGAAAACAAATTTCAACCTTAAGGCAGCGGTTATATGGACTATAAGTGACTTCCCAGCTTATGGTATGTTAGCTGGATGGAGTACACACGGGAAGTTGGCTTGTCCGTATTGTATGGAGCACACAAAGTTGTTTAATCTATCAAAAGGTCAAAAGACTTGTTGGTTTGAATGTCATCGTCGGTTCTTACCGGTAGATCACCCGTTTCGAAGAAATAGAAAACACTTCAGGAAAGGGAAAGTAGACAATGATATGCCTAAACCGCGATTGTCGAGAACGGAGATGCGAGATCGTGTGATGAGATTACCGGTTATCCCATTTGGTAAGATTGATGTTACAAACATAATCAATGGGTTTGGCAAATCTCATAACTGGGTTTGGAGAAGCATCTTTTAGGAACTGCCTTATTGGTCTATAAATTTGATTTGTCATAATCTAGATGTGATGCATATTGAGAAGAATGAGTTTGATAATGTGTTTAACACTGTGATGAATGTTACGAGGAAGACAAAAGATAACGATAAGGCACGTTTGGACATGAAAGATATTTGTAAGCGTCCTGGATTAGAACTTTATGAATCTCCTAATGGTAAGATTGTCAAACCGCATGCAAGGTACACATTGTCCAAAACCAAGTTGAAGATGTGTGCACATGGGTTAAGTCTCTAAAACTACCAGATGAATATGCGTCAAACATTGCAAGGTGTGTTACGGGTGGGAAATTGCAAGGGATGAAGAGTCATGACTATAATGTGTTCATGGACAGACTCATGCCTATAGCATTTCGGGATCTGCTTGATAAACCAATATGGGATGCTTTGACGGATCTTAGTCATTTATTCAAAGACTTATGTTCAAAATCATTAAATGAGAAGGACATATACATACTTGAGAAGAACATCATAGAGATCACGTGTAAACCGGAAAAATATTCCCTTTGGTTTTTTTGACTACATGGAGCATTTGCAAATCCATCTTCCCTATGAAGCTCGTGTTGGGGTCGATTCAATATAGATGGATGTACCCTTTCGAGAGGATGATGGGAAACCTTAAGAGGAAGGTGAAGAATAGAGCTTATGTCGAGGGTCGATATGTGAGGCATCTGATTTCGATGAGATATCTACGTTTGTCTTAGACTATTTTCCTGGACGAAGTCTTGAGAAAGGCCAATCGAGTATCGAGACATGATGATGGGGGAAATGTTGAACTAAATGGTCGGCTCTCTGCATTTTTGGTCTATCGGTAGCGCTTATGGAAAAGGGAAGCTTGATTCCTCTCGAGCAAGAATTACATCTTTGCACATACTTACATTCTTCTCAATTGCGAGGAGATTGACGAATTTGTGAGGTACACATGTAAACTTGATAATTTATCTTTTAAGTTGAAAATTTATTCCAATATGTTAATGTTTATAACATGGTATAGATTGTACGATGACGACTTAAAAGTGAAGCATCCCGGCATAACTGATAAAGATATTCAAATCAATCGTGATAAAAAATTTGCACTTTGGCTAAAGGACAAATTAAGTTCAATTTTTAAGCACGTAGTATATATATATATATATATATATATATATATATATATATATACTACATGTTAACTATGACTTCATTTAATAAGATGGAGTTTTTGTAGGGTTTGACTGAGGGATCAACGATTCTGGCTAATGTACAAGTCCTAGCTATAGGACCAGACAGGGACCAAGTCAGCCGCAATGGTTACAAAATAAATGGTTGTGAATTTCACACAAAGGCTTATGGGAGGGGTAAAAGAACAACGAAATCTAGAGTGTGTGTCCAAGGAGATTGTTACAATGAGATTGGTTGTGCCTTTTATTGGGAGTTGGAGGAAATCGTAGAGTTATCGTACAAGGGCATGCACGGGGGTCATATTCACTTTTTCAAGTGCCGTTGGTTTGATTCAGAAAAAGGGATACGTGTTGACAGACATGGAATCGTCGATATTGACCTCCATAGGTCTGCGTACTCCAACGAACCGTTTGTTTTACCAACTGTAATAGTACAAGTATACTACACTTCTAGTCCTGTTAGGAAAAGGGATAGACCGCCTATAGATTGGCAAGTTATAATTCATACTCCCGCGCGTAGTCGTGTAGAAGTAGTTGATGGGGAGATTTACCAAGAGCAGATGCTTCATAGTCAAAATATAATAAATGTGGAGGACGACAATGAAGTAATCCAGTTAGATGGTGGAGATGAACCACATGAATTAGATCCTGAGTCAATACTTGTGTCAGATGACATTGATATTGAGGAGGAAGAATTATTGACTGAATTTGACATTGAATCTGAAGAAGATGATGGTTATGAATTTGCAACACGTATACAAGATGATTCTGAATCAGACATTGACACTTGAACAAATGAAATGTATGTTTAACATTACATGTTTTTTATATCATTGTCATGTTTATGTACTAAACTATTTAAATGCAATTTTTGTTTATTGTAATTTTATATTCATATATATATATATATATACATGTTTATATCACTGTCATGTTTATATACTAAACTATTTATATGCAACTTCTATTTATTGTCATTTTATATTCATATATATACATATTTATATCACTGTCATGTTTATTGTCATATATACATGTAATCAAATATGACTCATAATAACATATTGAAATTTGTAATATATAGATGGCTTCTGAAGCAGCGCAGAAAAAGCGCGGTTTGGGTAGGGGGCCTAATCATGTGCCCAAGGCCTCTACTAATCCGGATGATCGGATTCTTATTCAGATTCGCCCTCCTCCAAATAGCACGTACGTCCCGCATATATCATTTATATATAAGCATTTAAGATTCCATTTATACAAGATATATAGAACTTAGATGTAAATTTCTTTAATATATCTACTTATCGTTGATGTAAATTGATGTTAATATGCTTATTGTATTGAAAATTTGTATATTTCTCTTGGTTTGTGTCTTGGGTGCCTAGAAATGTCCATATATGCATGCCGTCGTGCATGTGGCTAGTCTATATTATAGGGGAGACTCTGGCGAATTTTTTTTAAGTATTATAAGTATAAGTTTGAAAAATGTTCATAAGTATTATAACTTAGAAGTAAATTACTTTAATATATCTACTTATCGCTGATGTAAATTGTTGTATATTATAGTGATTATTCAGATAATAAGATCGTCAAGTGCATATCACAGCTATGTTTACAGAATTGGCCTACACTTGTGATTACGTGGTCGAGCACACCTATCGCCCACAAGGATGCTGTTTGGGCTGAATTTTAGGTATGTTTTTTTTAATTATGACAGATAATATAATATTTAAAGGATAATTGTTTAGTAATGTTATTATTGTTGTTTTATTGCAGAAACGGTATAGATGGGAGGGCCTTGTGAGCTTCAATAATCTGAGACATTATTGAGGCGAAGTGTGTGGTCCGCACCAAAGACAAATTAAACAAAGAAAGACAAAAAGCCCTTCACAATGCCGAGATCGACCATCCAGGCTAGGGAGAGGATTACATGCACGAGCATAGCCCCTGGTGGTGTACCAATTCCATATAGGCTGAGATGTGTGCCCAATGGAGAGCTGAGAGCTGGGTGAAAAGACTAAAGACTGCTGCCTAATGCGGATCCTCGGGTGTACCGATGGAGAAAAGGCTAAAAGGGACATCTGGCGACAGTATTTCCACGATTCTGACATATCCTTTGCTAGAGTGCGTACTTCCAAGTTTTAATATGTTTAAAATCATGAATTGTAGAAAATATATCACATTTTTAATTAATAATATTTTGCTATTTTTTGTATAGGAGTCTGAGTCTCAAGGTCAGCCTATCCATTGGCTGGATGTGTACGTGGCCACCCGTGATGGTCTGCCTGATGCTATCCAGATAGCGGTAATAACTTTTAACAACTTGATCTTGTTTATCAATGCTTATAGAATTTATTTTTAACTATTTAATTGTTAACATGATGACAGGATACTTATAACCGTTTATTGAATGAGCGCTATCCTGAAGGCACTCCACGTCTGCCTATTGATCAAGAGCTGTGGGAGAGGGCGTCTGTTGTGAAGAAGAACTACATTAGAGGTTAAGGACAACGATGACGCCCATCTTTTAGTGGCTCAGGCTTCTCTTCCACCCAGTCTTCACATTCATCGAGCCATCCAGCTATTCATACTCTGGCTGACTGTGTAAGAGATATATGTCGAGATCGAGATCTTCTGAAGATACTGGGGGCTCTGAGTGCTGAGGAGTTAGCTGAAGTAGTAGCGGCAATAACAGCATCACAACATGGGGATGGCGACGAGGTATAAAATCAATTTGTTGTATATATTGTCGTAATATACCAATATTAACATAGTTAGTATATATATATTTGTAACTTGTTTTATTATTTTGTTAATTCCAGGGTGATCAAGTAGGCGATGCTGCTTGACATACCTGCTTTAGATCAGTTTTGTAGTTATAGTATAAGCTTGTACTTGTATATTCATTCTTTGGATGTCTGTATGTTACTTAAACAAGTTTTGAAATGTTATTATATTTATTCAAATCATATTGGTTTTTAAAGATTTATATACTCGTTTGGTGTATGTGTTGTTGGACGATGGATGTTTATATTGTTGTGTATTCTGTTTATCTTGTTGTGTATGTGTGTTGGGATAGAGCAGGTACAAAACAGGTACAGGTTTTTGGGAATTCTGCAAAACAGCAAAAATCTAATTTGCATTTTATTTCATATCAGCGACCGCATGCGGTCGTTGATAGATAGTAGCGACGGCTAAACATTTGATGGTATCAGTGACCACATGCGATTACGTTGATTGCGATCGGGCCCGACACGTGGACCACGTCGACTTTTGTACAGGCCATCTCGACTCAACTCGGCGACCAAATTTATCATTTTGATTCATTTCATATCGATCATGAGATGGATCGGTCGCTACTAGATGTCGCTGATGTGAATCCCAGTGACTAGATTTTATGCGACGACTATCAGTGACCACAGGAGGTTGTTGATGGCTATCTGCGACCGTATGCGGTCGCTTATAGTCGGTCGCTGATAAATCGTTTTCTTGTAGTGAAGGAAAGAAAAGAAGAAGAAGAAAATCCAAAAAAGGTAATAAATAAAACCTTGATTAATTCTTTGATTTTCATGATAGAAGTTATGTTTTATGATGTTGGTGTATTTATGTTGGTATGTGATAGATTAAACTTACAAAAATATGAATAAAAGGAATAAAATTAATAAATTAAAAGAAGAACAAAATCTAAAAAATTTTAGAAAAATTAGTTTACTACTATATTTTGTAAAATCCATTACTCTTTGTGTATAATGAGTTAAAAGATGAACCATATATCAAAAGAAAGCCCTGGAAGTAAGCTAAACGCAGAAATTAGAATCACTTAAAAAAAAAAATTGTGGTGACTATTTGAATGAAACCGGCCCGAATAACTCATAGTCTGAAAAAATCAGTTTTATTAAGCTTTATTTCATGAGTTATAATTTTTAATCCGACCGTTGGATCGTTGTAATTTTTGGATATGTTATATATATATATAAGCTGAGTATATGTCCACAAGTTTTGAACTGTTAAAGAATAACATATGATTTGTTATGAATTTTAAGAGGTGACTGATTAAAAATTTTTGGGTAGCAGAATTTTTGTTAAGACTATTTCTCTATGTTAGAGGCGGAATTTGAAAAAACTTTCTTCTACAAAGATGTAGAGAATTAAATTTCACTTGGAACGGACATAAGATCCATATTTTTAAGATAAAAGGGCTAATTGTTATAATTACTGAAGTTTCTGAATATTGAAATTTATAATTAAATAATCAGAAAAAAGTATTTGTGCTGAAATATTTTTACAGAGATCTTATACTATCAGTTTAGAATTTCTGTAAATTTTTGATGAATTATTGAAAAGCAGAAGTAATTATTGTATTTTTAAACTATTTATAGTTAGTTTGAAAATAGAAGAAATTCATAGAAAATTCTATGAATGGTGGAAAATTATGAAATTTGCTGAAAAATATTATAATTATATAAGATTAATATTCATGATATTTTAAATATATAAAAGTATATGGAGTTAGTATTTCTATTTTGAATCTATTAAATGATAGTTTTTATAAATAGAAATAATTATAGAAAATTATCGGATAATCCGAAAAATATGAAAAATATATGAAGTGAACAGTTGTCAGGAAATAGTCGTTTGGTTGAGTAATATTCTTTCTATCAGGGAATATTCGTACGACGGTGTAATCATTTGTGGATCACATAACGGAATAACTGTCAGATATAGAAAGCAACAAAAATAACATTTTTATAAAAAAAATAACGGTAAATCTTTTACCGTTAAACTGTTGAAATACCCGATTATAAAAAAAATATAGTAGTACACGATATTTCTTCGTAGCACACGGTATTGTACAATTATTCATATTATTGATTCTTAATTACGTAAGAAGTCACTCAGTATTTTATTCAATAATTGCCACAATAGTTATTGCGCAGTAACTCATATTATTTGATATGATATAATTAAACTAGTTGGCAATATTGTGAGTCTATGTTGATAATTGTGAATAATGATTCAAAGATTGAAAAAGGTGTTGATTAAAGATAAGTATGATATGCAGATATTTGTTCAATTAATTTTTTTTACAAAAGCAAGTCTGGCATTATTTGCCGACACTCTACTTTTTTTCTAAAGTATTATGGGCCACAACTCTATTATTGAACAAATTTTGTTAAAATGTGTACAAGTTGGTTTTCTCTATGGGACCATAAATTCCACTACCATTACTTTATGCAACTCATTTGGTTATTTTGTCAAAGCGTGTGTGCTAAATGTTTCCTCCATTTTTAGTATAAATAGGTTGCCCGGTTGAACAACTAAAGATACACCATCACTACACTAAAAATATAAAATTCTTTTACTATAATAGTGTGAGTATAATATTATGAGTATTTTCATTGAGTGTAAGGTTACTCCAAGTGTGGATAAGGAATGCAAGCATTGTTTAAGTTGATCAATTTCATAGAAAGCAGAATCAAGTCACATGCTAAGTAAAGGATATAATTTTCTTTCATACTCCCTATTATGGAAGATATTGTTAGTTCCCAAAAGGCATACAATAGATCTAGAAAGGGGGGTTGAATAGATCCTTTGTAATTTCAAATACTTTTCCCGTTTATTTTGTATTGCTCATGAATTAGCATATGACAAACATAAGAATCTTTTCAAGCACAGCGGAATAAATAAAAGATCCATTTCATTGATATATTCATACACATATACATACATTGTTCATGGAGTTATTTTAGTTGTAAGTAGTTAATACATGCATAGCAATTATAGCAGTTAGGTACATAATGTAAATGACAGAAAGTAAATGACTGAATATAAAAGACACAAGGGATTTTAAGTGGTTCAGAGACTCAAGCTTCTAATCCACTCTTCTTCTTTAATCAGCAGGAATTCCACAAAGGAAAGGCAGCACCCTAAATCACTAAGATTCTTTCAAGGCCAGCAGCCTTGGAACTTTAGTTCACTAAGAACTCTTCAAGTCCAACACACTTGGAACTCCTCTAGTTCATTAAGAACTCTTCAAGCCTAGTAGGCTTGGAACTTCATTTAGTCCCTCCTGAAAAGGACCCCTTAGGCCCTGGCTACTTGTTGTTGTTGTAGTTGTTGTTGGTGCTTTACTGCTAAGATGTCTTAAAGCGTGAACATCTTTGTTACTTAGCAGCTTGACGTGGTCCTTTTTGCATTCTGCGTAGAGTCTGGACCACCTCTTCTCTGGTGCAGCAGATCTTCATAATGTTCATCTCATCTTCATTCGATGTCAACTGTGCACCATCACCAGTTGGGTTTGCTAAGTCTTTGAGCTTTTGATAGACTTCGTCTGGCACTTAGTATTTCCAGAACCCTTCTTGAATGATATGCAGACATGGTTCTGTATCTATTCTATTTTATCTTTTGGTTCATGGTGATTCGTAGAGTGGCTCTCTGGATCTTCTTTGTGCTCTGCCACTTTTCTGAATGCTATCTTCTTGGCCTTCTCAGCTCTCAGCTTCGCTGCTGTGACAACCGTAATTTTATAATTTAATTTAAATATTTATTGGATTAAATAAATATTTTTCGATGAATTAGTTAATAGATTAATTAATTAATTGATGAAGTTGTGATAGATTAATTTAATTATATGTGTTATATTTATTAAATTGATGTGGAGAATTTTATTATTCAATGTATGTATTTATGTGAGCTTATTGATTTAAAAGAAATATTTAATAAGCCTTTGATATTTTAATTAATTTAATTATTAATTAGAGATTTAATAATTGATATTATTATTAAATGAGAAAATTTAACCATGTGACTATGTGAATTAATGAGAAATTATTTTATTTTATTTAAATAAATTAAACTAGATATTTGATTTATTTTATAATGGTTGTGACATTTTTTTAAACTATATGATAAGGTTTTATTAAAATAATGGGTTTTGAAACCTAGTATGCTAGCCAAACATAGCCTTATTGGGAGTTGAGGGAAGTTACCCATGACTGGGTAACTGACCACAACGTGTCAGTTGATTTTCTTTATTACACCTTCTTCTTCATTTTTCCTAAGTCTAGAAAAATAGAAACAGATAGAGTTTCAAAGAGAGATTGAGAAGTGTTAAGGGATAATTGTGATTGAAGAAGAGTTTAGAAGGAATTCATTCACACACTAATTTACGCTTTACGCTTTGGGTAATTCTCTCCAACCCAAATTCCTATTTTACGTCTTTTTAAGTTTTCATGAATATGGCCTAAGTTTTCTGTAAAGTTTCTGTAGTTGGAAAGGGTAACAATTATGTGATTGTGTTAATATATAACATCATAACATGTTTTATATATATTATATGGGTTTCCATATCTTCAGTTTCATGAAATTATACAGTAAAAGATTTCAGAGTATGGTATATTGCTATATGGCCTTATACGTGTTTTTAGTATGTCAAACATAAATGGTTTTGCAAAAATTCACACATTGATATGATTATGCATGTTAAAATGAACAAAATGAAACTTGAATGGTTGGATTTGTCTTTATAACGAATCCGTAGCATTAAAATCCATGTTTTTGTTCAAGAACTTCAAGAACATCAAGAACAGTCCAATTTTCATGTTTTAATCCTGTGATTATGTGTTTTAATGGATTAAAATCACTCCATAGATGTTAAGTAATGATTATGTACGAATTTTAACATGTGGGTAGGTGTAATTTGGTGAAATTAGTGTTTAGGATGTGTTATTTTCGCTGAATTCTGTGTTCGTCGCGAACTGGAAATTGAGTCTGTCAGGGATTTTCTTATTTGCGATGCCAACTCCCGATCATTTCTCATGTGCTTAAATAAGAAGTCACTTGTGCCTTGATGATCTGTGGCAGCCCCATGATGCCAAGACATAGTATATAAAAGTGGCGTCATGACACCACTTATGGAGAATGGTCGAAATGAGTTTTTAAAAATGTATAAGTATGGAAATGTGATAGCAACATAGTCTAATGATTATAAAGACTTGTTAGACCTATAATGAGATGTTAAAATAAATTCTTAACATGTCCATAACACAATTACGTGTGGACTGAATGATCAAATGCATAGTTACCTTATTGTTTGTGAAGTTTGAATTTTTGACAATAAGTGTAGTAATTGACTAAATATAGTCATGAACTCGAGTTAGACAAAGAATAAACTTGTGATGTTTATTACGTGATAATTGATTTGTGTTGTGAACATGAATGATATGTAGGATTTAAATCAAAGAACGAGTTTTATTAACGTGTAATCTACGCACGAGGCAAGTTTCTAAACCTTATCTTGTTACATTGAGCAAGTTTTCTAACTCTACATTTACGTTGAGCAAGTTTCTTACCCTAAACTTTCGTTGAGCAAGTTTCCTAACCCTACTTGTTATCGTTATATAAGTTGATTAATTCATCTTTCGATATTGAGCAAGTTCTCATTATTATTGATCAAGCCTATCTTGTATATTAAAGTTTATTAATCTTCAAGCATGATGTTGTTATACAATAATTATTTTATTGTATACCTTTTGAGATGTTATTCAAGTTAAATATTCATTTTCTGTTAAACCTTATTAGACTAGCGAACCCTTATTGATTTAACTAGTCCATAGTTGATGAGCGTTCTAAATTTCAGAACCCCTTGATGAATTATCCAAACCAAACTTCCTTTGGTGCGGACTCGAATGTCAAACTGAGATGAACAACCATGTATAGGGGATTATTTACGCTTTAGCGTTAAGATATTGTGCACAGTATGGTACTAAGAAATTTGATCCCCTAAGTGCGAGGAGAAGAGTCCATAGTCTTATATGCATTAAAGGTTTCAAGTAAAAACACTTGACAACCTAGGACATAGTTCAAAGTCTTATGACCCTCGAATTTCTTTTGATTCTTGTTATTCATTCTTGATTCAAAAGTTGAGCTTTATATCGAAGTTATTATTTCTCTCACATGTTATTATTCATTGTTATATTGTTATATATTGTGGGCAATCGTGCTCACTCTTGCGTAATAATAACATTGCGATTAAGAACAAAAAAGCGAGCCGAACCTTCCACTAGTAAGAGGCAAGGGCAAGCCCAAAAGTAATGAAAGACATTTTATTATTGTGGTTATGTGATGTAATTAGAATTGATGTTACTAAGACTTATTTGTTTATGTTTTCCATACAATTTGTTTTAAGGTTAGAGTAACCTGGGATTTATTATTATTCAGTTGATGTAACCCCATAAGGGGAGAGATTTTATTATTATTTCTATCTATTGTATGGTTTGCATTTTATTTACGGGTAGATAGATAGATGATGTTTGTATAGTGAACACCAAATCCTGTGGAAATGGAAGTACCGAATTTGGGGGTGTCACAGCTGCCATCTTTAGTGGCATTCTCATCCTTGTTGAGTGAAGCTTTAGTCTGTTTAAGTCCTTCAAATCTGTTTTACTTCCACCTTTTTAGTCTCACTGCCACTAGGACTTGTTCTGTTTAGCTCTGGTGGAACTCGTAGAGTCAACAATATAGCATTCCAACAACTCAATAATTCTTCAACTTTGCAACACTTAATCTTTGAAGCTCTAGTTGATATATATACTCCTTCATAATCTTTCCATTAGAATATAGCCATTGGGAGCTATTTAAATTGCTTCACAGCTCTCGAGTTATTTGGTGTAGACTACTTGATGTGACATGACATCTCCTTTATAACTTTACTGACACACCAGTCTGCTACCTTACCTATCGCCTTAGAGATGTCACATTTTCGTGTCAAGCTGGTAGTCACCTTTATTTCTTCTTTCTGACTTCTCGATCAGAACATCAGAAGTTGTCCTTCTGCATCGATGCTCTGGATTAGCCGGCCAGTATCTCTGTGTGAACTGCATTGGTTCCTGCTTTGTTTGGCAAACACTACGATCTTGGTTAATCCCAAGATCGTTGTCTTCTGTTTCTTTGGCAGCTACTACACTTGTTGACTTTCTTTAGTTAATCACTTTTACTTAAGTGTTCTTCTGATCGACTTGTGGAAGACTTCATCTTGAATGGCTTCACAACTCAATCTGGATGTTGATTGGGTTGGTGCATAGATCTGCTATTAGCTTGCATGTCATTCGTTGAGTTCTCTCTGGTTTCCTTCATATGGAATGTATCTTTGCAATCAGACTAGATGCTTCATACTTTGGATATTCTGGGAGTGCTCATTTGTTGAGAATCGTGTTGACTCTACGATTCTGCCTTGGCGTTATGAGCAATTCTGTTTTAAGCCTTAGTTCTATAAAGTACGATTAAGCTTTGGTTCTGCAGACACTACGACTCTGGGATCAGATCTTGATAGACTACGATTTCTATGTTTATGCTTGTTGTCCTCGTCTGATCTGGCTCGACTACGATCTCTGCCTTTGATATGATCAGTAGACTCTACTACTTCAAGTGTGGCCTAATATTCTTAACTTGGCTTTGGCAGATGCTCGGTTGGCTTTTAGACAGACTATCTTTACGATTCTAAACATGACTTCCTCAATAGACTACTGCTTTGAGTAAGTACTTCTCAACACACTACGATCCTTCCTAGTCTCTCCTGGCAGACTGTGAACTCTAAGATCTACTATTTTGCAGACTACGATTCTGCCTTGATAGTTCTCGAGTTTTCCTCGACTCTTTTGTAAGAATACAATGCAAGTGCAGTGATCGATGATCAGATATGCCTATCTATTACATTATACGATCAACCTAAAAAGCTTGATGTTTCTATATTTATAGTCCTTGTACATCATTTCTTTTTATGGACTTTACAAAGCTATTTTGCTTATGTATGATCAACCTAACATATTTGATCAATTCATTCTAAGTCCTTGTACATATTTTCCTATTATCTATCAAAGGACTTTACAACTTTCTTTAATGCAAGCATACTTGCATATTCATTCATTTATATCATAATCAAATCATATATAAATAGGAATAACATTCTTATGTATATTCCTAACAATCTCCCCCTATTTGATTATG
The DNA here is from genome assembly GCA_020205605.1 of Panax ginseng. Classification (NCBI taxonomy): domain Eukaryota; kingdom Viridiplantae; phylum Streptophyta; class Magnoliopsida; order Apiales; family Araliaceae; genus Panax; species Panax ginseng. The sequence continues at coordinate 80,572,922 of CM035135.1, read as the reverse complement.
ACAAAAATAATTAGTGCATATGCATGAGATGAATGAATCTTATATACAATGAGCAGTTGTATTTCTAAAACAGATAAGCATGAATGTTATTGATGATAATATGAAATTACATAAATTATGACACTTTACATCCTGGATCCAGAACATACCTAACTAGATAGAGATGTACCTTTTTAACTCCATGTGTGTCTCCAGTATGTCTGTTGGTCAGCTACTCATCTTTCTTTTCTTCTTTTCTCTGCTCACCTTCAGATTCATGCTCCATTATTTTATCTTGCTCTTGGTTTGGTTCTGGTGCATGCAATTCATTCTTTGTCTGGCTCCCCTTCAGACTCTGTGTTCATGGGATCATCATCCTTTGTCTCCCCCTTAGATGATGACTCTGCTTCTGCTGTTGTCTTCTTCTTCTTCTCCCCCTTTGCCTTTCAATTCTTGGCCTTCTTTGCCTTCTTTTCTTCCTTCATTCTTTTCTCCTTACTCCCCTTGAGTTCCTCTTTCTATGTCTCTTCTTCTCCCCCTTTTTGACATTAATCATTTGTGAGAGCCGCTCCTCATTTGATATAAGCTTCTCTATCAGGTGAGATGAGTTACCAACCTCAATCTTGACTTCTTGTTGGCTTAGCTCAAGTTGTAGGGAAAAAGAATGATTTAAATTGTCAATCTTATCAAAGAGAGATAAAATTTTCTCTTTATTGACTTTATAAGCTCATAGAGCTTCTTCCTTCTGATCATTCATAGCCTTCAGAAAAACCTGATCCCTTAGTTTAAGCTTGAGGGATATGTCTGAGAGTCTGGCTTGAAGGCTATTGGATAGCTCATTATTTTCTCCTGTTGACATGTTTTTGATTTCTGCACCAATGAAAGAGATATCCTCAATCAATTCTTTAGAGTTCTTTAGTAACTCTTGCTCTTAAGAAGATCTGGCATCATGTTGTTCATTCTTCGTCTGATCATTTGTTTGGTCAGCCTCCTGCTGAACACCAGATTGGACTTTAAGATTCTCATTCTTGGATAATTTTTCAAATGTAGTGAGAATCTGATAAATCATTGAGTACCAATCACTGTTGGACTACGAAGAAATGTTATTCAGCACTATCGGATTAGCATAGAATTTCTCAAACTCAGTATGGTCATCTTCATTGGTAGAGTGATAGGACTCTACAATACTGAACTTGGGTATAATCCATCTGCCATCTAAACCTACTCGACAATCGTAGGGAATGTAATGATTTCCAGTGTGTCGATACATCTTGAAGTGAGACTAGTCCTTGATCATCTGATTTGTAAACTTCTTGAAGTGAGACTAGTCCTTGATCAGAAGACATCTTATGCAACGTTTATGCTGAAGTCCGAAGCCAGCTATTGGTGGCAGGCAAACAAAGTGAGAGGAGGTGAAGGTGTAATATCCTGGGAGAGATTCAAAGAGATGTTTTTCAAGATGTATTTCCTGGCTAGTTCACAAAATCAGATGGAGGTTCAGTTTCTAGAGTTAAAACAAGGGAATATGTCAGTAGCTGATTATGCAACAAGGTTTAATGAGTTGGCTAGGTTCGCCACGTACCAAGTACATACCGATGAGAGGAAGGCCATACGATTTGAGCAGGGACTGAAGCCCTGGTTGTATAGAAAAGTGTCAATGTTCCAATTAAACACTTTTGCGGGAGTGTTAGAGAAGGCCATACTTGCTGAGGGTGGAAGTGATGCAGTAACGAAGTATAATCAGGAGCAAAAGAAGAGAAGAGTGAGAAGGAAGGTAATAACAAGACTGGTGGGAGTAGCACTGGGGGTAATCACAATCAGAAGAGGAAGTGGTCTAAAAATTTATCGGCCGAAAGTCAACAGGGAGGGCAGAAGAAGAAGATTGAACCGTGCCCAACCTGCAGAAAAATGCATTTTGGAGTTTGCTTAAAAGGGAAACGAGTGTGCTACAATTGTGGTCAGGAAGGCCACATAGCATCAAACTGTCCGAACCCAAAGAAGGGTGCCTGCTTCACATGTGGATCAAAGCACCATCTTGCAAGAGATTGTCCTAAGAAGGGATCGGAAGGGACAAGTTCAGGGGGAAATAGAGGAAAAACTGGTGGAAGCACTCTGACCATTGCAGGACCAACCGCAACCAATCGAATCGAATGCCGAGCGTTCAAAATGGCGGTGCAAGATGATCTGATCTCATGATGTGGTGTCGGTATCATTAGTTCAATAAAGTTAATGCTTATATGTTATTTGATTAAAGGTGCTACTTGCTTATTTATATCGATGACTTCGCTAAGAACTTAGAATTGCTTAAGGACGAGTTAGAATACCCCATGAACATAGAAATTGAGAAAAGAGAAATTATCCCTGTTAAGTATGTGCACAAGAACTGTAAAGTAGATATTAAGGGTAATATCATGAACGTAGATCTTATCCCTATTCGACTTGGAGAATTTGATGTTATTTTGTGTATGGATTGGTTATCAATTATGGGGCGATAATTATTTGCCGGAAGAAGTGTATTAACCTTATGACTCCATCAAAGGTTGTGTTTTATGGTAGCAAGTCGCCTAGACAAGCTAGTTGTCAGCGATGATGATGAGCGAGGAGATTGTTAAAACAATTGTGTAGGATATCTAGCTTACATAGTCGATAGTCGTAAAGAGAATCTGAAATTTGATAAAATTCAAGTAGTGAGAGATTTCGCAGACGTATTTCTGGATGATTTGCCTGGACTTCCTCCAAATAGAGCAGTTGAATTCGTTATCGATTTGGCTCCAAGAACGGCCCAAATATCGAAGGCACCGTACCGAATGGCACCGGTAGAGATGAAAGAACTGATGGTCCAACTACAAGAATTACTGGACAAAAAGTATATTCAACCAAGCGTATCACCTTAGGGAGCGCCAGTTTTATTTGTGAAAAAGAAGGATGGGACAATGCGGCTCTACATCGACTATAGAGAACTGAATAAGGTCACGATTAAAAATATGTATCCATTACCGCGAATCGACGACTTGTTCGATCAGTTAAAGGGAGCAAAATATTTTTCAAAGATAGATTTGAGAAGTGGTTATCATCAACTGAAGGTGAGACAAGAGGATGTACCGAAGACAGCGTTTAGAACACGATACGGTCACTACGAATTTTTGGTAATGTCATTTGGTCTAACGAATGCTCCTGCAGCATTTATGGTCTTAATGAATTGAGTGTTCGAGCCATTTTTTGACAAATTTGTAGTAGTATTTATAGATGACATTTTGGTATATTCAAAAACCAAGGAAGAACACGACGAGCATTTGAGGTTGACATTAGAGACATTGAGAAGAGAGAAGTTGTATGCTAAGTTTTTGAAATGTGAATTCTGGATTGAAAGAGTACAATTTCTTGGACATGTGATTGATAGAGGCGGAATTTGGTGGATCCCTCAAAGTCGTAAGTTGTGATTAATCGGGATCAAAGAAGGCGCATCAAGTAAGAAGTTTTCTTGGATCGGCGGGTTATTACAGAAGATTTATTCAGGATTTTTCCAAGATCGCAACTCCGCTAACGAATTTGACTAGGAAATCGGTGAAATTTGTTTGGACGGAAAAGTGTGGGGATAACTTTCAAGAATTAAAGAGGAGGTTGAGTTCAGCACATGTGTTATCTCTTCCAGATGACACAGGAAATTTTGTGGTTTATAGTGATGCATCGCATAAAGGACTTGGCTATGTGCTTATGCGAATGTAAGTCATCATTCTGTGTATGCGTCATGACAATTGAAAGATTATGAGAAAGGTATCCACCCATGACTTGGAGTTAAGCTGCGATAGTTTTTGCTTTGAAAATTTGGAGGCACTATCTCTATGGGGAGAAATGTGAAATATATCTGAGATCATAAGAGTCTCAAATATATTTTTACACAAAAGACTTGAACATGCGTCAAAGAAGGTGGTTGGAGTTAATTAAGGACTACGATTGTGAGATTTTATATCTGGTCAAGGGTAAAGGCAAATGTGGTGGCCGACACCCTAAGTAGAAAAGGTCGGGAGAAATTGATGATGTTGGACCGCTCGGGAGGAGCTAATTTTAGCAATGGAGAAGCTAGAATTGGAAGTGAAGTATCCTATGGAGATTGACGAGAAGTATTCGGATGCTGGTGGTACAACCTTCTTGGATAAAGTTAAGGAGGTTCAACCGGAGACGAAGAATGTGAGAAAGTGAAGAAGAAGATATCTGAAGGGATTGAACCTAGATTCAAAATAGACAGTGAGGGACTACTAAGATTTGAGAGCAGAATTTGGGTACCGCCAGTACCAGAGATTAAGGAAGAAATTTTAAGCGAAGCTCACAACTCAAGATATTCGATTCACCCTGGTAGCACCAAGATGTACCAAGATCTTCGACAACACTTTTGGTTGCCAAATTTAAAACGAGAGGTTCTGAGAATGTGTTTCCAAATGCCTGACATGTCAGAAAGTGAAAGCAGAACATCAGAGACCGAGTGGGTTGCTATAACCTTTAGAGATTCCAGAATGGAAATGGGAACATATTATGATGGATTTCGTGGTTGGCCTACCGACGACTCAGAAAGGCTACGACGTAGTATGGGTTATTGTTGACCGATTGACGAAATCCGCACACTTCCTTCCGATCAAAATCAGATTCAACCTAGATCAGTTGGCAAGGTTATATGTGAAAGAGATTGTTTCAAGGCACGGAGTTCCAGTGTCAATTGCTTCTGATAGAGATCTACGTTTTACGTCGAACTTCTGGAAATGTCTACAGGAATGCATGGGTACACAGTTGCGAATGAGTACGACATATCACCCTTAGACAGATGGACAGAGTGAAAGAACAATTCAGACATTGGAAGATATATTAAGAGCTTGTATAATGGATTTTAAAGGAAATTGGGATGATCATTTACCGCTTGTAGAGTTCGGTTACAACAACAGTTACCACGCTAGTATTGGAATGCCACCCTATGAAGCGTTATACGGTAAAAAGTGCAGAACTCCACTATATTGGGATGAAGTTGGCGAAAGATAACTACTAGGCCCGGAATTGGTACAACAAATAACAGAGATAGTCAAAGTGATTCGAGCAAGACTGACAGCAGCTCAACATAGACAGAAGGAAATAAGCCGATCCACATCGCAAGAATGTCCAATTCGAGCCGGGTAGCTATGTGTTACTAAAGGTCTCTCCTTGGAAGGGGAAGATCATGTTTAGAAAAAAAAGGGAAAATTGAGCCCAAGATTCATCGGACCCTTTGAAGTTTTGAGAAGGGTCGGAGAAGTTGCTTATGAGGTAGCATTACCTCCATCTCTAGAGAATGTCCACAATGGTTTCCATGTCTCAGTCCTACGACCCTACAAACCTGATTACAAGTACGTGATTGAATACGAACCCCTACATTTTGACAAAGACTTGTCTTACGAAGAAATTCATGTTCAAATTGTCGACCGAAAAGAATAAATTTTGAGAAATAACGTAATACCTTCTGTTAAGGTAATTTGAAGGAACCACAATGCTAAAGAAGCTACGTGAGAACTCGAAGAGAATATGATGAAGAATTATCCTCATTTATTTACTTAGATTGTTATATGCGATTCTGGGGACAAAATCTCTGTAAGGGGGGAGAATGTAACGGGACGACTTGTTTGAGTTATGATTCTGGGGACAGAATCCTTTTAAGAGGGGAAATATGTGACAACCGTAATTTTGTAATTTAATTTAAATATTTATTGGATTAAATAAATATTTTTCGATGAATTAATTAATTGATGAAGTTGTGATAGATTAATTTAATTATATGTGTTATATTTATTAAATTGATGTGGAGAATTTTATTATTCGATGTATGTATTTATGTGAGCTTATTGAATTAAAAGAAATATTTAATAAGCTTTATGTTATTTTAATTAATTTAATTATTAATTAGAGATTTAATAATTGATATTATTATTAAATGAGAAACTTTAATCATGTGACTATGTGAATTAATGAGAAATTATTTTATTTTATTTAAATAAATTAAACTAGATATTTGATTTATTTTATAATGGATGTGACATTTTTTTTAAACTATAAGATAAGGTTTTATTAAAATAATGGGTTTTGAAACCTAGTATGCTAGCCAAACATGGCCTTATTGGGAGTTGAGGGAAGTTACCCATGACTGGGTAACTGACCACAACGAGTCAGTTGATTTTCTTTATTATGGCTTCTTCTTCATTTTTTCTAAGTCTAGAAAAATAGAAACATAGAGAGTTTCAGAGAGAGATTGAGAAGTGTTAAGGGAGAATTGTGATTGAAGAAGAGTTTAGAAGGAATTCATTCACACACTAATTTACGCTTTACGCTTTGGGTAATTCTCTCCAACCCAAATTCCTATTTTACGTCTTTTTAAGTTTTCCTGAATATGGCCTAAGTTTTTTGTAAAGTTTCTGTAGTTTGAAAGGGTAACAATTATGTGATTGTGTTAATATATAACATCATAACATGTTTTATATATATTATATGGGTTTCCATATCTTCAGTTTCATGAAATTATACAGTAAATGATTTCAGTGTATGTTATATGGCCATATGGCCTTATACGTGTTTTTAGTATGTCAAACATAAATGGTTTTGCAATATCCGTAAACTTCTTCTGTCTATCTTGAGCTGCTAGAAGACGCATTTGTATCTTCTTGACAATATCTGCTGTCTGTTGCACTAACTCTGGTCCCAACATTCGGCGTTCTCCTACCTCATCCCAATACAGTGGCGTTCTGAATTTCCTCCCATATAAAAGCCGTAAAAGGCAAAGATACCTATGCTTGCATGATAAGCCATTGTTATATGCAAACTCCACTAATGGTAGATGATCATCCCAACTACCCTTGAAATCCATGACGCAAGATCTTAGCATGTCTTCTAACGTCTGAATTGTCCTCTCGCTCTGTCCATCTGTTTTGTGGTTGATATGCTATACTCAAATTCAACTGCGTTCCTAACTGCTCTTGTAAACTCCTCCAAAAGTTTGGTGTGAATCATGGATCACGATCTGAGACAATCAATACTGGTACTCCATGTCTGGAGATTATTTCCTTAATATAAAGTCTAGCTAATTGGTCTAAGTTATACTTGACCCTAATTGGCAAAAAGTGAGCTGACTTTGTCAACCGGTCCACTATTTCCCAAATCGCATCATACCCCTTCTGAGTAGTCGGAAGTCCCACCACAAAATCCATCATGATATTCTCCCATTTCCACTCCGGAATTTCTAATGACTGTAGCAAGCCACTGGGTCGTTGATGTTCGGCCTTAACTCTCTGACAAGTCAAGCACCTACTCACATATTTGGCGATCTCTCTCTTCATGTTCGGCCACCAGAAACTATGTCGAAGATCTTGATACATCTTAGTGCTACCAGGATGAATCAAAAACCTCGAACTATGAGCCTCTTTCAACACCTGCTCCTTTAATTCCATCTCATTCGGAACCCAAATTCTTCCTTCAAATCTCAATAATCCCTCATTGTGAAGACTGTACTTAGTATCTTTTTCATTGGCTAGCCGCTCCTTTACCCGGTCGCACTCATCCGTTTTGAGTTGTACCTCTTTAACTCTCTCTACGATGGTAGATTGCATCTCCGTCCCAAACATCATTTATCCTCCTTGACTTCTCAGCTTCACTTCTAACTCCATCCTAGCCATCTCTGTTATCAACTCAGTTTGAGCCGTCAATAAAGACAACCTTTCCCGACCCTTCCTACTTAAAGGCGCGTGGCAGAACTACATAGCTTTTCCAAGGTGATACTGAGATTTCACAATCGTAATCCTTTATCAACTCCGACCATCTCCTCCGCCTCATATTCAACTCCATACGTGTGAAGATATATTTTAGACTTTTGTGTGGTAGTGTATATCTCACATTTTTCTCCATAAAGATAATGTCTCCATATCTTTAGGGCAAAAACTCACTATGACCAGTTCGGATCATGAGTAGGGTAAACTTTCTCATAATCCTTCAACTGCCTAGATGCATACGCAATGACCTTGCCATGCTGCATGAGCACACAACCAAGTCCTCTATGCGAAGCATCGCTATAAACTACAAAATTTCCTGTGTCATCAAGCAATGATAAAATAGGCGCTTCACTCAATATCTTCTTTAGTTCTTGAAAATTGTCCTCACACTTGTCAGTCCAAGCGTATTTCACCGTCTTCCTCGTCAAGTTAGTCAACGGAGTAGCTATCTTCGAAAAGTCATGGATGAATCTTCAATAGTAACCTGCTAACCCTAGGAAACTCCGCACCTCGGTCGGCGTTTTCGGATGTTCCCAATTCATCACGGCTTCCACCTTCGCTGGATCTACTGAAATTCCCTCATGGTCAATGACATTTCCTAAAAATTGCACCTTCTCCAACCAAAATTCACACTTAGTGAACTTCGCATATAATTTCTCCTTCCTAAGTGTCTCCAACACTAATCTTAGGTGTTCAGCATGATCTTCCGACATCGTAGAATAGACTAGAATATCATCTATAAACACCACGACGAACTTGTCCAAATATTGTTTGAACACTCTGTTCATCATATCCATAAATGCAGCTGGTACATTTGTCAACCCAAACGACATCACGTAAGCTTCGTAATGACCCATAACGAGTTTTGAATCTTTATCTTTGGCACATCCTCCTTCCTAACCTTCAAATGATGATACCGGATTCTTAAATCTATTTTTGAAAATACTTAGCCCCTTTCAAGTGATCAAAGAGATCATCGATCATGGGCAATGGGTATTTATTCTTTATCGTTAACTTGTTCAACTCTCAATAGTCGATACACAGTCTTAACGATCCGTCCTTCTTCTTGACAAATAGTACATGTGCTCCCCACAGTGAAACACTCAGTTGAATGTACTTCCTGTCTAACAGTTCTTGCAACTGTACCATCAACTCCTTCATCTCCACTGGTGTCATACGATACGATTGCCACGGAAACTAGTGCGCTCTTGGCACAATGTCTATCACAAACTCTGTCTCCTATCCGTGGAAGACTTCGCAATTCACTCGGAAATACATTGTGAATTCTCTCACTAAAGTATTTGTTCCATGGTTGCTACCACTCTGCGGGTATTAACCACATGACACGAGATAACCCTCGCATCCCTTCTCGATAATTTCCTAGTATGTGTCATGGTTAGACAACAACACGAACGTCCCCCCTGATCTATTCCCATAAAATACTACAGGAGGTTGTTCTAACGTCTTAATGTTCACACATTTATTTTGAAAATCTATATTTTCCCCATGGTTTACTAACCAATCCATTAGAGAATTACATGAATTCTCCTAACTTTATCGGTAACAAATCTACTAATAATTTACAACCACGTATATCTACACAACAACTTTTATGAACATCTTCAACAGGAATTATCTCTTCATTTGTTACCTTAATATTTAAAGGTATAGGCAACTTTTCAGGAAGTAATCCTAATCGTCTAGCAAAATCACATGCTATAAACGAACAAGTAGCACCCGAATCCAACAGCACATACGCATTGATATTGTTGATCGGAATAATACCTGCGATGACATCCCCCGATGCAACTGCATCTTGGACTGTCATATTAAAGGTACGACCCATCGGCCTACCCGGCTGCGCTGGACCCCCAATAGCTAACTTACCGCTATTAGTTCCCCGATTCCCGTCTGTCCCCTTCTTCGGGCAATTCTTTGCCATGTGGTCAGTTGACCCACACACAAAGCATCCGTGATTCTTCTTCGGACTTGGACAGTTAGGCGCAATGTGCCCCTCCTGTCCACAGTTGTAACAGACGACCTTCCCCTTGAGATAGACTCCTAAGTGAGTCTTCCCACAGGTCTTGCAGGCGTCCATTATTTTCTTCAGGTCTCCTTGCTTCACTCTGGTATTCCCAGAGCTAAATACCTTCCTTTTCTGACCCTCGCCACTACCACTGGCTCCCTCGATCTTTATTCCCCCATCTACCTTACCCTTATTTTTCTTTTCTTTGTGGTATTGGCTCAATGCCTCACTACCACCTTTGGCGATTATCGCCTTCTCTAAAACGGTCCCAACAGAATTATTTTGGAACACCGATATGCCGTTATAGAGCCAGGGTTTCAAGCCCTACTCGAACCGACGCGCCTTCCTCACCTCAGTATCCACTTGATGTGGAGCGAACCTTGTCAGTTCATTAAACTTGGCGGCTTATTGGGGAACCGTCATGTCCCCTTATTTCAACTCCAAAAACCGTATCTCCATCCTCCCTTGCATGCTCGTGGGAAAGTAGTTCTCAAAGAATATCTCCTTGAACCTATCCCACGTCAGATTTGTTATCCCAGCCCTAGCCTGATTGGCTTCCCACCAAAAGTTGGCCTCTCCCTTCATCATATAGGTCGCAAAGGCAACCTTTTGGGCCTCGTCGACATTTGCTATTAAAAATGCCTTCTCTATCTCCTTAACCCATGTTTAGGCTTCATCATGTTCCTGCTCCCACATGGACTCGACATCAGTCTTATCCTCTATAACCATTTGGAGTTCTTCCTTCAACTCCTTAACCTCCTGACAGTAATGGATATTTCTATCTAACACTGACATGAAAAGAGACATCATCGACCCCCCAGGAGCTATCTCTGCTGCTATAGCCACCAGGTTAAAGGAAACTGTCTCTACCTCCTCCTTTATCATCCCGTCAAATACTCACATGTAGTCAGCTTCCTCTGAGTCTCCAGACTCAATAATCACTACATCTGGCTCTGCTACTATAGGGTTCGGTATAACCTCTACTTGGTTCACCGATTCTTCGCTAATGGTTTGCTCATTTACAAACATCTCGTTTACTCCTGACATCTACACAAAACAATTAAGTTGATTAGTACACGTCAGTAGAATAATAAAAACATATAACATAATCATAATGCATTTTTATAAGGTTATTTTCCTTTCTTGTACTTCTTTGACTCCTCTTAAGGTTATGACTTAAGGTTTTAAATCCCCCCCTTAAGTTTTATAACCTAAGGCTTTGATACCAACCTGTGACGCCCCCAAATCCGAGTCTCTTCCAACCCGACAGATGGTGCTACATGGTATTACCATTCATTCATTCATTCAATTGAATAGTCTCAAAAGGACTAATATAACTTCTATATATCTAAAATAATATTACATTCCCCAGGTTCTTTGTAACCCATTCATTTGTTCTTGTCATAATATCAAATATATTACAAATCATTTAACTATTCTATTACATAAGTAATCTAAGGGTTCGTCTTCGCCTTGCCCTTGTCCTTGCCTGAGCCTTCGGTCCGCTCGATCTTAGCTGTGTTCATATGGTTCAAGCAAGAGTGAGCATGACTAGCTCAGCAAGTACTATAATTCTTATAAACAACATGCTTGAAACATAGAACTCATATATCTTCAGTAACTGAACGATAGTTACAAAGTACTATCGATAATTCAAAATAGCACTTCTTTTCATTCAAAATGTTTTCCAACAACAGTATTCAGTAGAATATCAACTAAGGCTTGAAACTATGAGCAGTTCATAATTTCTTTTGAAAAGGACAACCGGGCACTAAGTCCGTAAGTTCGGCATAGCTTACGAGCACTTCTAGGTGATCAGCCTATAGTACTCTATGTTGATCAACACTACAGTCATTAAACGTGTATACGTTTAAGTTGTGGCAACCTCACGTACCTGTCGTTAAATGACAAAAACATTTTAGCATAATTGGTCTTCGATTGAAAACCATACTAATATAACTCGGTAAATATAAATCATGCTTGACAGAATCATAATATAAGTCTAGCCGAAAGAATTGGCTTTAGACTTCATCGTTCAAAACTTCATGTGAAAGAATACATGAATTACAAAAATTGTCCAGACCGAACTGGAACAAGGGTTAGAATACTTGCCTTCAGCATCTGCTTACTGATTAACACACGTACACTTTAAGTCTCTATGTTTCTACAATACATGATCATATAACATACCACATTAGGTTATATATAATCAAGTATATATACTACTATATCTTACCCTTCATCTCAATGTAAATCCTAACTTAGATCTAGTATTATATGTTTCCGGCTTTCATTACGTAATTCACATTACGTTCACTTTCAATTGATTATTAACTATTAATCATCATGCATTAGTGTCTTACAAGTACCTTACAATGTAAACATTCTTGTCCAACAAAACTCTAGGACTGGCGCCGCGGCGCCACACTTAACTCTGCATCTCGCGTCGCGGCACGAGTTACCAGTATGCACGGTTCCAGCCTCGTGTTACGGCATGGGCTTTAAAGTACGTAAAGTCATGGCCCATAGCTATACATGCCTCGAGATAGTTTGCAAATTTTTAAAATTTCACGAAACTCCCGGACGCATAACTTCTTCGTTATAAGTCCGAATTGGTACGTTCAAAAGCCCACGGTTCATAAATTACATACTCTATGTGTTCATGAAAGAATTTTATCTATTTGACTTCGTTTGCTAAAATTTCACCTATGAGTTCATTTTTAACGAAAATGATAAACGTTCGTGAACGTTCAACGCTCGTTTCTTCGTTCTAAGTCGGAATTTGATCATTTTCGATTTTGCAACTCTATAATGCCAAAATATGAACTCAAACACAAAATATGACTTCCATTCTGAGAATTTCACGAATTCGACGATAATCGTCCAATCGTGTGAATTCCGGCAAAACTACATTCTTAATGATTCTAAACGGATTTTAATCAACATAAGATCATTACAAGTTACTTATTAAACCAACTTATAAACAAAGTAGGTTTTGACATATTCTCATAAGTCATTGATTTATTCAACTTATGAACTATAAATCTTCATGCACATGACTTATTAATAACTTAAGTCCACTAATCAATGTTCTTATGCTATATTCAACATACAAATCATCATATGACAACATATGATAAGTTCTTCATGGTTCTAGCAACTTATTAATGTTCAAGTTGCTTATCCAAATTATTCAGCTTAAATTCATTCCTTATTAACCTATTACATGATCTTAGAATACATGATCATTAATAACACTTCCCTTATCATCCTATTATAATAGAGATGAAAGAACATTGGACAAAAGATCATTACCTTTGAAGTCTAACTTCTTCTTCTTGGAAAATCTAACTTTGACTTAAAAGTGCTTATTTGTTCTGCCAAATAAGTAGCTTATATTTGAGAGGATTTTGATGAAATAACAACCAACAAAAATTGAAATGAACCTTCTATTTATAGGCCATCCAAATCTAGGGTAGAATGGCCATTATAACCTTCCACCACCTTAACTAACCTCCTCCTTTCACCTCCTTAATCCTCCACCTCCTAACTATTCATAACCTAGCAATTAAGTAAAGTTGCTAGCCACTTCTAAAACTTGGTCACCACACTTTTTGTTTGCCCATCAAGCTTACCCATTTTATACTAGGTTTGACCCATGGATCAAGGCTTTTCATTGGGCTTTGATAATTAATCTAACTACTTTCTTAATGGGCTTGTGCTACATAGTTTCGACTAATGATATATCAAACACTTGGGCATGATTGTCACATTATATTGGACTTCTCTTATTAGGCTAATAATCCTACAAGTCCATTACCTTTTATTAATCAACTTAACATTTACCCCATGTATAATTCTCATATACTAACTCGTATATTAATTCGTAATATACGTTATTTCATTCTTTATACATAATAGTACAATACGTCGTATTATATTTACATTCATTACCTTCATATAATGAATACACATTATATGATCACAACTTTCTTCCTTTAACGCTTAATAACCTAACATTCCCAAATTAAGTCCGCATGCGAAATATTACATTTTCCATACTTAGATTATTATTACATAATCGATATCACCTTGATATTATAACATTACGTATTTCTCGGAAGTTCAAAAATAATTCCCGAGCATAAATCGATGAATAGTGTTTTTCGGAAAATTTCTCGGAAAGCTTTTATTTTCGTCTTAGAAATTCAAACACCTTAATTCTCTCACGTAGTTAAAATACTACGACATTCCAACATTTCTAGGTTATAGAACGACATTCATCTTATCAACACGTAATAATAATAAATAATATTATTTTATTCATTATTAAAAGTATTTATAATTGTTCGATTTTCTGGGGCGCTACAACAGTAGGAGCAAATCCTTCTTCATTGGACTCTACGTCTTTTGAACCATCAGATGATCTTGTTGGGATTGTAGCAGTAGGAGATACAGTTGTTTCAACTTTCAAACTTTCTTCATCAGCAGAGTGGCTATTCTGAATGTTAGTCATGGGACTTGTACATTCTTCTTCATCACCAGAAGATTTTATTATTCCTTTCATAGATTCAAATTTCTCCTTCTTAGATTCAACTTCTTCTTCATTACTTGACTTGCTCCTTGAGGATTCATCCTTGAAGCTCTCAGTTCCTTTCTCATTTTTTGACTCTTTCTTTTTTGGTAGATAGACTTCTTTGGGGAACTGGTTTGGATTTCTTTATCACCTTAGTTTTCTTCTTTGGTGGCCTCACAGATTTGGACTTAGGGATGTCAGAATCTTTAGTGAATGACAACTCCTCCTTTTTCATAGCACTAGCCTTTCTTTTTTTCGCAGGATTTTTACTAGTGCTTCCATACATTGTCAGCTTTTTATTCTCCTTAGGGTTTTTCTTCCAATTTTCAAACAGCTGTGTAGTCATCACTTTATGGCTATTAAGGGATTCACCTCATCATCCTTAATTTTATTCTTCAGCTTTTTCTTCAAAATGATACTCAAGAACCTTTCATGGAAAACATTCGTGAGGAGTTTTCCTGTTAACCTTTTCTTCTCTACCTTATCCAGCCATTTGGACATTTGATCAAGTAGGATAACTCCAAAGTTGATATGCTCGTTCAAAACTATTTCAAACATGATCTTTAGTTGTTGATCACTCACAATATCATGTGTAGTGTCCTTGCATAGAATACACTTGCCCACTATCTCTGCCAGGAACTCAAATTCTTTAGGAAACTCTTTTTTCTTCATGTCCATCAGACTAGGGCCTCTTTTGTACTGCATAATCTTCTTAGCATTTTCAGTGGATCTCATCAAGGCTTTTCAGACCTAGGTTAGGAAAACCTAAGCATTGATTTATGTCAGAAGATTTTAGCTTCAGAATTTGACCTTTTACCTTTGTGGAAAGGGTTCTAGAATTTATAGTTGTGTTAGAGTGAAATTCTTTAACCAGGTCAACATATATTCGAGTGTTTGTCTCAAGACATTCTGAGAATCCAGCCTTAATCACAAGTTCAAGAATATCTCTAAACTTCTTCTCAGATTTCTCAAATGTCTTGGTTCCAAGCTGAATGCCCGTGATTACTCTCCATTCTTCCATTTTGAGACTTCAAAATATATGGGTATTTAATTTCAGAGTTCTTTTGAGGGATAGAAGAATGAAAGGGAGAAGCTTGAGAGTTAATGATTTCAAGCTTTGAAGAGGATTTTAGGGTTTGAAAAAGAGAGGGAAAGAAAGTCGATAGCTTTTGATAATTATTTGGAGATTTTGAATTTATCTTTAAGACAGTTCCTTCTGACTCTGTGTAAGTTGTGATGTGTCAAAAGGCCATTGGTTGTACAATGGCCAGTAAGAAATTGTAACTCTCCGTATTCTAATCAGTTTTTTTACGTTTTAATTCCTGTTAGGAGAATAAGCATTACTGATTTAGGCTGACCGTTGACTTTTTCAGTACGTAAAGTATCTTGAGGAGATTGATATATACTCTACCATTTTTTTTGACAACTCAACGATTGTCTTCGAAGAGATGCTTCAGTGAGCGTTTGGACACTAATCCTTATCTTGGAGTTGCATGGCTTAACCATTGATGCGCCCCAAGAGAGTTCAGGCACTAACATTCTGAGGTGAGTTTCCAAAATGCCTTTTCAAACTTATTTGTAACTTCCCTTAACACGATCTGAATAAGGGGACACGTGTCAAGTTCTTCCGAGATCCCCATAAGCTAGTGTATCCTTTGGGAAGACTGCGATCGTCGAGGCTGCTCTACGAACATTAAGTTTACTGTTAAACATACTGTACGATTAGTGTCTGTCCTGGTTCTTGTGATGAACTTTGACTTAGCATTCCTTCTAGGTTAAGGTAGCTCAGGAAGGACCAACCTCTTAGACTGAACTAAGGGTCAGGTTTGTCCCCGAGGTGCTTACCAGATAAAGAACCTTTGACATGATTAGTACTGATATCATATTTTATCTGTATGGCGGGGAGTTCATCTACCAACTCTTAATATACATTGGTGTGCTCCCTCATAGTTTATACTTTCTTCTTAGAGAGGTATGACTTTTTCTTCTTCATATGCATCAAAAGGAAGCCTTGCATATCTTCTTCTAACTGAAATAATCACTATCGTTAAAACCTCCTTGGATAATAGAAATAGATATCTTTAGGACTGATCACTCCACGATTGTTAACAGAATTACGAACGTAGACTTCTTTATCATAATCGTTGTGTGTTGTTTTGCATAGGCTAAACTCAGTCTTGATCATAAAGAACACTGCGATTTTTTAAGCTCTTTCACAGATTGCACTCGTGGAGTTCTGCTTCTATGATGAGTTCTTCATGATCATTCTTGTTGAACCTCTGATGTGACCTTCCTCTAGGTTTCTTCTTAGATAATATGCTTTGCATGAATAATCATATAAGACCCTTTTCATCTTAGCATGAATGGTCTGCTTTCTTATGTAGATCAGCAACCAGGTGAGCTTCATTTATGTTAGCTCAGCAAGTCTTCAAGAATAGGCTTTGACAAGTAATGATTTTGTCAAGAATATTTCTGAAATGTCTTAAGCCTCTAGTTGGTTGAATCTTCTTGACTGAATTCATCTACTTCAGCATTCCTCAGTATGGTCAGATAGACAAAGTACCAGTAGGTTAGATAAATTTTTATTTTTGGTTCCCATGGTTGGATCCTTCTAGGTTAGTTTCCAAAATCATATCCCTATTCCTCATATATTTGAATTTCATCATATTGATCATCAACAATCATATACACGCATGTATCCAATTTAGATATGACATTTTAAAATGCATGAAGATGAGTGTGTGTGAGATTAACAACTTTAATAAGACACTCCTTTTTCTTTGATGGTTTCATCATTTGCTTGGTTATGTTTACAGATTTTAAATGTTAACAGAGTGAGAATCAACTATATCACATGTTTGTATCTGGTTAATTCATGGAGATGATTAGTTTCTATGAATCTTCAAGATACTCTTGTAAAATTGATCATACTCTATGTGTTATCAAAAACCTAGAACGTATGTTTATACATACATATTAACCCTTTAGCAAGGATTACTCCATTTAAGATTAATTAAATTTTGATATTCTTATGACCTATAACATACTTCTTTCAAGATGTTATCTTCAACCTAAAACTTGGATTGAGAGAAAGTTTGTTAGCAGTTGAGTTTCCAACCTAAGTGTACTTTCTCTCTTCCCCTTTTTAGGAAGAATATGTTCTCTTGATAGAATAATGTTATAGTACATAAAGTGATGCAATATTATGTACACATTTATATTAATGAGGAACCGTACCTTTCCACTGTCAGTTTCTTGACAGTCATTTATCTTGATATAATGAGGTTATGCATTGATGTGCATATTTTTACATTCATTTCTAACAACTTGTTGCTTAAGTGTTCTTTCGATCATTCAGTCATAGTCTTGAAGATGTAAGATAGGAAAATCTTATCATCCTTAGTTCTTTGACAACCTTGAACCTCAAGGTTCACATCCAGCTACTGGTTAGCCAAATATATATTTGAGAAATTCTTCTTTCTCCTCTGGATAAGTATTTTCTCAGCATATATGGCCTTTTATCTTTTAGACTGGTGGATGCTTATCTCTTTGTTGTTGATGCCTCTTGACCTCCCATCTCTGGTCTTTAGACTACAAGATTGACTATGAACAAGGGTTGGTCTTGTTGCTGTGGCATTTAAGAACATGGAACAATCTGAGCAGCTTCAGGTGTATATACACATTTACCTGTACACATTATTTCCAACATGTAAGTCCATCTGCATTTACAAGAGACTTACTACTAAACTAAGTTTAGAATAATGTGTATGCCTAGGATCAGACTCAAAGAGACTAGCTTTTGAATAACATAAGAACCTGCTCTGATACCAATCGTTAGTTCCTAGAAGGCACACAATAGATCTAGAAGAGGGGGGAGGGGCTGAATAGATCCTGTTTAATTTCAAATACTTTTCCCGTTTATTTTGTATTGCTCATGAATTAGCATATGACAAATATATGAATCTTTTCAAGCACAGCGGAATAAATAAAATATCCCCTTCATTGATATATTCATAAACATACATACATTGATTGTGGAGTTAGTTTAGTTGCAAGTAGTTAATACATACATAGCAATTACAGCAGTTAGGAACATAATGTAAATGATAGAAAGTAAATGACTGAATGTAAAAGACACAAGGGATTTTAAGTGGTTCAGAGACTCAAGCTCCTAATCCACTCTTCTGCTTTAATCAGCAGGAATTCCACTAAGGAAGGGCAGCACCCTGAATCACTAAGATTACTTTAAGGCCACCAGCCTTAGAACTTTAGTTCAATAAGAACTCTTCAAGCCCAGCAGGCTTGGAACTTTATTAGTCCTTCTGGACAAGGACCCCTCAGGCCCTGGCTACTTGTTATTTTTGTAGTTGTTGTTGGTGCTTTGCTACTAAGATGTCTTAAAGCTTGAACATCTTTGTTACTTAGCAACTTGACGTGGTCCTCTTTATATTCTGCGTAGAGTCTGGACCACCTCTTCTCTGGTGCAGCTAATCTTCATATTGTTCATCTTATCTTCATTCGATGTCAGTTGTGCACTATCACCAGTTGGGTTTGCTAAGTCTTTGAGTTTTTGGTAGACTTCGTCTGGCACTTAGCATTCCTATAACCCTTCTTGAATGGTATGCAAACATGGTTCAGCATCTGTTCTATTTCAGCTTTTGATTCACGGTGATTCGTAGAGTGGCTCTCTAGATCTTCTTTGTGTTCTGCCACTTTTTTGAATGCTATCATCTTGGCCTTCTTAACCCTGAGCTTAGCTGCCATCTTCAGTGGCATTCTCATCCTTATTGAGTAAAGCTTTAGTCCGTTCAAGTCCTTCTTCAAATCTGCTTCACTTCCACCCTTATAGTATCACTGCCACTGAGACTTATTCTGTTTAGCTCTGGTGGAACTCGTAAAGTCAACAATATAGCATTCTAACAACTCAATGATTTTTCAACTCCGTAATATTTGATCTTTAAAGCTCTAGCTGATATATATACTCCTTCACAATCTTCCCGTTAGAATATAGTCGTTGGGAGCTATTTGAATTGCTTCACAGATCTCGAGTTATTTGGTGCAGACTGCTTGATGTGACGTGACAGCTCCTTTATGACTTTATTGACACACCAGTCTGCTACCTTACCTACCGCCTCAAAGATGTTACCGTTCTGTGTCACACTGGTAGTCACCTTTATTTCTTCTTTCTAACTTCTCGATCAGAACATCAGAAGTTGTCCTTCTGCATTGATGCTCTCAATTAGCAACGTTCGGATATCAGTCTTCAGATCAAAACATTGCCAATCCTTCAATCTTCAGATGACCAAACTCTACGATTCTGATGCATATGTTCTTGGACCTGATTGTAGTGTGCTTTGTTTAATGTTGCTCATATACTAGTTGGGACAACACTACGATTCTGAAGAGTGTTCATTGGATCTTCAATGTAGAACACTCTTCCTTCTCTTATGTAATGCTTCAACACTTCTGTTTGCCTCGACTGATCTCAGGAACTGATATCTTGACTTCATGTTCTGGCCTCTTCTGAATAGCAAGACACATCAAATTTATGGCATGCCCAGCTCTCTTTCTCCTTGTGATCTCTCGTTCACTTATCATTAATGGTCTGACCCATGCTTAATTACTTTTGCCTTGTTCTTCATAAGCGGGCCAGTATTTCTATGTAAATTGCATCGGTTCCTTCTTTGTTTACCAAAGAAAGTTTGCTTTGGATATGCTTCAAGGGTAATTTGAAGTTTAACGAACATCAACTAGAGGACTAGTTGAATCAATAGTGTTTGATAACACAACAATTGTTTAATAACAACATAACATAGAACAATTGAGAATCATAGGTTAACTGATTATACATATTAAACTCATGCTTGAAATAACTATAAAGCATAAGTATTCAACAAAATGAATAAAATGGTAAACCTTTGCTTGAACAATAAATAAGATAAGGTTAGGGTCTTATAACATTAGAAATGAAATTACTGAACATACATTAACTGATAGAAAACTGGAAACTAAAAACTTGCCCAACATAGTATTAACTCATGCAAAGAAATAAAACAGCTCAATAATAGAGACGAGAGTTCAAAAACTGTGTTCATTATACAAGGATAGAACTTAAGAAACTTGCTTAACTATAAACAAGTTAGAATGAATAAACCAAAATGAGAATTCCAATAACACTAGAGTTAAAGTTTTCTCAAATAAAATTTAGGAACAATTGACTTGTTCTGTAAGACCCCAACTTATTATAAATAAAATTGAATTTTCCTTTATTCATTATTCTAAATTAATAAGGGTTAATTTGATATAATTCTTTGGTTATGGGTGAAATGTGCAAAGTTTACAAAATAAGCAAGTGGTTATAAAATATTCAGTATTGTCGAGGAAAATTCGTTTGGTCGTGGAATATTCTTTTTGTCGGGAATCTCCGTACGACGGCGCAGTCATTAGTGGGCCCCATAACGGAAAACGGTTGGATGAAGGAAAATGACAAAGATTGAGTTTTATAAATAACGATGTAAATTGTTATCGTTAACTTTCGTTGAGTTACACAGTGGTTAAAATATATAATGTCTGGCGTGGCACAAGAGTGCTGCATACGGTATTTGCAGTATTATTGAATTATTGATCCTTACGTGAAGAAGGCACTACTCAATAATTGTTCACAGTGAGTTACTATTCAATATTATATTTTATTGATTCAATAATTGTTGCGTTGATATTTTGTATTGCTGTTGTTTCAATAATTGTCATTACAGTATTTTCCATTATCAAATCAATAATTCATATTATTTGAATAATATTATCGATAACATTATTGGCAATGTCTAGAAAGTTACATCTAAGGAGAGGTTTGGTCACCTAATTGCGGCGCATGAAGGAGAAACACTTATTGGAAAGCCCCTTTCTGAGGAGCTTTTGGTTGTAAATCTTGTGATTACGTAATATTATTTTTAAATAAGTAATTATTGATTATTATGATAAAGAAAATATTAATTTTATGTGGATATAGAAGGAGAAAATTTTTAATGTGACAATTGTTGAAAATTAATATTTTATCTTTTTACGATAAAATAATTCATTTAAATATATTATTTTAATAATATATTAGCGGTGATATTTTTATAATGAATGTGGGATATATGAGTATATGAGGAGGTAGAGTATTTTGTGGCATTAAATGTTTAACATATGTTTTGTGTGTCGGTGGACACAATTCTTGAATAGAAAATTTATTATAGATCATTAAATTGCCCGTTTGTGGATTTTCGGTCAATTTACATTTGGAATTTGGAAAAATTTTCTTCTGCAAAGTTGTAGAGAATGGAATTTCCCATGGAAAGTCGCGAGTTTCGAATTTTTTCTGATAAACGAGCTATTTTCTGAATTATTGAAGTTTAGGAAGATAAAATAATTTTTATTAAATAATGGGTGGGACCCACTCTTGTTTGAACATGTGGGCTGCTGGAAATTGGGTCAAGGTTGGTTGGTGGCTGAATTAGTCTTTAGGCATGCGTAGAAATAAGTTTTGTAATAATATTAATTTATTAATTTAGTCTCTTTTGGCGTTCTAACATTTTCCTATAAATAGAGGGCTAAGTTAGAATTGAAAATCACACCAGAAACAAAGTTTTTCTCTTTCTCTCTAAATTATCGAGCGTATTCTTGTGAGTATACTTTGAGTGTTGCTATATCTCTTCGGGTTTTTATCGACACTATATCTAGAAATTCGATCGGAAATACGGTTATTTTGAGGTAAGGGTATTATTTTTTTCTTAAATGATATTTTTTCTTCAATATCATTATGTCGAAGTATTGGTGAACTTTTTTATCAAATTTGGAACTTGTTGTGTTGGGTACTATTCACGTATACGGACTTTATTCACGATATCTGACACTATTCACGAATACGACACTATTTACAGAAAAATAAAAAAATTTCTTTTTGTCCAAAATATCTATTCTGGATACTAGCTTTGATTGTATCCATGTTTTGATCATTCTTGAATTTTACACCAATATGATTATTTTTGAAGTATTTTTGGACATGGATAAAACAAAGTACGAATCCTTAATCCTTAATCCTAGTCATTTTGTTTCACTGGATTCGTTTCTTTAAAAATATTTTTCATCATCCTCAGTCCTAAATGGTGATATAAATGAATATCTTTGGCCTGTAGTGCAAAGATGAACAGGTGTTGAGATGAACATGACCAACTGGTGATACAAATGAATATCTTTGGCCTATAGTGCAAAGATGATTAAAGATGTATATTGATTGTTATTACAAGGATAAACTATTGATGATGGACTTTTAAACCTTAGAAGACAGTAGAATTCTTTCTCTACGTGACTCTTCTAATGGATTCTCAATTTCATTGCATTTGTTGATCTAAAACTTGTTGTTTATTGTATTTTATTAGATTTTTCCTGTTGAAGACTAACGATAATTTGTTGTATATTATCTTAGTCATAATATTCTTCTTTGGGCTAGTTGAGCTCACCCTTTTCCTTTTTGTTCCATTTTTCTTCTCGGGAGGTGAGAACATAGCGAGGATCGAGTCGGGGTATGGAGTGATGGTTCTAGGAAGATGTTTTATTTGTCCTCACTATTTACGTAAAATAGTGTATAAATAATTAATGAGGACTTATTTGGGTGTGTATATTGTCTAGAAGACAATATTTATATTCAAACTCACGAGTTGTATTGTCGTATTCTACGACATCTGTATTATCAAAGTTGTAGTTTGCTTTCTATACCATGTATTTTGGCGACTCGAGAATGGGTGTTGTATACCTATTTTGGGGGCGTCACGATTGGTATCGAGCTTAGGATATGATCTCTGGCGGAGATCTGGGGAATAGAACTAGGAGGGGAGAGGCGAGTAAATCCTTCCATTAGTGTGTCCTACCTAAGCTTATTTGTTGATCAGTAATAATATAGGATATTATGTGATATGTTAATTTGTTTAATTAACCCTTATTTTATGGCGGTATTTAAGAATGGTCACGAGAGCGTTAACAATGGAGTTTATGAGACCGTGGAGACGCCAAGGTACTCACCAACGAGGAGAACGTGTAACAAAGTTGCAATTTTCCTCCCTGTGAACAACGCCCACCGAGCAAATGATGAACGACGGGATGTTTAGAAGCTTTTTGCAGTTCATGCAAAATCGAGACGAGGAGACTCGTGTACAAAATACTGGGAGGAAATGATAGTGCGTGCGGTTTGTCACGGCCAAACAATTCAAAGAGTTGGGACCACCAGACGATTTCCATGGAAAGCCGGATCCGATCAAGGCAAAAACGTGGGTCAAGCAAATTACCAAGATATTCGATGTCTTGGGTTGCACGGAGGAACAGAAGGTTCCATTCGCCACCTTTATGTTTCGTGGTGAAGCTGATTCTTGGTGGGAATCGTAGGCGTACTGACCAGATGCACTTAACATGTCTTGGGAAAGATTTTGAATCTGTTCAATGACAAGTACTTTCGAAAGTATTCGTCATATGAAGGAGGTAGAGTTTATTAGACTCGAACAGAACAACATGACGGTGTCTCAGTACGAGGCATGGTTCGCAGAATTATCCAGGTTTCCACCTCATTTGGTGGAGAATGAGGAACGAATGACGCGTATGTTTCTGAGAGGTCTAAAACCAGAGATTCGTCAATACCTTATCTCTCATAAATTTTCTCTATATTCAGATGTTGTCAACAGGGCTCAGTTATTAGAGTGAGATAGTGAGTATACTCAACCGAGGGACCACAATCAGGGTAGTCATCAGAACAATGATAACCAGCGAGGAGGAAAGAATACGGACAAAGGCGGTAACCACTCAGGTGGTAATCGTGGACATGATAATAGGAGAGGTGACTCAAGTGGAAATTTCAGAAAGAGAAGATTCAACAATGACGGGAAGATATCAACGGCAGCACCAGCACCAACAACAAATGCTAGGGGAGGAGAACGACCGCCAGTTAGATGTTACAAATGCGGGAAGGAGGGACATATCAGCCCAAACTGTCCACAACAATCCAAGGTATGTTACAACTGTGGAAAGGAAGGCCACATCGCTCGAGATTGTACTATCGTGAAACCAAGTTCAGCAGGAGTGGTGATTCCAAGGGCTGTCCCGGATAAGTCGAAATCAGCGGTTCCTGGAAGAAGCGTTTGTCATTGGATTTGGACAAAACACGAGGAACCCAAACGAGGTGATCGGGTAAGCTAATCTTGAATTCTTGCGAAGTTTATACCTTACTAGATACCGGTTCTACCCATTCTTTTATCTCTCCTGCTTGTGCTCAACGTTTAAACTTGACTCCGGAGAAATTAGATTTTGATTTATCTGTTGAAACTCCGTTGGGTGAAAGCTTCGTTACATCTACAGTTTATAAATCTTGCATGATCCAAGTTGGCACTATCACATTACCTGTTGATCTTATCTCTTTAAAGATACTTGCTTTTGATGTGATTTTACGAATTGATTGGTTAACCACTCGTCATGCCAAAATTAATTATTTTCGTAAGGTTGTTAGTTTTCATATTCTAACTAAACTGTCATATGAATTCAAACCACTAAACCACTAAAATCGATCATTGTCATATCAAGCCACAAAGCTATTCGTTTATTGAAAAAGCGGATGTCAAGCTTTCTTAGCCCATGTTATGGATTTGAATAAAGACAAGTCGATTTGAATAATATTTACGTGGTTAGAGAATTCCACGATGTATTTTTCGAAGAGCTTCCGGTCTACCCCTTAACGTGATGTTGAATTCTTTATTGACCTTGAGCAAGGGTATAAAGCCCATTTCTAAAACCCCATATCGAATGGCTCTATTGAACTTGAGGAGTTAAAAGTCCAACTACTGAGGAGTTATTAGACATCGGTTTCATTCGGCCCTAGTACGTCTCCTTGGGGTGCTCTGTTTAATTCAGTAAAGAAGAAGAAAGGCGGGGAGTATGCGACTTTGTATTGACTATCGAGAATTGAACCATGTCACCATCAAGAATAGGTATCCGCTACCTCGCATTGATGACTTGTTCGACCGATTACAAAGGAGCGCAATTCTTTTCAAAGATCGATCTTCGTTCTGGATATCATCAGCTGAAGATTAAAACTGAGGATATTCCAAAGACGGCTTTCAAGACTCGATACGGGCATTATGAATTCTTGGTCATGTCTTTTGGATTGACTAATGCTCCTGCTGCTTTCATGGATATGATAAACCGTGTATTTAAGGAATATTTGGATCAATTCGTTGTTGTCTTTATTGATGACATCCTCATCTATTCCAAAAACTTTGAAGATCATGAGCACCATTTGAAGGTGGTACTACAAAGACTTCGTGAACACAAGCTTTATGCCAAGCTGAAGAAATGCGAGTTCTGGCTTGAGGAAGTAGCATTCCTTGGGCATGTGGTGTCAAAACAAGGAGTATCTGTTGACGTGAAGATTGAAGTAATACAAAGTTAGAGCAACCGAAGTCGGTGGCCAAGTACGACTTTACGGGCTTATTTGGTTATTATCGGAGATTTGTGGAAGGATTTTCTCGAATCGCTACTCAGATTAACTCGGTGACTCGGAAGGATGCAAAATTCTTATGGAGCGAGGAATGCGAGAAGAGCTTCCAAGAGCTCAAGAGGAGACTCATTTCGCAGACTGTTACGACAATACCATCTGGTTCGGATGGATTTGTTATTCATAATGATGCTTCCGGCAAGGGGTTAGGATGTGTTCTCATGCAACATGGGAAAGTCATAGCCTATGCCTCACGACAACTCAAAGAATATGAGAGGAATTATCCTACTCATGATGCAGAGTCAGCGATCGTGTTCGCGTTGAAGATATGGAGACACTACTTATGCGGGAGAAAGTAGAGATTTATACGGATCATAAAAGCCTCAAATATTTCTTCACCCAAAAAGAACTCAACATCTTAAGAACGACGTTGGCCGGAGTCATTAAAAGATTATGATCACACTATTCAATATCATCCCGGAAAAGTTTAACGAAGTAGTCGACGCATTAAGTAGAAGATCATATGCAAGTACGAGTGCGATATTGTCAACGCATAAAGGCCCATTTTGTATGACTTGCAAAGGATGGAGGTAGAATTAAAGACTCCGGGGACCCACATAATGATGGCGAATATACAAGTAGAGCCGACTTTAATCGATAAAGTTAAAAGTCGCTCAAGCTACGGACACGGGCCAATGATCGCGTATGAAGAAGAAAGTGCAAGAAGGAGCTATTAGGAAGCAAGAATTGATGAGGAAGGAATACTTGAGTCAATTCTAGACTTTGCGTTCTAACGATTACGACTGAAGCATAAAATCATGATGGAGGCACACAACACCCCGTTTGCAATCCATCACAGGGAGTACCAAAATGTATCATGATATTCAACATACATTTTGGTGGAACAATATGAAGAGAGAGATTGCGGAGTTTATCTCAAGATGTTTAACTTTGTCAACGTGTAAAGGCGGAGCATCAAGTGCCAAAAGGTCCATTGCAACCACTTGAGATTAGGAATGGAAATGGGAACACATTACTATGGATTTTGTTCTGAGGTCTTCCCAAAGTTTCTCAAGGCGTGATGCAATTTGGGTTATTGATGATAGATTAACCAAGTCCGCCCATTTCTTCCGATACGAGAGACTTATCCTTGAACGTCTTGCTCGTATATATGCGTGAATAAGATTATGCGATTGCATGGCATGCCAATATCCATAGTTTCGGATCGTGACCCGAGATTCACTTCAAGATTTTGGGTTAGCTTGCGAGAAAGCTATGGAGCGCGGATTTCTGATTGATTGACATACCATCCTCAAACAGACGGACAATCAGAGAGGACTATTCAAACCCTTGAAGATCTATTAAGACTCTGTGTCCTAGATTTCAAAGGAAGTTGGGATAAGTACCTACCACTGGTGGAATTCTCCTACAACAACAGTTATCAAGCAAGTATAGGCATGGCTCCATTTGAGGCGTTGTATGGACGAAAATGTCGTTCTCCAGTATGCTGGGACGAGGTGGGAGAAGCAACATTGTTGGGACCAGAATTAGTACGCATGACTACAGAAAAGATCCAAATGATTCGACAACGTATTCAAACTTCACAAGATCGTGAAAAAGAGTTATGCCGATCTTCATAGAAAGGACGTGGAGTTTAATATTGGAGATCATGTATTATTACGTATTGCTCCATGGAAAGGAGTTACAAGATTTGGGAAAAGAGGAAAGCTCAATCCAAGGTTTGTTGGTCCATTTGAGATTCTTGACCGAATAGGAAAGCGTAGCCTATAGACTCGCGTTACCTCCAAGTATGTCTCATGTTCACAATGTATTCCATATATCTATGCTTCTTAAATATGTGAAAGACCAAACCACATTATTGCATTAGAACCAGACGAGATAGTGAAGATTTAACTCACGAGGAGATACTGTTGAGATTTTGGATAGGAAAGAGCATGTCTTACGCCTGACGAAGGTTATACCACAAGTTAAGGTTTTGTGGAGAAACCATGCAATTGAGGAAATGACATGGGAGTTGGAATCGGAGATGAAAGTGAGGTACCCTCACCTTTTCGATATACCAGGTACGTACGTCAATTTCGAGGACGAAATTTCATAAGGAGGGGAGGTTGTAAGACCCCAACTTATTATAAATAAAATTGAATTTTCCTTTATTCATTATTCTAAATTAATAAGGGTTAATTTGATATAATTCTTTGGTTATGGGTGAAATGTGCAAAGTTTACAAAATAAACAAGTGGTTATAAAATATTCATTATTGTCGGGGAATATTCGTTTGGTCGTGGAATATTCTTTTTGTCGGGAATCTCCGTCGCATTTACTTGATTGATCATTGGTGGGCCCCATAACGGAAAAGCGGTTGGATGAAGGAAAACGACAAAGATTAAGTTTTATAAATAACGACGTAAATTGTTATCGTTAACAACTTTGTTGGGTTACACGGTGGTTAAAATCGAATACGCTGGCGCATAAAAGAGAGTATTTGCGGATTGCATGTATTATTGAATTATTGATCCTTACGTAAGAAGGCACTACTCAATAATTGTTACTGATGAGTTACTATTCAATATTATATTTTATTGATTCAATAATTTGCGTTGATATTTTGTATTCTTTGTTGTTTCAATAATTGTCATTACGGTATTTTTCATTATCAAATCAATAATTCATATTATTTGAATAATATTATCGAGATAACATTATTGGCAATGTCTAGAAAGTTACATTTAAGGAGAGGTTTGGTGACCTAATCATGGCGCCCAAGAAGGAGAAATTCTTATTGGAAAGCCCCTCTTTTCCACAGGAACGGCTGGTTGTCGAAGATTGTGATTACGTAATATTATTTTTAAATAAGTAATTATTGATTATTATGATAAAGAAATATTTATTTTATGTGGATATAGATGGAGAAAATTTTTAATGTGACAATTGTTGAAAATTAATATTTTATCTTTTTCGATAAAATAATTCATTTAAATATATTATTTTAATAATATATTACGGTGATATTTTATAATGAATGTGGGATATATGATTATATGAGGAGGTAGAGTATTTTGTGGCATTAAATGTTTTAATATATGTTTTGTGTGTTGGTGGACACAATTCTTGATGAAAATTTATTATAGGATCGTAAAATCGCCTGTTTGTGGATTTCGGTCAATTTTGTTTGGAATTTGGAAAAATTTCTTCTCCAAAGTTGTAGAGAATAGAATTTCCCATGGAAAGTCATGAGTTTCAAATTTTTTCCGATAAACGAGCTATTTTCTACTAATTATTGAAGTTTCAAAAGATAAAATAATTTTATTAAATAATGGGTGGGACCCACTCTTGTTTGAACATGTGTAATGGCTGTTGGAAATTGGGTCAAGGTTGGTTGGTGGCTGAATTAGTCTTTAGGCATGCGTAGAAATAAGTTTTGTAATAATATTAATTTATTAATTTAGTCTCCTTTGGCGTTCTAACATTTTCCTATAAATAGAGGGCTAAGTTAGAATTGAAAATCACACCAGAAACAAAGTTTTCTCTCTTTCTCTCTCTAAATTATCGAGCGTATTCTTGTGAGTATACTTTGAGTGTTGCTATACTCTGGTATGGGTTTTACACAAGACTATATCCAAATTCAATCGAAATACGGTTATTTTGAGGTAAAGGGTATTATTTTCTTCTTAAATGATATTTTTCTTCAATATCATTATTAGAAGTATTGGTGAACTTTTTTTATCAAATTTGGAACTTGTTGTGTCGGGGTACTATTCACGTATACGGCACTATTCACGTATACGACACTATTCACAAATACGGCACTATTTACCGAAAAATAAAAAAAATTTCTTTTTGTCCAAAATATCTATTCTGGATACTAGCTTTGATTGTATCCATGTTTTGATCATTCTTGAATTTTACACCAATATGATCATTTTTGAAGTATTTTTGGACATGGGTAAAACAAAGTACGAATCCTTAATCCTTAATCCTAGTCATTTTGTTTCACTAGATTCATTTCTTTAAAAATGTTTTTCATCATCCTCAGTCCTAAATGGTGATATAAATGAATATCTTTGGCTTTGAAAGGTGCAAGATGAGCAGTGTTGAGATGAACATGACCAATCTGGTGATACAAATGAATATCTTTGGCCTATAGTGCAAAAAAGATGATTACAGATGTATATTGATTGTTATTACTGAGGATAAACTATTGATGATGGACTTTTAAACCTTAGAAGACAGTAGAATTCTTTCTCTACGTGACTCTTCTAATGGATTGTTGTTTTCGCTGCATTTGTTGATCTAAAACTTGTTGTTTATTGTATTCTATTAGATTTTTCCCTGTTGAAGACTAACGATAATTTGTTGTATATTATCTTAGTCATAATATTCTTTACTAGGCTAGTTGAGCTCACACTTTTCCTTTTTGTTCCATTTTTCTTCTCAGGAGGTGAGAACATAGCAGGATCGAGTCGGGGTATAGAGTGATGGTTCTAGAAAGATGTTTTAGCTGTCCTCACTATTTCTGTAAAATAGTGTATGAATAATTAATGAGGACTTATTTGGGTGTGTATATTGTCTAGAAGACAATATTTGTATTCAAACTCACAGTTGTATTGTCGTATTCTACACGACATCTGCATTGTCAAAGTTGTAGTTTGCTTTCTATACCATGTATTTTGGCGACTCAGAATGGGTGTTGTATACCTATTTTGGGGGCGTCACATGTTCAATAACAGTTTGAGATAGAAAACTTGCTCAATCAAAAGAATAAAGCTGCACAAGGTAATAATAGAACTAGCTCAACGAAAATGTAGAGTTAGAAAGCTTGCTCAATGTAAAACGAGAAGTTTAGAAACTTGCCTCGAGCGTAAGCTATAAAATTAAACTCATGATCACCTACACATAGGTTTAGAAGCACAATACCTATTAGATATACTAACATTCACGTACCATATAAATTTCTAGTTAGACTTATTATATCAGCATAGTTTCATGCTAACATACACATTTCAAAATTTCCAAGTGTTAACATCACAACACTAACCAAGTTATAACATAACATGTTCATAGCTTATAATAATTTAAAACTTTGAAATTACTAACCACCTAACATGATTCTGTTTTAACTATATTATTACATGTTTAATGCCTTAACACAACCTTAGACCAAGTTATAGGGGTGTTACAAAGTCTGCAGAGATAACAAAATAAACTGTCCCAGAACAGGTTATGGCGCAGCTGTGCCATACACATACCTAGGACCACAAGGCGGTGATGGCTTTTTTTTCCTTGGCACCGGTATAGACTATTTATTTGGTACACAGATTAAAGGTAGAGGCGGTGATGCGATGAGCCAGGCTTTAGCCCAACAAACATGAATTTCACCAACTAGACAGTAATATCAAAACATACAATTGATACCAAACTATTGTTAACATATTCCTCAACATAGAACAATTTATCATCAACTATACGAATTGAATTTTTCAAATATCATGTTTTCATACAAAACTCAATTTTCTTGACATTCATTCTAAAAACCATCACTGTAATCTCTATACTTGGCCAAATCGTTTCGTTCAAATTACATTATGCTCGTTTCTTAATGAACTGACATATACAAGATCCAATTTGTAGATTAATATACAACTTGACCACTAAAAATTGGTATTTCATAAGCCATATAGAAAATATATAAACTATCAAGATTTTCTACTGTTATAACGAAAATTAGCGTGAAATCTCTTGTTTAACATAAACTTTAATCATCATAAACACGTATAAACACCATACATCCACAATTCAACAATTGATTTTACAGAACATGAGAAAATTCTTGTCATTAAACACATATACATGTATATAATATAGAGATTATGGAACATACCTTCAATTAGCTTGCACAACCTTGCAATTACCGACAATTCTCTCAGGTTTCAATCTCAAACGCTCTCAATTCTCTCTGTAATTCTCTTAGTCTTAGCAACTAGAATGAAAAACACTGATAGCTATAGTGCATAAACTCAACTGATAGACAAGCGTAGGAAATAAAACTGATAATCTTAATACGCCAACTTAATTAAAATGGCAGTTACAAAACTAACGTATATATTATAATTATATTTGGGAAACTGTTAAATCCAAAATAGAAAATGTTATTTCCACAACAAAAGTGTTGTTATAGATCCTATAGCGACGGTGAAAACCGTCGCTATACATCTACAACGACACTTTTATTGTGGAAATAACAAAAAGCGTTGTGAATTTAACAATTCCCTACATTTATTATTTTATGTAAATTCAAAAATTAGAAATTGAAAAGCCACAAGGCTTTGTTTGGCAAAACCCTTTAAATTTTAAAGAATTAATATATTAAGCCTTGTTTGGCAAAAACTAAATTAAACCTTTTTAATTTATTTTAATAAACACTTTAGTTTATAATTTATAATTATATATTATTTATTTGGATCTTCATATCCAACATTAACCAATTAAATTAATCACATACTATATTTTAATTAAATATATCATTTTAGCAAATATCACAAAATTATAATTTTCATTATAACTTTATTTAATAATTTAATATACCATCTAAATTATTAAATCAACACAACAATATAACATCTAATGTTATATTATAACTCTCTAAATTATAAATTAATTTAATTTAGAAAATTCTCTAATAAATTTAGATTCAACAATCGTCACATCAATAAAATATTTATTTAACAAGAAACACCTCAAATAAATATTTATATAACTCAATAAATATTTAAATTATAATTTGAAATTTCGGATTGTTACAGAGCCTCTATTTCAGCTATTGGATTTGATATTGACTCGGTTATGGAGATTGACTCCTTCTTTACGATCTAAGGGTATCCTAATTCTTTTCCTACCTAACCTTTACACATAAGTTATCCTGATTAGCAAATAATATATACACACAACAAATAATAGTTTTATTTAAGTTATCTTTTAATTTTGTTTGATGATGAATTTATTCAATTCATTTCCTTTTAAACTCGATATGAGTTATTTGTATTTTTAATGTTTCCCTCTATCCCACCTAAGGTTTCTAACCTTAAAGCTCTGATACCATGATGTAACGCCCCCAAATTCAGGTACTTGAAACCCGAACTCGGTGCTTTACGATACCATTTCATTAAACGAAATAATAATAATAATATAAATATCAAACTTAATTTGCATACATCAGAGTTATCTAATCCCAGTTTCTCAACCTTAACTACTTTACAATTACATGATAATTATAAAAATCATTGTCTTAATATAATCTAATTATTACATAAGATACCATAGAGTTTATTCTGCTAGCTTTCCCTTTCCTTTGTTCTGGTTTGAACCTTCAAGTTGATCACGCTTAGTTGAAAATATTTACATTTAAAGCAAGAATTAGCATTTGGGTGCCCAGCAAGTAATAGCTGACAATAAACATTAGCTGAAAGAAGTAAATGTTTTCTTTGAAAGGCACTTCTACAACGAATCAACAGTTGTGAAGTAAACTGAAACAATTCTAATCAACATATCAAATGTATTTCAAATTTTGAAACTACGTACTGACTATAATTGGTGAACAGTCGATATACTATGAACTTTGTTTTCTATTTTAGATACTCAATTGAATAACAAGAATTAATTATATGCAATAACAAAGTGTAATATTTTCCAGAGTTTATGCTGAGTGATCCCTAAGGATCTTGAACTTCCCTTCTCGAGTAACTATCAAAGGTTTACTTTGATATACCCAGGTGTATCAGATAACCATAAAGATTAAATCATACCCCTCTACAAGTATAATAACTTATCAGCTTAATTATACCCTATATTATGCATAATACTTAAAACGCGCGCAATGGCCGAATATACGACCAAAAATCTCCCCTTTTATATTAAAAGGTTGTTCTTCTCAACCTTATAACCAAAATTTGAATTATAGCAACGAAATACTACGATTTCAAAAATCTAATCACTTTTTCGATCTAGCCGAAACAATTGGCTTCGATCTGTCAATAATAATTGAGTTTTATTCTTGAACCTATCAAGTTCTAATCAAATGTTCGTCTAGCTAGAATAATTAGCTAAGACATATCACAACGCTATTTTTAAATCTATGTCTAGCCGAGTCAAATAGCTTAGACAACTTTTAAGTCAATGTATACATACTGTAAACCAAAACTATGTATCAACATGTGATTAAATACAATAAATTATCCAAGTGAGTACACTTGTATAACCATGCTTAGAAATTAACAAACATAATATATAAATCTTGATCATATGGTAATACTATATTGGCAAACATTGATTAAATGGAATCCAAAAACTGGCATGATTTCAAGAGTATAGATAAATAGAGTTCTGAAACTGACTTACACATGACCATTGAATAAAGTAAATGCAAAGGGTAGGATACTTGCCTGGTCTGCTGCTTACAATTACACAACTTAGTTTTATCTTTTATACCAAAACTTATCATTAATAAGATCCAAGTGAGACAAAAGAACAAATATTAGGGATTCGCACTTTAGACAATCCAAGTTCAAAAATACTCCATAATAAACCGTAATGGAGTAAAGTTCAAGAATGAAGATCAAAACATGGATACAATCAAAAATAGTACCCATAATAGACATCTTGGACAAAGAATAAAATTTTAATTTTTCTGTAAATAGTGTCATATTTGTGAATAGTGTTGTATACGTGAATAGTGTCGTATACGTGAATAGTGCCGTATACGTGAATAGTAACCCTGACACAAAAATAGAAGAATTTCACAAGAAAAATCTTACCAATATTCCGGCATAATGGTATTGAAAGAAATAATATCATTTATAAAAAAATAACATCCCTTACCTCAAAAAGACAAAGACTTTCGATTGGAATATTGGATATAGTCTTTCAAGGAACTTGCATCAGTATAGCAACACTCAAAGTATCAAAATACTCACAAGAATACGCTCGATAATATAGAGAAAACTTGGGTTTACGGTGTGATTTTCAATTCTAACCTAAGCACCCTATTTATATGAAAATGCTTAGAACACCAAAGCAGAAAATTTAATAAAGTATTATTATTTTTTAATAAAATTCCTACGCATATGGAAAAAGTGGGGCCCACCATATGGAAAAAACATTTTTCTTAAAAAAATATTTTAAACTCCAAAAATCAATTATTCCAGAACTTTAATAATTCATAATAAATAGCCCTTTTATTAGAAAAATTCAAATCTTATTTCAATTCCATAGGAAATTCAATTCTCTACAACTTTGTAAGTTTAAGTTTTTCCAAATTCCAAGCAGAAATTGACCGAAATCCATATACAGACGATTTTACGGGCATATAATCCAATTTTAGTCATAAAATGGGGCCCACCGACATGCTTAACATATTTTTAACTTTTATTGTAACAAAAATACTCTTCCTCCTCATTTATTCATATATATCACACATTCAATGTAAAAATATCACCATTATTATATTATTATAATATAATAATATATTTAAATAAATTATTTTATCAGAAAAGATAAAATATCAATTTTCAACAATTATCATTTTTCTAAAAATTCCTCCATTTCTATCCACATAAATAAATATTTTCTTTATCATATACATCAATAATTAATTATTCATAAATAATATTATAGAATCACAATAATGCCAACCAGGTCGTTCCCAGGAAAGAGGGGGCTTTCCAATAAGGATTTCTCCTTACTGGCGCGCAATTAGGTGACAAAACCTCTCCTTAGACAGAACTTCCTTAGACATTGCCAATAATGCTATCTAATAATATTATTCAAATAATATGAATTATTGATCTGATAATGGAAAATACTGTGTAGTGACAATTATTTAAACAACAATAATATAAAATATCAACGTAGCAATTATTGAATCAATAAAATATTGAACAGTAATTACTGTAATAATTAATGAGTAGTGCCTTCTTACGTAAGAATCAATAATTGGTGCAATATCATGTGCTACTGTGCAACAACATGTATTACTGTGTTCTAACCATCGGGTATTCCAACAGTGTTAACGGTAACAACTACATCGTTATTTATAAAAACTTATACTTTTCATTTTCTTCATCCAATCGCTTTCTGTTATGGGGCCCACACAAGGCTGCGTCCACAAAACTCCCAGGTATTGCAACTCCCAGGTCATTTTCTCAACTCCCAGGTCATTTTCTCAATAGCATGGTTCCGTTTCCAACTCCCAGGTCATTTTCTCAATAGCATGGTTTCTCCACAAAACTTTGACTTGTGGTATGACCTTTGTGCGTAGGACATGCTCCTTCCTATCCAAGATCTTGACAGGTACCTCATCGTACGTTAAATCTTCAGCTACTTCATCTGGTTCTAACTCAATAATGTGGTTTGGGTCTTTCACATACTAACAAAGCATAAATATGTGAAAAAATTATGAACACGAGACATACTTGGAGGTAACGCGAGTTTATAGGCCACATTTCCTACTCGGTCAAGAATATGAAATGGACCAATAAATCATGGATTGAGCTTTCCTCTTTCTCCAATTCTTATAACTCCCTTCCATGGAGCAACACGCAACATGCAACAATACATGATCCCCAATACTAAATTCCACGTCCTTTCGATGAAGATCCGCATAACTTTTTTGTCGATCTTGTGTCGTTTGTATATGTTGTCGAATCATTTGGATCTTTTCTATAGTAATATGTACCAACTCTGGTCCCAACAATGTTGCTTCACCCACCTCATCCCAACATACTGGAGAGCGACACTTTCGTCCATACAATGCTTCGAATGGAGCCACACCTATACTTGCCTAGTAATTATTATTGTAGGAGAATTCCACCAATGGTAAATATTTATCCCAACTCCCTTTGAAGTCTAGGACACAAAGTCTTAATAGATCTTCAAGAGTTTGAATACTCCTTTCTGATTGTCCATCTATTTGAGGATGGTATGCCGAACTAAATCATAAATCTGTGCCCATAGCTTTCTGCAAGCTAACCCAAAATTGTGAAGTGAATCTTGGGTCACGATCCGAAACTATTGATATTGGCATGCCATGCAATCTCACAATCTCATTTACGTACATACAAGCAAGACGTTCAAGGGAATAAGTCTCCCGTATCGGCAAGAAATGAGCAGATTTAGTTAATCTATCAATAATAACCCAAATTACATGTATGCCTTGAGAAACCGTGGGAAGACCCATAACAAAATCCATGGTAATGTGTTCCCACTTCCATTTCGAAATCTCAAGTGGTTGCAATGGACCATTAGGCACTTGATTCTCTGCCTTTACACGTTGACAAGTTAAACACCTCGAGATAAACTTCGCGATCTCTCTCTTCATATTGTTCCACTAAAATGTATGTCGAAGATCACGATATATTTTGGTACTTCTAGGATGAATTGCAAATGGTGTATTGTGTGCCTCCATCATGATCTTGTACTTCAAATCAGAGTCGTTAGGAACACAAACTCTAGAGTTGACTCAAAGTATTCCTTCTTCATCGATTCTTATTTTTGGGATAACACCTTCTTGTACTTTCTTCATCATACGCATCAGCTCCGGGTCTATGGCTTGAGCAACTTTAACTTTATCGGTTAAAGTTGGTTCTATGTGTATACTTGACATCATCGCATGGGTCCCCGAATTCTTGAATTCTATCTTCATCTTTTGTAAATCACACAAAATGGGCCTTTGTGTTGACAACATCGCACTCGTTCCCGCATATGATCTTCTACTCAACGCGTCAGCTACCACGTTCACTTTTCCAAGATGGTATTGAATGGTATGGTCATAATCTTTCAACAGCTTGAGCCAACGTCGTTGCCGCATGTTGAGTTCCTTAGGTGATGAAATATTTGAGGCTTTTATGGTCTGAATATATCTCCACTTTCCCCCCATATAGATAGTGCCTCCAGATCTTTAG
The DNA here is from genome assembly GCA_020205605.1 of Panax ginseng. Lineage (NCBI taxonomy): Eukaryota > Viridiplantae > Streptophyta > Magnoliopsida > Apiales > Araliaceae > Panax > Panax ginseng. The sequence continues at coordinate 80,535,079 of CM035135.1, read as the reverse complement.
CGCAAAAATGACTTCTGCCAACTCTAGATCATGAGTAGGATAATTCCTCTCATATTCTTTAAGTTGTCGCGAGGCATAGGCTATGACTTTCCCATGTTGCATGAGAACACATCCTAACCCTTTGCCTGAAGCATCGCTGTAGATAACAAATCCATCCGAACCAGATGATATTGTCAAAACAGGTGCTGAAATAAGTTTCCTCTTAAGCTCTTGAAAACTCTTCTCACATTCCTCGCTCCATACGAATTTTGTATCTTTTCGAGTCAGTTGAGTTAACGGAGTAGCGATTCGAGAAAATCCTTCCACGAATCTCCGATAATAACCAGCTAAGCCCAGAAAAGCTACGTACTTTGGTCACCGACTTCGATTGCTCCCAACTTTGTATTTCTTCAATCTTCGTCGGGTCAATAGATACTCCATGTTTTGACACTACGTGCCCAAGGAATGTTACTTCCTCAAGCCAGAACTTGCATTTCTTTAACTTGGCACATAGCTTATTTTCACGAAGCCTTTGGAGTACCAGTTTCAAATGGTGCTCATGATCTTCACGACTTTTGGAATATATAAGGATGTCATCAATAAAGACAACAACAAACTGATCAAAATATTCCCTGAATACTCGGTTCATCATATCCATAAAAACTGCAGGAGCATTAGTCAATCCAAAAGACATGGCTAAGAATTAATAATGCCCGTACCGAGTTCTAAAGGAAGTCTTTGGAATATCCTCAGTTATAATCTTTAATTGATAATATCCAGAATGAAGATCAATCTTTGAAAAGAATTATGCTCCTTGCAACTGGTCAAACAGGTCATCAATGCGAGGTAGTAGATACCTATCCTTGATGGTGACATGGTTCAATTCTCGATAGTCAATACAAAGTCGCATACTCCCGTCTTTCTTCTTTACAAATAAAACAGGAGCACCCTAAGGAGATGTACTAGGACGAATAAAACCGATGTCCAACAACTCCTGTAGTTGGACCTTTAACTCCTGAAGTTCAATAGGAGCCATTCGATATGGGGTTTTAGAAATTGGCTTTATACCAGGTTCAAGGTCAATAAAGAATTCAACTTCATATTCTGGGGGTAGACCGTGAAGTTTTTCAGGAAATACATCAGGAAATTCACTAACAACAGAAATATTATTCAAATCTGACGTGTCTTTATTCAAATCCATAACATGGGCTAAGAAAGCTTGACATCCGTTTTTCAATAAACGAATGGCTTTATGGCTTAATATGACAGTGATTGATTTTAGTGGTTTAGTTGCTTGAATTCGCATAACAGGTTGGTTAGGAATATTAAAACTAACAACCTTACGAAAATAATCAATTATGGCATGATGAGTAGTTAACTAATCAATCCCTAAAATCACGTCAAATGCAAGTATCTTTAAAGAGATAAGGTTAACAGGTACTGTGATGGTGCAAAATTGGATCAAACAAGATTTATAAACAGTGGATGTAATGAAAGTTTTTCCTAACAGAGTCTCCACAGATAAGTGAAAGTCTAATTTCTCTGGAGTCAAGTTTAAACGTTGAGCACAATTAGGAATGATAAATGAATGTGTAGAACCGATATCTAGTAAGGTATAAACTTCACAAGAATTTATGATTAGCTTACCCATGATCACCTCATTTGGGTTCCTCACATTTTGGCCAGTCACTACAAACGCTCTTTTAGGAATCGCTGACTTTGACTTTTCTGGGATAGCCTTTTGAGTCACCATCCCCGCTGGACTAGGTTTCGTTACAGTACAATCTCGAGCGATATGTCCTTCCTTTCCACAATTATAACATACCTTGAACTATTATGGATAGTTTGGGCTGATGTGTCCCTCTTTTCCACATTTATAGCATAAAACTGGTGGTCGTTCTCCTCCTTTAGAAATAGTTGATGCTGGTGCCGATGTCTTAACATTGTCATTATTGAATCTCCTCTTTTTGAACCTTCCACTTGACTCGCCTCTCCTATTATCATGACCACGATTACCACCAGAGTGGTTACTGCTTTTGTCTGAAATTTTCCCTCCCTGCTGGTTATCATTGCTCCGATGAATGTTGTCACCGGTATGACCCTGGTTGTGGTCCCTCGGTTGAACGTACTCATTATCTCGCTCTAATAATTGAATCATGTTGACAACATCTGAATATAGAGAAAATTTGTGAGAAATGAGATATTAACATATATCGAGTTTCAAACCTCTCAGAAACATTCGCGTCATACATTCCTCATTCTCCACCAAATGGGGTGCAAACCTGGATAACTCCGCCAACTTCGCCTTGTATTGGGACACAGTCATGTTTTTCTATTCCAATTTAGTAAACTCTACCTCCTACATATGACGAATACTTTCAGGAAAGTACCTGTCATTGAACAGTTTTTGAAATGTCTCCCAAGACATTCTAAGTGCGGCTGGATGGGTACGCTTCATAGATTCCCACCAGTAATATGCCTCACTATGGAACATAAAGGTGGTGAATGGAACCTTCTGTTCCTCTGTGCATCCCAAGACATCGAATATCTTGCTAATTTGCTTGACCCACGTTTCTGCCTTAATCGGATCTGCTTTCCCCAGAATTCTGGTGGTCCCAACTCTTTGAACTGCTTGGCTGTGACCAGCTGTGGGTTGCCATTGTTTCTACCTGTAGTTTGAACAGGAGTTTCCCTCGTCTGGTTTTGCATAAACCGTAAAAAGCTTCTAAACATCTCATCGTTTATCGTCTGCTCAGTGGTGCTGTTTACATGAGGAACATTGTCGGCCTGTTGCACGTTCTCCTCGTTGGTGATTAATGGTGTCTCCACGGTCTCATTTACTCCATCGTTAATATTTTCAGCTGCCATTCTTAAATACTTTCACAAAATAAGGGTTAATTAAAGAAATTGACATGCAACATAATAACCCTATACTTTGACCAACCAATAAATAAACTTAAATAGGACATACTAGCAAAGGATTTGTTCGTCTCTCCCCTCCTAGTTCTATTCCTTGATCTACATCAGAGACCATATCCCTAAGCTCTGATACCAACTGTGACGCCCCTAAAATAGGTATACATCACCCATTCTGAGTCGCCAAATACATGGTACAGAAATAACTACAACTTTATTAATACAATTGTCGTGCAAAATACGACAACACATAAACTGTGAGTTTAGATACAAATATTTTCTTCTAGACAATATCCACACTCAAATAAGTCCTCCTTACAATTATTGATACATTATTTTATAAAAATAGTGAGGACTACTAAAAAAACTTTCTAGAACCATCACTCCATACCCCGACTAGTACTCGCTACATTCTCGCCTCTTGAGAAGAAAAAATGGAACAAAAAAGAAAAGGGTGAGCTCAACTAGCTCAGTAAAGAACATTATGAGTAAGATAATATAGAACAAATTATAGTTAATCCTCAACAGGGATAAATTTGATATAATATGATAGAAAACAAGTTTCAGATCAATATTCGCAGCGAAAATAATAATTCATTAGAAGAGTTAAGTAGAGAATGAAATCTACTAACATCTATGAATTTAAAAGTCCATCATCAATATTTTATCCCTGTAACATAAATTAATATTCATTTTGAATCAAATATTCATCTTTGCACTACATGCCAAAGATATTCACCAGTTGGTCATGTTCATCTCAACACCTATTTATCTTTCCACTACGGGCCAAAGATATTCATCAGAAAATAATTCATCTTTGCACTACAGGCCAAAGATATTCAGTTATATCATCATTTAGGACTGAGGATGATGAAAAATATTTTAAAGAAAACCAATCCAGTGAGGCAAAAGAACAAATATTAGGGATTCACACTTTAGACAATCCAAGTTCAAAAATACTCCATAATAAATCGTAGTTGAGTAAAATTCAAGAATGAAGATCAAAACATGGATACAATCAAAAATAGTACCCATAATTGGCATCTTGGACAAAGAATGAAAATTTAATTTTTCTGTGAATAGTGCCGTATTCGTGAATAGTGTCGTATACATGAATAGTGTCGTATACGTGAATAGTAACCCCGACACAAAAAGATAAGAATTTCACAAGAAAATTTTTACCAATATTCCAACATAATGACATTTAAAGAAATAATATCATTTATAAAAAAAATAACATCCCTTACCTCAAAAAGACAGTACTTCTGACTGGAATACTGGATATAGTGTTGTAGGAACTTGCACCGTATAACATCACTCAAAGTATCAAAATACTCACAAGAATACGCTCGATAATATATAGAGAGAAAACTTCAATTTCTGGTGTGATTTTCAATTCTAACCTAAGCATCCTATTTATAGGAAAATGCTTAGAACACCAACGCATAAAATTTAATAAAATATTATTATTTTTTAATAAAATTCCTACGCACACCAAAGACATCTGATTTCAGCATTTACCACATGCAAGTGACGCCCACCAAATGGAAAAAACGTTTTTCTTAAAAAAAACATTTTAAACTTCAAAAATCAATTTTTCCGGAATATCAATAATTCATAATAAATAGCCTTTTTATCAGAAAAATTTGAATCTTATGTCCACTCCATAGGAAATTAAATTCTCTACAACTTTGTAAGATTAAGTTTTTCCAAATTACAAGCAGAAATTGACCGAAATCCACATACAAACGATTTTACGAGCTATAATCCAATTTTAGTCACAAAATGGGGCCCACCAACATGCTTAACATGTTTTTAACAATTATTATAACAAAAATACTCTTTCTCCTCATTTATTCACATATCACACATTCAATGTAAAAATATCACCATTATTATATTATTATAATATAATAATATATTTAAATAAATTATTTTATCAGAAAAGATAAAATATCAATTTTCAACAATTATCATTTTTCTAAAAATTCCTCCATTTCTATCCACATAAATAAATATTTTCTTTATCATATACATCAATAATTAATTATTCATAAATAATATTATAGAATCACAATAATGCCAACAGTGTCGTTCCTGAGAAAGAGGGGCTTTCCAATAAGGATTTCTCCTTACTGGCGCGCAATTAGGTGACCAAACCTCTTCTTAGACAGAACTTTCTTAGACATTGTCAATAATGCTATCTAATAATATTATTCAAATAATATGAATTATTGATCTGATAATGGGAAATACTGTGCACTGACAATTATTGAAATAACAAAAATATAAAATATCAACATAGCAATTATTGAATCAATAAAATATTAAACAGTAATTAGTGTAACAATTATTGAGTAGTGCCTTCTTACGTAAGAATCAATAATTGGTGCAACATCGTATTTCTCTCTTGCAACAATGCGTATTATTGTGTTTTAACCAGGGTGGTATTCCAACAGTGTTTGATAAAGAATAACTACACCATTATTTATAAAAACTTATACCGCTCGTTTTTCTTCATCCAATCGCTTTTCGTTATATGAGTCCCCATTAAATTTTGCTATTGTCGTAAATGCGAATATTCCCGACGAAGAAGAATATTCCACGACCAAACGAATATTCCCCGACAACAATGAATATTTTATAACCACATGCTTATTTAAGATATTTGCGCATTTTATCCATAACTAACTACATTAATCAAATCAACCCTTACTATTTCAAAATAATAAATAGAAGAAATTCAATTTCATTTATAATAAGTTGGGGTCATACAATAACACACAATACTGCTATTTACAGTCAACACATAGCCTAAGCACATTATCACATAGATTTAACAGTTATTAAATCACAAACAAACACATATCTAGTCAAATTATTTAAGTCCAGAACAATTTTTGAAATATTTTGGTGTATCGACGACTTTATCGGGTATTTATCAAGTTAAAACTCTATTCTGTAGTTCAATATCCATTTAAACTATTTAAATATTAGTCATATTATTTTTCATAGACTTATAATTATTTTTAAACAATTATTATAATTTATCATGATTTTTCAAACAATGAAATCATTTTTAAATAATTTAAATATTAAATAATTCTATTATCATTAATATTTAATTAATATTAAAATATTAATGAAACCATTGCCAAAATATTAAAGTTATTTATAATAACTAAATTTTATTTTACAATATTAATATTACCCTTCAATAATTGTTAAAATCATTTTTAAATAATTACCTTTAATACTTAAATATTAATGCATTATTTATCAAAATATTAAAAGTCATTAATTATAAGTTCAAATATTTTAATTCATTTATATCCTTTTTAAATGATTTTTAAATTAATAAAATCATTTTCAAACTATTTATTTAATATAATTAATAAATAAATCTAAAATCATTAATAATAAATTATTAATGAAATTATCCTTTACATATTAAAAGATATATATTAAAATCATTTTTAAACAATTTATTTTCATTTAAAATGATTTTTATAATATTAAAATCATTTTTAATTAATTTATTTAATATAATTATTAAATAAATCTAAATATCATTAATATCAAATAATTATCGAAATTTACTTTAAAATATAAAAGTTATATTTTATAACTTAAAATATTTTACAACACTTAAATCATTTTTATATGATTTTAAATTATTAATTCTATTTTTCTATAATTTATTTAATACATTTATTAAATAAATTAATGACCATTAATATTAATTAATTAATGAAATTCATCACATAATATTAAAAGTTATCAAAAATAACTTAAAATATTTTCTAACACAATAATATATTTTAAATAATTTTTCATGTATTAAAATCATTTTTAAATAATTTATTTAATATTATAATTAAATAAATTAAATACCATTAATATTCAAAAATATTAAATATATATGAAATATATTCCAAATTATTAAAAACTCATTTTAGGTTTTAAAATAATTTTTAGTAATTTATTATGAATTTTTCATAATTAAAAACTATTTAATACTAATTATTTAATAAAAATAATTAATTTTGCAAATAAGCGTCATCAAGCTAAAGGGTGCCTCTGAGTTTATACGAACTTCGCTTATAGATTTTCTTGGCGTTTTTTGAGCCCGCTTTAGAAATTCATGTATGTACTATCAAGGTACTAGGTTTGACTAGCTATAAATCATGGATCTTGATGTATCTGGGTTCGATTATGTGTTAAGATTATAGTATTGATGTAATACTACAACCCTAAACAAACATCATGTCCATTATATAACAAATCAGAAAGATATGGGCCCTCAAAAACCTTGTCAGGCTTGTTTTTCATTTTCTGGGTTTCCTAGAAATGAAGAACAACTAAGGTATCTACTTTGCAAGCCTTGAATCTAGAGTTCTGGACTTTCTCAGTGTAATATTAAGGTTCAATCGTGTAGTATTCATGACAGGTTACAATAATATATCACCAAATTAGTATAACAAACACAAATCTAAGAGATCTAAGCTGGTCAAAGTAGTGGTCAGGAACCGGGTCGTGAATTTTTTGGGTTTTTCAGAAAGTTCTTAAGGCTGATGGTCAACTCAAGTTTGACCACTAATATCTTGGGTTCTGTTATGGATCTTTGTAATCTAGAAGCATGGATATGTAGTACTTATACCAGTCTACAAGATCAGAAAAATAACTTGACCAAATTGAAAAACAACAGAAAGATCTAGAGCTTCAAAAGTGGCTGTGAGAAATTATGTGTTTCTGGGTTGCCCAGAAACACAGTTTTTCCTGATTAGTCAACTCACTTTGACCACTCATATCTTGAGTTCTAGACATGATGTGACCATGTTTCCAATTCCAGATCATAGTCTACATGGCATACTACACATATACAACTTAAAACACCATAAATCATTAACATAGAAGAATCTAGAGGTCTTGACATTAGCTTGTCAGACCATATATCCAACTTTTCCAGATTTTAGAAATCTTTAAATTCATGAATCTAGATGGTATGGATCTATGTTATTACAAACTAGATCACTCAAAAACATCTTATTACACAATTTTAAACAATAAACAACAACATCTAACATCAGATTATAAGAATTTGAAGATTAGGGTTTTATACCATTTTGAGCCTTGATCTTGAATCTAGGGTTCCTGATTTGTTATGGAAGTAGTAGGGACCTGATTGGAGACTAATTTACTAATATATTTTGTGGGTCTAGAGAGAGAGAGACTTGGTTGGGTGATTATGAACAAATGAGCTATTTTTGTGTGTTTCTCTCTTTCTCTCAATCTTTATATATTATAATGTAATGTAGTTGTTGATGAAATAAGGTTGATTGCTGTGATATTTTAGCACATGGAGTTGTTAGAGTTGGTGACTTACCAATTATATAGCAAGATCCACAAGCAACTTTCAATAATGCAAAAAGGGCACATAGGTCTTTTGGCTTGAATTTTTAATGGCATATATGACATTTGCTACAACCCTTAGGGACCTGATTGGGGACTGATTTACTAATATATTTCGTGGGTCTAGAGAGAGAGACTTGGTTGGGTGATTATGAACAAATGAGCTATTTTTGGGTATTTTTTTTCTCTCAATATATATATATATATATATATATATTATAATGTAATGTAGTTGCTGATCAAATAAGGCTGATTGCTGTGATATTTTAGCACATGGAGTTGTTAGAGTTGGTGACTTACCAATTATATAGCAAGATCCACAAGCAACCTTCAATAATACAAAAAGGGCACATAGGTCTTTTGGCTTGAATTTTTAATGGCACATTTGACATTTACTATAACCCTTAGGGTTTGGACCTTAGGGTTTAACCCTAAGGTTACAAAAATAATTTTCTAGGATTTTCTAATTAGATTTTAAAATAGAAAATTATGATTTTTAAATTATAATTAGGGTTTCTAATTATTAGAATTTCTAATTAAAATTAAAACCTTATAGTATCGGTCATTGATTACATATCACAATTCCTTACCAATCAAAAACTCCGATTTGAGTTTCAAATTAGGGTTTAACACAATAATACCAGGTTTTCTATTATTACACCATAAATGACCAACCATTATCGGTCTATTCATATACAGTACATATTTATAACACTGAAATATAATTAATATTATTTTATTATTCTCATTCCTTGATCAAAATCTAAAATTAGGTTTTGGATTCCATATCTGATTTATCTTGCATATATAACATTATTAATTAAGTTAAAATAATTAACTTAATAATCGAACTATAATTCATATAATAAAATAACTATTATAATAATTCCAATAATTATTTCATAAATTATTTAAATAATACAATAATCATATTTTATTGAAAATAAATAATAAAAATATTTTTACCACAAAATTAATTATAAAAATATAATTTATAATGATCAATAATTCTAAAAAAAAATAAAAAAAAAATTATTTGAAATTATACATGTAATAAATAAATTTTATTAATCACATATATACATATACTTTACCTTGCATTTATTCCCACCTTTAAAATAAAAAAATAATTATACGCAAAATTTTGGATTTAATTATATAAAAAATTTTGGGTTCTTACAATATCTATGTTACGTAAATATGTGAAAGACCTGAAGCACATTATTGAATTAGAACCGGACGAGATAGCGGAAGATTTAACTTATGAAGAGGTACCTGTTAAAATCTTGGATAAGAAGGATCATATTTGTAAGACCCCAACTTTTATGAATACAGATGAATTTTCTATAATTATCATTTTTGAATATTATGGAATGAATTTGATATAATGTTATAGTTGTGGGTAATATTTATAAATTTTGAAAATTACACAAGTTGTTATATAATATTCGATTGGTTGGGGAATATTCATTTTAATAGGGAATATTTGTACGACGACACAATCATTAGTGGACCCACAACGGAATTATTGTCGGATTGAGAAAATGACAAAAATATTTTATGAAAATAACGGCGAAAGTTTTACCGTTAACTGTTGAAACACCCGGTGTTAAAAGTACAGGAATACGTGTGGTTGCATAGTAGCACACAGTATTGATTATTGATGCTTACGTAAGAAGTCACTCAGTTTTGTTCAATTATTGCTTCAGTAATTGTTGCATAGTATCTCACGTTAATTGATTCAATTATTGTCGATATTTTATATATTATTAAATCAATAATTGAGATGACAGATTTATTAATATTATTATTTGCAATATTAACGATGTTTAGAAGTTCTGCCAATGAGAGGTTTGGTCACCTAATTGCATGCCAATAGGTAGAAATCCTTATTGGAAAGCCCCCTCTTTCCTGGGAACGTCTTAGTCGATTAATAGTGTTAATTATAATAATCATGATGCAGTTTTGTTTTATTAGTATTATTAATGTAATAAAACAGAAAAGCTTTTTATATAAAACAGAATACTTTTATAAAGTTATTCGTTTTATTAGATTATAAATAGAATATATTATATTTTATTTAAAAGATTTTGTTTTATTAGAATATTTTATAGTAAACCAATCTAATCGTCTGCTTAAAAGTAAATCAATCTGGACCGCTCGGAAATTAGTTACATTCAGATCCATTCTCCTATAAATAGAAGCTCATTCCTTCATTATTTCTTATTTAATTCATTGAAACTCTAGAGAGAGAAACTATAGAGAGAAAGAAGAAAAGTATTTTGCTACTTCACTAATCCTATATCCGGTTTGTTCTAAGGTAAGAGGTATTATTTCTTTCGTATTCATGAAGAGAACTTCTGTTATTTTATTTTTTTTTATTCTGTTGGAATAACCTGTATACGCGGTCTACCCTATACTTGGTGAAATTCTTCTGTTATTTCATTCTTTATCATTATGTTGAAATAACCTGTCTGTGTGAAGTACCACATACATGGTGAAATTCTTATGTTATTCCATTCTTTATTATTACGTTGGAACATCACATGCATGCGTTTACGCATGACCGGTTCCGATTATTTATTATTCTGCTGGTGATGCAATTTTGCTCGACTGGTTCCGTTATTTATTATTACATTGTTGAATATCACGTGCGTGCGTTACGCATGACCTGGTTCCATTATTTATTATTCTATTGGAATAACCTGTCTGTGTTGTCTATCGCATGCCTGGTGATTTCTTTTGTTATTCCATTCTTTATTATACTCAGTTGGTTAAAGTTTTGACTTCTATACTCCATGAAATTAGTGGACTATCCTTGCTATTTGTGCTTCATCCAGTATCTTTTCATGGAAATATTCTTCTGAGTATTCTTGAATTTTACTCTACAAAGAAGTATTATATTGACAATTTGGACGTTATTAGTTCCTAGATAAATTAATTCTTGAACTTGTTTTATTGAATTCTTATATCATTGTCATCATCCTCATGTTTATATTATGTTGAAAGTCATCTGTGGCTTGTAGTGCATAGATGGACTTGGTATGATTACGACCATAGATTATTTGGTATAATCATGACCGTAATGTTACAAATGATGTGGTAAAAGTCCTCATTGGCCTGTAGTGCATTGATGGACAGTTGTTGGCATGATCATGACCATTGATGAATACACGAATATCCTTGGCCCGTAGTGCATGGATAATTTGTGGTCGTGATACTAGTGAATATCCTTGGTAGTAAAGGGATGATGTGTATTATTTATTAAGCTGAGTCTCAGCGATAAAAGTGACGAAAAACATTTTTAAATCATAAAAGATAGTAGATTTTATTCTCTACTTGGCTCTTTTAATGGATTGCTTGTTCTGCTGCAGTTAAACTTGATGTTTGTTATATTGTATCAATTTAACACTGTTGAAGGCTAACAATAATTTATTCTGTATTATCTTAGTCATAATATTTCTTACTGGGCTAGTTGAGCTCACCCTTTTACTTTCATTGTTCTCTTCAGGAAATGAGAACGTAGCAGGGACTAGTCAGGGAACGGAGTGACGGTCCAGATAATAGCATTAGTAGTCCTCACTATTCTGTTAAATAGTGTGATAATAAATGTAATGAGGACTCAATTAAGTGTGGATATTGTCTAGATGAAAATATTTGTATTAAAACTCACAACATATGTTTTGTCATATTTTACACGACTATTGTATAATTAAGTTGTATTTCAATTTTGTATCATGTATTTGGCGACTCAAGATGGGTGATGTATACCTATTTTGGTGGCGTCACAATATTCTACGCTCCAAGGTTATACCTCAAGTTAAAATTTTGTGGAGAAACCACGATGTTGAGGAAATGACCTAGGAGTTAGAATCTGAATTGAAGTCAAGGTATCCTCACCTCTTCGACATACTAGGTACGCACCCTAATTTCGAGGACGAAATTTCATAAGAATGAGAGGTTGTAAGACCCCAACTTTTATGAATAAAGATTAATTTTTCTTGAAATATATTTTTGAATATTATGGTGTGGATTTGATATAATGTTATAGTTGTGGGTAATATTTACAAATTTTGCAAATTAAGCAAGTGGTTATATAATATTTGATTGGTCGGGGAATATTCATTTTAACAGGGTATATTCGTACGACGACACAATTATTGGTGGGCCCCATAACGGAAGTATTGTCGTAGTTAGAAAACGCCAGAATTATCTTTTTATAAAAATAACATCGAAAGTTTTACCGTTAAACTGTTGAACTACCCTATGGTAAAAGTATAGTAATATGCGTGGTTGCATAGTAGCACACAATATTCATTATTGATGCTTATGTGAGAAGTCACTCAGTTATACTCAATTATTGCTACAGTAATTACTGCATAATATCTCTCATATTATTGATTCAATTATTATCATAGTATTAATATTTTATATTATTAAATCCATAATTGACAGGACAAAGTTATTCATATTATTATTTGCAATATTGACGATGTCTAGAAAGTACTGTCGATGAGATGTTTGGTCACCTAATTGCGCGCCAATAGGGAGAAATCCTTATCGGAAAGCCCCCTCTTTCCTGGGAATGATCTGGTTGTTAAAAGTTATAAATTATAATATTAATGATGAATAAGTTCGTGTTGATTAAAGATGAAATTGATAGTTCCATTGTGTTGGGATTATTAGTGTTAATGGAAATCGACATTTATTTCAATACTAATTGATTTCTAGAGGTTATATTAACCAATCGGGTAATTAATTGGATAAATGAGCAATTAATTACAATTAATTCACATGCTTATAACTATTTGTTCACATGTGTGTACAATTGATTCACATGCATGTATATTAGGGGAGGTGGTGCAAGATTGATAATACTTGCATGACTAAATTAAAATTGGAGGTATAGCTGAAGGTACTATATTGTAACTATATTTTTCACATGTATAGAACTATTGATTCACATGAATGTACTATTGATTCACATGATGTACTATTAGGGGAGGTGCTACAAGTTTGATAATACTTGCAGGACTAAATTAAAAATGAAGGAAAAGATGAAGGTATTATACTGTAATATTTTGAGCCCCAAAATGTGCAATTATCGAAACTATATTTTCCTATAAATAGAAGCTCATTCTTCTTTCATTCTCACCAATTCACTAAGACTCACAAGAGCAATTATAGAGAGACAAGCTATAGAGAGAAAAAAGAAGAGAAGTTTGCTACCTCACTATTCCAGTATCCAGTCTTCTTCTGAGGTAAGGGATATTATTTTTGTTCAGTATTCATAAGGAATAATATTTTCTTCCATACTTTGTATTATGTGAGTAATATTATTTCGTCTCATATTCTAGATTATACCCTCATTTTGTTAAAGTATTGCTTTTATACTCCGTGAAATTAGTATAATATCCTTAAAATTTGCACTTCATCCAGTATCTTTTCATGGAAATATTATTATGAGCTTTCTTGATAATTATTGATCTTTTCATACCGAAATACTATTCATAAGTTACTATTTACGGGTTACTATTCACTCAAATATTATTCACTTGGGTATTCGGGGCACTTTTCATGCCGGAGTACTATTCACGAGTTATTATTCACTTAGTTACTATTCACTCAAATATTATTCACTCGGGTATTTGGGGCACTTTTCACGCTGGGATACTATTCACGAGGTACTATTCCCGAAGTACTATTCACATGATATTATTCACCCGAAAAATATATTTCTTTTTTGTCCAAATTATTTTTTATACATGAATATTATTCTTGAATTTTACTCCACAAAGCAGTATCATGATGACAATTTGGATATTTTTAAACTCTGGATAAATTTAAAGTCTTTAATATTTATACTTGATTTTGTTTGATTAATGCTTATCATCATGCTTATATTGTGATGAAAGTCATATTTGACTTACGTGCATAGATGGACTGTTGATTGGTATGATTATGACCAGGGATCATTCGGTATAATCATGACCCGTAATGTTACAAATGATGTGGTAAAAGTCCTTATTGGCCCATAGTGCATTGATGGACAGTTGTTGGTATGATTATGACCAGGGATTATTCGGTATAATCATAACCATTGATGATTACATGAATATCCTTGGCCCGTAGTGCAGGGATGATTTGATGACGTGGTTTAATTATTAAGCTAAGTCTCAGCGATAAAGTGGATGAAATACTTTTTAAATCATAGAAGATAGTAGATATCATGCTCTACTTGACTCTTCTAATGGATTGCTTGTTCCGATGCAGTTAAACTTGATGTTTATTGTATTTTATTAGTTTAACACTGTTGAAGGCTAATGATAATTTATTCTGCATTATCTTAGTCATAATATTTCTAACTGGGCTAGTTGAGCTCATCCTTTTTCTTTTATTGTTCTCTTTAGGAAATGAGAACGTAGCCGGGACTAGTCGGGGAACGGAGTGATGGTCCGAGATGGTTGTTTTAGCAGTCCTCACTACTTAGTGTGATAATAAATGTAATGAGGATTGAATTTGAGTTTGGATATTGTCTAGAAGACAATATTCATGTAAAAACTCAGCTAGGTTTTGCCATATTTTTACACGACAGTTGTATTAAAGAAGTTTGTATTTGATTTCTGTACTAGATATTTGGCGACTTAAGATGGGTGATGTATACCTTTTTTGGGGTCGTCACAGTAGCAGAGTATGCCGCTAAATTTAATGAGTTGGCGAGGTTTGCGCCATATCAAGTCAACAAAGATGAGTGCAAGGCTAGAAGGTTTGAACAGGGACTGAAGCCCTGGTTGTACAACAAAGTCTCCATGTTTCAACTGAAGACATTTACAGCGGTACTAGAGAAGGAAATTCTCGCTGAGGGTGGAGGCGAGGCTGTAAAAAAGTACAATCAAGTGCATAGAAAGAATAAGAATGAGGTGAAGCTAAGAATGGTTGTGGTAGTGGTGGAAATGATAATAATAACTTGAAGAGGAAATGGAATGCAAATGTGGGAGCTGGGAACCAGTAGCGTAGCCGTCAAAAGAAGAAGTTCGAAGCATGTGCTATATGTGGGAGGTTTCACACAGGTATATGCTTAAGGGGGAAACGGGTATGCTTTAACTGTGCCCAGGAAGGACACATTGCCCCAAATTGTAATTAACCCAACAAGAATGCTTGCTACACCTGCGGGTCAAAGGATCATTTTGCTCGCGAGTTTCCTAAGAAGAAATCTGGTAAGACAACAGAAAATAAGGGAGGTAGCATTGGAGGTACTTTAACTATTGCTTGACCAACCTCATCGAATAGAACCACAACCAGAACCTTAACCATGTCGGTGCAAGATGCGATGCAATTAAAAGATGTCATGTCAGGTATTATCCCAATCAATGATATAAATTCAAATGTATTATTTAATTCGAGTACTACTTGCTCGTTTATATCTGATGAATTTGCTAAGAGGTTGGAATTACCTAATGAAAAGTTGAATTTCCCTTTACACATAGAAATTGCGAATAGAGAGGTAATTCATGTTAAGTTCGTATACAAGAATTGTAGGGTGAATATTAAAGGGAATGTTATGACAGTAGATTTAATCCCGATAAAACTTGGAGAGATTGATGTATATTCAAAATGAATTGGTTATTCAATTATGGAGCGATAATTGATTGCCAAAAGAAAATGTAAACCTTAGGACTCCATCAAAGGTAGTTTTCTAAGGTAGCAAATCGCCTAGACAAGTGAGATGTCTGACGATTATGCAGGCCAAGAGGTTATGGAGTCAAGGTTGTGTAGGATACTTAGCTTACATAGTCGATACTTAAACGAAGAAAGGTGTTAAACTGGAAGAGATACTAGTGGTTAAGGATTTTATGGACGTGTTTCAGAAAGATTTGCCAGGACTTCTGCCTGACAGAGAGATCGAGTTTGTGATCTACTTAGAACCAGGAACTGCTCCAATATCGAAGTCCCCGTACAAAATGGCTCCGGTAGAGATGAAGGAATTGTTGGTGCAATTGCAAGAACTACTAGACAAGAAATATATTCAGCCTAGTGTATCACCGTGGGGAGTGCCGGTGTTATTTATGAAGAAGAAAGATGGGTCAATGCGTCTTTGCATTGATTAAAGGGAATTAAACAAAGTCACTATTAAGAATAAATATCTGTTGCCAAGAATAGATAACTTGTTTGATCAGTTGAAGGGTGCTAGATATTTCTCGAAAATAAATTTGAGAAGTGGGTATCACCAATTGAAAGTAAGGAAGGAAGATGTACTAAAGACGGCATTCCGAACTCGGTATGGACATTACAAGTTTTTGGTAATGTCTTTTGGTTTAACAAACGCCTCTGCTGCATTCATAGATTTGATGAACAGGGTGTTTAAACAATTTTTAGACAAATTTATGGTGGTATTTATTGATGATATTTTGGTGTACTCCAAATCTCAAGAAGAACACGTGGAACACTTACGCCTGACGCTGGAGACTCTAAGAAAAGAAAAGTTGTACGCAAAGTTCTATAAATGTGAATTTTTACTGGAACGTGTATAATTTCTTGAGCATGTAATTGACAAGATGGAATTTTAGTGGATCCATCAAAAGTTGAAGCTGTGATAAATTGGGAACAACCAAGAACTTCATCAGAACTGAGAAGTTTCATGGGATTAGAAGGTTATTATAGACGGTTTATTCAGGATTTTTCAAAGATTACCACTCCGTTGACAAATTTGACGAGAAAATCTGTAAAATTTGTTTGGACGAAAAAGTGCGAAGAGAGTTTTAAGGAATTAAAGAAGAGGCTTAGTGTGGAACCTGTGTTGTCATTACCTGATAATATAAGAAACTTTGTGGTGTCTAGTGATGCCTCACATAAAGGATTGGGTTGTGTCCTTATGCAGAACGGCAAAGTCATTGCATATGCATCAAGGAAATTGAAAGACTACGAGAAAGGGTATCTGACTCATGACTTAAAGTTGTAGGCGGTGGTATTTTCTCTGAAGATATGAAGACATTATCTCAACGGAGAGAAGTGTGAGATCTACACAGACCATAAGAGTCTGAAGTAACACAGAAGGACCTGAACATGCGTCAAAGAAGATGGTTGGAATTGATAAAAGATTACGATTGTGAGATATTTTATCATCCGAGAAAAGCAAATGTGGTTGCAGATGCCTTGAGTAGGAAAGGTCAAGAAAAATTGATGTTGTTAACCAACTAGGAGGAGCTCATTTTAGCAATGGCAAGGCTGGATTTGGAAATCAAATTTCCAAAAGAATATAATAAAAGATTATTCTAGATGGAAGCTATTCCAACTTTGGTGGACAAGATAAAGAATGCTCAACTACAGGATGAAGAATGCAGAAAAATAAAGGAAAGTATGATTGAGGGTAGGGAGATGAAATACAAGGTTGATACTGAAGGAGTGCTAAGATTCGGTGGACGAATTTGGGTTCCAGCAGTACCGGATATTAAAGAAGAAATCTTGACAGAAGCTCATAGCTCAAGATATTCGATCCATCTAGGAAGTACGAAAATATATCAAGATTTGCGGTGATATTTTTGGTGATCATATATGAACAGAGATGTTGTAGAATGTTTTGAAAAATGCTTAACATATCATGGAGTGAAGGCCGAGCATCAAAGACTAAGTGGGTTACTTCAACCATTGGACATACCAGAATAGAAGTGGGAGCATATCACAATGGATTTTGTGGTAGGTTTTCCAACAACGCAGAAAGGATACGATCCGATCTGGGCAATAGTGGATAGATTAACAAAATTAACACACTTTTTTCCAATAAAGATTCGATTTAATCTTGACCAGCTGGCAAAATTGTACGTTAAGGAGATCGTTTCAAGACATGGAGTTCCAGTGTCAATTATATTGGATAGGGATTCGAGATTCACATCAAACTTCTGGAAGAGGCTACAAGATTGCATGGGAACACAACTGAAGATGAGTATGGCATACCATCCGCAAACCAATTGTCAAAGAAAATGAACAATCCATACTTTAGAAGATATATTTAGGGCATGCATCATGGATTTCAAAGGAAACTGGGACGATCATCTACCGTTGGCAAAATTCACCTACAATAACAGTTACCACGCAAGCATTGGCATGCCGCTATATGAGGCATTATGCGGCAGGAAATGCAGAACTCAACTATGCTGGGATGAAGTTGGTGAACGTCAACTATTAGGACCAGAACTGGTACAACAGACCGCTGAAATTATCAAAATCATCAAAGCAAGACTGGTAGCTACTCATGATAGACAAAAGAAGTATGTTGATCAACACAGGCAAAATCGCGAATTTGACGTGGGAAATTTTGTTTTCCTGAAAGTTTCTCCTTGGAAGGGGAAAATTCATTTTTGCAAGAAAGGAAAGTTAAGCCTGAGGTTCATTGGACCCATCAAAGTACTACGAAGAGTGGGTGAAGTAGCTTATGAGGTAGGTTTACCTCAAGAATTAGAACATGTTCACAACGTTTTTCATATGTCGATGTTGCGACCGTATAAACTCGATTAGAAGCATGTGATCGAGTATGAACCGTTATAGTTCAATAAGGATTTATCTTATGAAGAGGTTCCTATCCAGATAGTCGACATGAAAGATCAAATGCTTAGGAATAAGGTGATACCTTCTTTGAAGGTGATATAGAAGAACCATAATGTCAAAGAGACTACGTGGGAACTCGAAGATGAAATAATGAATAACTACCCTGAGTTATTTGTTTAATCTGTGTCTTCGATTTTGGGGACAAAATCTTTGTAAGGAGGGAAGAATGTGACGAATGAGTTATTTGAGTTGTGATTCTGGGGACATGATCCTTGTAAGGAGGGAAGGATGTAACAATCCAAGATATTATTTGTAATTTAAAATATTTATTAAATTGAAAAAATATTTTATTTATGTGGTTGTTGTTAGTAGAGTATTTGTGAATAAAATTTATTAGATAATACTCTAATTTAATTTAATAATTAGAGAGTTGTTTTAATAATTTAATTTAATAGTTAGAGAGTTGTTAAAGATAACATGAAGTGTTATATTGCTGTTTTAAGTTAATAATTTAAAATAGTACGTTGAATTATTAAATAAAATTATAATGAGATTATAATTTTGTGACATTTGGATTAAGTGGAAAATTTATTTAGTGTATTGTAATTAGTTTGTTTAACTAAGGTTGGATATGGAGATCCAAATAAATAATATAGGATTATAAACTATAGTATAAATGATTTATTAAAATAAATTAAAGTAGTTTAAATTGATTTAACCAAATAAAGCTTAAAGATATTAAGTCTTTATTTTAAAAGTGTTTGCCAAACAAAGCCTTATGGGTTTTGAATTTTGAATTTGAATTTGAATTAAATAATAATAATAATAATAATAATAATAATAATATAATTAATAGTTTATAACTGATATACGTTAAGTTTTTGTAATTGTTATATTTTTAAGTGTGCATATAATGGTTATCAGTTTTTATCCTTACACATAAGTGATAGTTACTTTTACGTGATAAGAAATTGGCTTATACTAAAACTAAAAAAAGAAAGAAGGAAGTTGTAGAGAAATTTGAGAGCGAGTTGAGAGAGGATCTCTAAGATTTTCCAAGCTATTTCTATGTTTTAGCAAGGGTTGTTCAAGCAAAAGAAGGTATACTTCCATAACCTTAACATTATATATATATATATATATATATATGTGTGTGTGTGTGTGTGTGTGTGTGTGTGTGTGTGTGTGTGTGTGTGTGTGTGTGTGTTCTACGTCATGTATTTCAAGTCTTTGTGAATACAATTTGTTTTGAATTGTTGTTATACAACTGGTTAATTGAAATTGTATGTAATTATGATGTTAGAATTATCATTTAGACAAGAATTAGTGTGCTAATTACGTTAAAAAGAAAGAAAATTGTTTACAGTGCATGTTTATATATATGGCTTGCAAAAGTACTAAAGTTGGTGGTTAATTTGTAAACTAATATGTAAATTGAACCTTGAATATGTTAATTCGGTAAGAAATGAAGAGAACGTAGTTTGAATGAGTTAAATTAGTGTAGAATTGTGATCACAGTGATAATTTTTGTGAAGGATATCAAAAATGGAGTTTTTGGTATAAAACATGGAATTTAAAGAATTTAAATTGGTTGTATTGTTGTTTAATTATTCTAAGTTGGTGAATATGTGAGGAACCATGTGTATATGAGTTCTATATCATTTAGATATGTTAAATTTACTGTTTTGTGGATGAAAATCGTGTTAGTTGGGCTAAATGTAAGCGTTTATAGTAGATCGCATAGTTTACGTGTGTGTGCACCGGTAGCAATTGCTACTACTGGTGTCAAGGCCGTAAACCAAGATGAATCAAGATCGCAGACTAAGTGCCTACGGTCCCCTGAACTTATGTATGCCATAGCTGCACCATAACCTGATCAGAGGCAGTGATGCCTGTTACTTATACATACCATGAAAGCCTATTGTAACTTAGTCTAATGATAGGTTAATGTGACAAACATATAAGGAAGAGGTTAAAACAGAATCGTATCATGTGATTAGTAATTCCAAAGTTGTAAAAAGATTAGGTACACAATGAATTATGAATAAGTGTTTTGAAGTTAACACTTGTGATTTCTGAAATGCATATGGTAAAGTAAAACTTGTACTAAAGTAATAAGTTTAACAAAAAGTGAGTGTTATTTTGGAAAGTGGATGTTAGTATATCTAATAGATATTATGATTCTAATAATGTGTGTAGGTGAACGTAAGTTATAATTTACAGCTTACGCACGAGGAAAGTTCCTTACCCTAAACTTTAATTGAGCAAGTTCCTTACTCTAAACTTTATTTGAGCAAGTTTTAACCTTAACTTTATTCGAGCAAGTTTTGAATTCTAATCATTATTTATTTATTCTAACTTGTTATAGTTAAGCAAGTTTCTTTAGTTTCAATCTTTTATAGTGAATTGTAACTTTTTGAACTCTAATTTCAATATTGAGCTGTCATATTTCATTTACTTTGCACCAGTTATTATAATGTCGAGCAAGTTTTGTTTCCAACTTGTTATCAGTTAATGTATGTTCAGTAATTCAATTCCTTATTTGACAAAGATCATGGCCTTAGCTTAATATTATTTAAGTAAGGTTTATTATTTTATTCAATGCTTATGCTTTTTAGTTATTTCTAAGCATGAGTCTAATGTATAGTTGGTTCACCTAGGATTCTTGAACATTTTACATTAAATTGCTATTGATCACTTGTAGTGCTGTTAAGTCTTGTTGATTCAACTAATCCTTTAGTTGATGATCGTGAAACTCTAAAATACCCTTGAAGCTTATCTAAACCAAACTTTCTTTGGTGCGGACTTGTACTCTAAAACTGAGAAGAATAACCCTATTATAGGGGAGTTATTTTACGCAATGTGTTTAGATGTTTGTGCACAACACATGGTACAAAGGGCTGATCACCCTAAGTACGGGGAGTCCTTACAATTTTACTGTTTAGGTTAAAGTTGAAAGATTACTTGTAATCGTGGACTTAGTTCATGGTCTTGTGACCCTCAGTTACATTTTTATGTTGATATCAGTTTTGATTATCAATGACAGAGTATTATTCATCTCTGATGAGCTTATTCATTGGCATCTATTATGCTATTATTATTCATTGCTATTCCAAGTGAGCATTTGTTTTGTTCACTCTTGCATATATATACTCATTGCAGCTAAGGTTGAGAAGGTTGATGAACCTACCACTAGCAAAGGGAAAGGGAAAATGAACAAGTGTTGAAGGCTTGTAATTTATTTATTGTCCTGACGATAGAATTTATATTTAATGATGTAATGTAATCATTTTATTTCCGTACTTAATTTATGTTAAAGGTTAGATAACGTGGGAGACTTTTCGATTTAATGTTGTAACCCTTTAATGGAGGATTTATGATTTAATTTTATTATAATTGGGTAGTTAGATATGAATGAATGGAAATTGAACACCAAATCTTTTGGGAATGAAGTACCTAGATTTGGGGGTGTCACAAATAACCTCAGTGTATGAGGTCCACTCTACTGATAAATAAGATAGTAATAAGCCTTGTCCCAAAATTAGTGTCACACTTCATTAATCAACCGTAATAGGTCATTAGCCTATCCTATTCATTATTGCTTAAACTATGAGGAGTGATGATGGCTAGAAGAATGGAGGGGAGGGAGTTGGTAACAACTTTCCACCAAATTTTCCTTGCCCATTGGTTTCTTCTTCTTCTTGTTAAACCAAAACATTGGACAAAGGCATTGTATGGGTAATGAATTCTCTATAAATAGCAGTCATTCTCTTCATATCTCTAGTTGCTAAATTGTCTGATAAGCATACATTAGAGAGTGTGTTACTGAAATTTTAGAGGAATAAGAAGTTTAGGGAAACAAAATTTAACAATTCAATCTTCAAGAGGTAATATCCATATACATGTTCTTGATTTCAAGTTTTATAAATTCTCATGAATCATCTATTAATTGATTTGGAAAGGAATGTTATTGTGTTAGAAGAGTTTGTATGAATGTATGGAGTCAATATGAATGTTCTGAGCATGCTAATGAAAAAAGTAATTGTTTTATGGTCTGAAATTTGCATAAAACAGAGACCATGTATGGAGTTGTGCTGAGTATAATTCCAGCGCGGTCGCGTAGTCTGCCAAAATCGTAGTTCGGACGAAGAAGTTATGGCCATGTTACCAAAAGACGTTAGAGTAAAAAATTTCAGAAAATGTTCGGTGGCACGGGCGCTTAGGGAGAGCGATTTTCGGTACTGTGCTTGATGTCGGAAGTACTGGGAAGGGATTAGTTAAGCTTGGACACGTTTTGGGGCAAATTTTGAATCTAATTTTGATTAGGTTTTTTCCTAAGCTAAAAACTGGACTTGTAACCTATAAATACATGATTTAAGGCATAAAATAAAGGGAAATTACATAGATTAGCTTAGAAAAAACACTCCATTATATTAGAATATAAACCCTAGTTCTTAATTAGCCATTGGAGATTGAAGCAAATTGAAGAACACTGGAGAGCAAGAGCAAGAGCAAGATGGGAGCATCAGATTTTCTGACAACAGATTCTATTCTCTTCTGTTATCATACTTTTATCTTTTAATGTCTATTCAGTTGTGGATTCTTGGTTTAAATTCTGTTATGAACTAATTCTTTCATTAAGATTTCAATTGAACATTTTATGTCTATAAATTAGTTATTCAATTTATTCCAATTATTTATGTCAAAGTGAATTGTTTATCTTGTCTTGTGCTTATTGATTAATTATTTGGCCAGTAATTACCTTGTTACTCTATAAGGATTCAGAAGAGGATATCTAGGGTTAGAACTGGGCATGATAACATGTATGCTTAATTATTTGCATGATGAATAATTAGGGTTGTGAATTGAATGAGAATATGTGACGCCCCCAAAATAGGTATACATCACCCATCTTGAGTCGTCAAATACATCGTACAAAATTCAAATACAACTTAATTATACAACAGTCGTGTAAAATACGAAAAAACATATGCTTTGAGTTTTAATACAAATATTGTCATCTAGACAATATCCACACTCAATTGAGTTCTCATTACATTTATTATTACTCTATTTAACAGAATAGTGAGGACTATTAATGCTATTATCTGGACCATCACTCCGATCCCCGACTAGTCCCTGCTACGTTCTCATTTCCTGGAGAGAACAATGAAAGTAAAAGGGTGAGATCAACTAGCCCAGTAAGAAATATTATGACTAAGATAATGCAGAATAAATTATCATTAGCCTTCAACAGTGTTAAACTGATATAATATAACAAACATCAAGTTTAACTGCAGCGGAACAAGCAATCCATTAAAAGAGTCAAGAAGAAAATAAAATCTACTATCTTTTATGATTTAAAAGGTTTTTCATCACTTTTATCATTTGGGACTCAAATTTTAATAAATAATCCACATCATCCCTGCACTACGGCCAAGGATATTCATTAGTATCACAACCACAAATTATCCATGCACTACGGGCCTAGGATATTTGTGTATTTATCAATGGTCATGATAATGCCAACAACTGTCCATCAATGCACTACGGGCCAATGAGGACTTTTACCACATCATTTGTAACATTACGGTCCATGATTATACCGATAAATCCTCGGTCATAATCATACCACTTACATTATTACGGAATAATGAAGAATTTCACCATGTACATGTAGATACTGACAT
The DNA here is from genome assembly GCA_020205605.1 of Panax ginseng. Lineage (NCBI taxonomy): Eukaryota > Viridiplantae > Streptophyta > Magnoliopsida > Apiales > Araliaceae > Panax > Panax ginseng. The sequence continues at coordinate 80,510,540 of CM035135.1, read as the reverse complement.
GATAAAAGTTATTCAACATAATGATATAGAATGGAATAACAGAAGTTCTCTTCATGAATACGAAAGAAATAATACCACTTACCTTAGAAGAAACTGGATATAGAAGTGGTGAAGTAGCAGAACACTTTTCTTCTTTCTCTCTATAGTTTCTCTATCTAAAGTTTCAATGAATTCGTAAGAAATAATGAAGGAATGAGCTTCTATTTATAGAAGAATGGACTGAATAGTAACTAATTTCTGAACGGTCTAGATTGATTTACTTTTAAACGGACGGTCCATATTGGTTTACAATAAAATATATTATATTCTATTTATAATCTAATAAAACGAATAACTTTATAAAAGTATTTTGTTTTATGTAAAAAGATTTTACTATGTAAACACTATGCAGGCACTATGCAAACACTATGCATAATAAAATATAATATATTCTAATTATTGTCTAATAAACAGATAACTTTATAAAAGTATTCTGTTTTTTATAAAAAGATTTTACTATGCAAAACACTATGCATAATAGAATATAATATATTCTATTTATAGTCTAATAAAATGAATAATTTTATAAAAGTATTCGCATTTTATGTAAAAAGTTTTTCTATTTTATTACATTAATAATACTAATAAAACAAACTTCATCATCATTATTATAATTCACACTATTAATCCACCGTGTCGTCCCGTGAAAGAGGGGCTTTCCAATAAGGATTTCTCCCTATTGGCGCGTAATTAGGTGACCAAACCTCTCCTTGGCAGAACTTCTAGACATCGTTAATATTGCAAATAATAATATTAATAACTTCGTCGTCTCAATTATTGATTTAATAATATATAAAATATCGACAATAATTGAATCAATTAATGTGAGATACTATGCAACAATTACTGAAGCAATAATTGAACAAAACTGAGTGACTTCTCACGTAAGCATCAATAATCAATACCGTGTGCTACTATGCAACCACACGTATTACTGTACTTTTAACATCGGGTGTTTCAATAGTTAACGGTAAAACTTCTACCGTTATTTTCATAAAATTTTTTTTGTCATTTTCTCAATCCGTCAATAATTCCGTTGTGGGGTCCACCAATGATTGGGCCGTCGTACGAATATTCCCTGTTAAAACGAATATTCCCCTACTAATCGAATATTATATAACAACTTGCGTACTTTGCAAAATTTATAAATATTACCCACAACTATAACATTATATCAAATTCATTCCATAATATTCAAAAATGATAATTATAGAAAATTCATCTGTATTCATAAAAGTTGGGGTCTTACAATCTGCCCTTCTTATGAAATTTTGCCCTCAAAATTAGGGTACGTACCTAGTATGTCGAAGAGGTAAGGATACCTTGATTTTATTTCAGATTCTAACTCCCAGGTCATTTCCTTAACATCGTGGTTCCGCCATAAAACTTTGACTTGAGGTATAACCTTGGAGCGTAGAATATGTTCCTTCTTATCCAAGATTTGAACATGAACCTCTTCATACGTTAAATCTTCCGCTATTTCATCCGGTTCTAACTCAATAATGTGGTTCGGGTCTTTCACATATTTACGTAACATGGATATATGAAAAAAGTTATGAACATAAGACATACTTGGCGGTAAAGCGAATCTATAGACTACAGTCCCTACTCGATCAAGGATTAAAAATGGGCCAATGAATCGACGATTGAGCTTTCCTCTCTTTCCAAATCTCGTAACTCTTTTCCATGGAGTAACACGTAACAACACATGATCTCCAATATCGAATTCCACGTCCTTTCGATGAAGATCAGCATAACTCTTTTGTCGGTCTTGTGAGGTTTTTATACATTGTCGGATCGTTTGAATCTTTTCTGTAGTCATACGTACCAACTCCGGTCCTAACAACGTTGCTTCACTCACCTCATCCCAGCATATTGGAGAATGACACTTTCTTCCATACAACGCCTCGAATGGAGCCATGCCAATACTTGCTTGATAAATGTTGTTGTATGAAAACTCCACCAATTGTAAGAACTTGTCCCAACTTCCCTTGAAGTTAAGGACATAAAGTCTTAATAAATCTTCAAGAGTTTAAATAGTCCTCTCTGATTATCCGTCCGTTTGAGGATGATATTCTGAACTAAATCATAAATCAATGCTCATAGATTTTTACAAACTAACCCAAAATCGTGAAGTGAATCTTGGGTCTCGATCAGAAACTATGGATACTGGCATACCATGTAGTCTTACAATCTCATTTATGTACATACGAGCAAGACGTTTAAGTGTATAAGTTTCTCGTATTGGTAAGAAATGAGCAGATTTGGTCAATCTATCAACAATGACCCAAATTGCATCTATACCTTGAGAAACCTTAGGAAGACCAGTAACGAAATCCATGGTAATGTGCTCCTACTTCCATTCTGGAATTTCAAGTGGTTGCAATGGACCTTTTGGTACTTGTTGCTCCGCCTTGACTCGTTAACAAGTTAGACACCTTGAGATAAACAGCGCTATCTCTCTCTTCATATTGCTCCACCAAAATATATGTCGAAGATCACGATACATTTTGGTACTCCTAAGATGGATTGCAAATGGTGTGTTGTGCGCATCTATCATGATTTTATACTTTAAATTAGGGTCGTTAGGAACACAAAGTCTGGAGTTGACTCAAAGTATTCCTTCTTCATCGATTCTTGCTTCTGGCATAGCACCTTCTTATACTTTCTTCCTCATACGCATCAACTCTAGGTCTGTAGCTTGAGCAGCTTTAACTTTATCGATTAAAGTCGGTTCTACTCGTATATTCGCCATCATTACGTTGTTCCCTGGAGTCTTTATCTCTATCTACATCCTTTGCAAATCATACAAAATGGGCCTTTGTGTTGACAATATCGCACTCGTACCTGCATATGATCTTCTACTCAATGCGTCAGCTACCACGTTTGCTTTTCCAGGATGGTATTGGATGGTATGATCATAATCTTTCAACAGTTCAAGCCAACGTCGCTATCGTATGTTAAGTTCCTTTTAAGTGAAGAAATATTTGAGGCTTTTATGATCCGTAAAGATCTCCACTTTCTCTCTATACAAGTAATGCCTCCAAATTTGTAGTGCGAAGACAACATTTGCCAACTCTAGATCATGAGTAGGATAATTCCTCTCATATTATTTGAGTTGTCGAGAGGCATAGGCTATGACTTTCCCATGTTGCATGAGAACACATCCTAACCCTTTGCCCGAAGCATCACTGTAGATGACAAATCTCTCCGAACCAGATGGTATTGTCAGAACAGGTGTTGAAATGAGTCTCCTCTTAAGTTCTTAAAAACTCTTCTCACATTCCTCATTCCAACCGAATTTTGTATCTTTCTGAGTCAGCTGAGTTAAGGGAGTAGCGATTCGAGAAAACCCTTCTACAAATCTCCGATAATAACCAGCTAAGCCGAGAAAGCTACGTACTTTGGTCACTGATTTAGGTTGCTCCCATCTTTGAATAGCTTCAATCTTTGTTGGGTCAATAGATATTCCATGACTTGATACTACGTGCCCAAGGAATGCTACTTCCTCAAGCCAGAACTCACATTTCTTTAACATGGTATAAAGCTTATATTCACGAAGCTTTTGGAGTATTAGCCTCAAGTATTGCTCATGATCTTCACGGCTTTTGGAATAAATAAGGATGTCATCAATAAAGACAACCACAAAGTGATCCAAATATTCCTTGAATACTCGGTTCATCATATCCATGAAGGCAGCAGGAGCATTAGTCAATCCAGAAGATATGACTAGGAATTCATAATGCCCGTACCGAGTTCTGAAAGCCGTCTTTGGAATGTCATCGACTCTAATCTTCAATCGGTGATATCCAGAACGAAGATCAATCTTTGAAAAAAATTTGGCACCTTGCAACTGGTCAAACAGGTCATCAATACGTGGAAATGTGTACCTATTTTTGATGGTGACATGATTTAACTCCCGATAATCAATAAAAAGTTGCATATTCCCATCTTTCTTCTTCACGAATAGAACAGGAGCACCCCAAGGAGAAGTACTAGGACGAATAAAGCCAATGTCTAACAATTCCTGCAGTTGGGTCTTTAACTCCTGAAGTTCAATAGGAGCCATTCGATATGGGGCTTTGGAAATGGGTACAAGGTTAATATAAAATTCAATTTCACGCTCTGGGGGTAGGCCAGGGAATACGTCAGGAAATTTATTAACAATAGAAATATCATTCAAAATTGACGTATTTTTGTTAGATCTGTGACATGAGCTAAGAAAGCTTGACATCCATTTTTCAATAAATGAATAGCTTTATGGCTTGAGATGACAGTGATTGATTTTAATGGTTTGGTCGTTTGAATTCACATAATAGGTTGGTTAGGAATATGAGAGCTAACAACCTTACGAAAACAATCAATTTTTGCATGATGAGTAGTTAACCAATAAATCCCTATAATTACGTCAAATGCAAGTATTTTCAATGAAATAAGATCGACAGGTAATGTGAGGGTAATGATTTGAACCAAACAAGACTTATAAACAGTGGATGTAATGAAGGTTTCTCCCAACGGAGTTTTAATAGATAAGTCAAAGTCTAATTTCTCCGAAGTCAAATTTAAACGTTGAGCGTAAATAGGAGAAATAACAGAATTGGTAGAACCGGTATCAAATAAGGTATATACTTCGCTAGAATTTAGGATAAGCTTACCCGTGATAACTTCGTTCGGGTTCCTTACTTTTTGGGAGGTCACGACAAATGCTCTCCCTTGCACTACTGGCTTTGACTTTTCTGGGACGTCCTTTGGTGCCTCCATCCTAGCTGAACTTATCTTCGGTGAACGACAAAATCGGACTAGGTGACCTTCTCTTCCACAATTATAACATGCTTTGGACGGCATCACGCAGTTTGGACTGATGTGTCCCTCCCCTCCGCATTTGAAGCATATGATAGGTGGTCGTTCTCCTTCCTTAACAACGGGTGCTGGTGCTGACGTCTTTCCATCATTGTTGAATCTCCTCTTCTTGAAATGTCCATTCTTATTGTTTTGGCCATGATTACCACCGAAGTGGTTACCATTTTCGGCATCTTTGATTCCCTCCACGCTTATTGTCACCGCTTCGATGACTGCTATCACTAGTATTATCATTTTGTCGGCTACTCTCTTTTGGTTGGGTTGACTCATTATCGCGCTCCAATAACTGAGCCCTATTAACAATATTTGAATACAAACACAGTTTATAAGAGATAAGATATTGACATATCTCGGGTTTCAAACCTCTTAGAAACATTCACGTCATTCTCTCCTCATATTCAACCAAATGGGACGCAAACCGGGACATCTCGGCGAACTTTGCTTCGTACTCTGACACGGTCATGTTTTTTTGCTCCAGCTTGATGAACTCTACCTCTTTCATGTGACGAATACTTTCGGGAAAGTACTTATCATTGAACAATTCTTGGAACTTCTCCCAAGTCATCTTCAGTGCGGCAGGTTGAGTACGTTTTACAGATTCCCACTAGTAATTTGTCTCTAGATGCAACATGAAGGTGGCAAAGGGAACCTTTTTCTCCTCGGAGCATCCCAAGACATCAAATATCTTTCAGATCTGCTTTATCCACGTCTCCGCCTTGAGTGGTTTTGGCTCTCCAAAAAACTCTGGTGGTCCCAGTTCCAGTGTTCCAGTGTTTCCGAGAGTTGGTTTTGAACTACTTGGCGGTGACCGTCCGAGAGTTGCCAGTGTTTCCACCTGCATTTTGAACAGGAGCCGCTCTTGCCCGATGTTGCATGAATTGCATAAAGCCTTTGAACATTCCATCGTTCATCATCTGGTTAGTGTTATTCTTTGCCTGAGGATTGTCGCCTTCCTGATGCACATTATCCTGATTATTGATCTGTGGAGACTCAACGGTCTCCTGTGCTCCATTGATGTTCTCAACATTCTCGGATGCCATTTTCAAACACTTCCACAGAACAAGGTTTAATTAACATATCATATATTATCCCTATATTCTGACTGAGCAATTAAATACCAAATAAACTTAGGTAGGTTATACTAGCGAAGGAATTCCCCATCTCTCCCCTCATAGTTCTTATCTCACATCTCAGCCAGGGATCATATCCCTAAGCTTTGATACCAACTGTGATGCCCCAAAAATAGGTATACATCACCCATCTTGAGTCGTCAAATACATAGTACAAAATTCAAATACAACTTAATTATACAACAGTTGTGTAAAATACGACAAAACATATGCTGGGAGTTTTAATACAAATATTATCATCTAGACAATATCCACACTCAATTGAGTCCTCATTACATTTATTATCACTCTATTTAATAGAATAGTGAGGACTAGTAATGCTATTATCTAGACCGTCACTCCGATCCCCGACTAGTTCCTGCTACGTTCTCATTTCCTTAAGAGAACAATGAAAGTAAAAGGGTGAGCTCAACTAGCCCAATAAAAAATATTATGACTAAGATAATGCAGAATAAATTATCATTAGCCTTCAATAGTGTTAAACTGATACAATATAACAAACATCAAGTTTAACTACAACGGGAATAAGAAATCCATTAAAAGAGTCAAGTAGAGAATAAAATCTACTATCTTTTATGATTTAAAAGGTTTTTCATCACTTTTATCATTTGGGACTCAAATTTTAATAAATAATCCACATCATCCCTGCACTACGGCCAAGGATATTCATTAGTATCACAACCACAAATTATCCATGCACTACGGGCCTAGGATATTTGTGTATTTATCAATGGTCATGATAATGCCAACAACTATCCATCAATGCACTACGGGCCAATGAGGACTTTTACCACATCATTTGTAACATTACGGTCATGATTATACCGATAAATCCCTGGTCATAATCATACCAAGTCCATCTATACACTACAGGCCATAGATGACTTTCAACATAATATAAACATGAGGATGATGACAATGATATAAGAATTCAAAAAAATAAGTTCAAGAATTAATTTATCCAGGAACTAATAACGTCCAAATTGTCAACATGATACTTCTTTGTAGAGTAAAATTCAAGAATGCTCAGAAGAATATTTCCATGAAAAGATACTGGATGAAGCGCAAATATCAAGGATATTCCACTAATTTCATGGAGTATAGAAGTCAAAACTTTAACCAACTGAGTATAATAAAGAATGGAATAACAAAAGAAATCACCAGGCATGCGATAGACCGCACAGATAGGTTATTCCAACAGAATAATAAACAACGGAACCAGGTCATGCGTAAACGCATAGACAGGATATTCCAACAGAATAATAAATAAAGGAAAAAGGTCAAAGTGAAATTACAGACCCAAGCGGGATATTCTAATGAGAATAATAATTAATGGAACCGAAGTCAAACGTAAACGCACGCATACATGATGTTCCAACAGAATAATAAAAAGCGAAACGTGTCAAAGCGAAATTGCACCGCAAGCGGGATGTTCCAACAAAATAATAAAGAATTGAATAATGAAGAATTTCACCATGTATGCGGTATCAGATGCATAAAAGTTATTCCAATGAATAATAAAGAATGGAATAATGAAGAATTTCACCATGTATATGCGGTACTTGCAGATAGACATGTTATTTCAAAATAATGATAAAGAATGGAATAACAGAAGTTCTCTTCATGAATACGAAAGAAATAATACCCCTTACCTTAGAAGAAACTTGATATATAAGTGGTGAAGTAGCAGAACACTTTTCTTCTTTCTCTCTATAGTTTCTCTCTCTAGAGTTTCAGTGAATTCGTACAAAATAATGAAGGAATGAGCTTCTATTTATAGAAGAATAGACTGAATAGTAACTAATTCTTGAATGGTCCAGATTGATTTACTTTTAAACAGAAGGTCCATATTGGTTTACAATAATATATAATATATTCTATTTATAATCTAATAAAACGAATAACTTTATAAAAGTATTCTGTTTTATATAAAAAGATTTTACTATGCAAACACTATGTAGGCACTATGCAAACACTATGCATAATAAAATATAATATATTCTAATTATTGTCTAATAAAACAGATAACTTTATAAAAGTATTCTGTTTTATATAAAAAGACTGTACTATGCATAATAGAATATATTATATTATATTTATAGTCTAATAAAACGAATAACTTTATAAAAGTATTTTTTTATATAAAAGCATTTCTGTTTCATTACATTAATAATACTAATAAAATAAACTTCATCATTATTATAATTCACACTATTAATCGACCAGGTCGTTCCTAGGAAAGAGGGGGCTTTCCAATAAGGATTTCTCCCTATTGGCGCATAATTAGGTGACCAAATATCTCTTTGGCAGAACTTCTAAACATCGTTAATATTGCAAATAATAATATTAATAACTTCGTCGTCTCAATTATTGATTTAATAATATAAAAATATCGACAATAATTGAATCAATTAACGTGAGATACTATGCAACAATTACTGAAGCAATAATTGAACAAAACTGAGTGACTTCTCACGTAAGAATCAATAATCAATACCGTGTGCTACTATGCAACCACGCGTATTACTATACTTTTAACACCGGGTGTTTCAACAGTTAACGGTAAAACTTCCGCCATTTTTTTCATAAATTTTTTTTTGTCATTTTCTCAATCTGACAATAATTCCGCTGTGGGGTCCACCAATGATTGGGCCGTCGTACGAATAATCCCTGTTAAAACGAATAATCCCCGACCAAATGAATATTATATAACAACTTGCGTACTTTGCAAAATTTATAAATATTACCCACAACTATAACATTATATTAAATTCATTCCATAATACTCAAAAATGATAATTATAGAATAATCATCTTTATTCATAAAAGTTGGGGTCTTAAAGAATATTTGTTCACTACATGTAATAAGTTGGGAATTGGGATTGAAAGGGTTTAATTTAATTGTTTTGCATAGGAATATAGCAAGATTAATTGGATTAAATAGAAGTTAATTGATCACTTGGAAAAGGGCTTTTGACACTTGGGAATTCCTGTTAACAATTCAGTAGGCATAATTGGATAATTGGTTTATAGTTCATAATTGGGGATATTGGATTCTTAATCTTTATTTATCAGAATTCATTCGTTAAAATCTTAGTTTTATTTATTTGCTTTATTTTAGAATAATCTCTTTTTAATTGTTTAATTTAGTTTTCTTATTTTGAAAAATCACACTTTATGGTTGTTTAAATAAAATTAGATTGATATAGTGCTAGTAGTTGGGATTTATTGATTAGAATTCTCTGTGGAATCGACACTCTATCTTATCACTTTATTACTTGTTTACTGTGTACACTTGCACAAATTCATTGATTGTGAAATCAACCAACAACAGGAAAGAACAAGTGCTCAGGAATAAAGTGATACCTTATGTGAAGGTAATATGGAGAAATCACAATATCAAAGATGCTACGTGGGAACTCGAAGATGAAATGATGAAGAACTATCCTGAGTTATTTGTTTATTCTGTGTCTTCGATTCTAGGGACAAAATCTTTGTAAGGAGGGAAGAATGTGACGAATAAAATGTTTGAGTTGTGATTCTAGGAACATAATTCTTGTAAGAAGGGAAGGATGTAACAATCCAGAATATTATTGTAATTTCAAATATTTATTAAATTAAATAAATATTTTTTTTGATGTGGTTGTTGTTAGTAGATATGTGTTGGATTATTTATTAGTAAGTAAATAATTCATGAGTTATAAAAAATAATTTAATTAAGATAAAAGAGTGGTGAAATAAATTTATGAGAAAATACTCTAATTTAATAATTAGAGAGTTGTTATAATGTTGTTTTAACTTAGTAATTAAAGTGATATATGAATTTATTAAATAAAATTATAATTTTGTGGTAATTGGTTAAGTGGAGAATTTATTAAATATGTTGTAATTAGTAGTTTAAATGGATTTACCAAACAAGGCTTAAAGATGTTAAGTCTTTATTTTAAAAGTGTTTTGCCAAACAAAGCCTTATGGCTTTTGAATTTGAATTTGATTTAAAATAATAATAATAATAATATTATAAAATATTTTTATAACAGATATACGTTTAAATTTTTGTAACTGTTAATTATTAACTAAGCATGTAATGGCTATCAGTTTTTTTTATTCTTACGCATAAGTGATAGTTGGTTTTACGAGAAAAGAAATTGGCTTATACTGATACTAAGAAGAAGAGAGAAGGGAGTTTACAGAGAATTAGAGGGATAGTTTGAGAGAAAGATTCCTGAGAATTCCAAAGCAATTCTTTGTGTTTTAGCAAGGATTACCAAGAAATTGAAGGTATACTTCCAAAACCTTAATATTATATATATGAATGTTCTATGTTTAGGAGTTTTACATTTTCTGTGAATTCAAGTTAGATTAATTGTTGTTATATAAACTGTTAATTGTGTTTGTATGTATTTGTGATGTTAGAACTAGCATCTAGACAAGGAATTAGTGTGCTAATTACGTTCAAAAGAAAGAAAAATTCTTTATAGTACATGCTTATATATATGGCTTGTGAAAGTACAAAAATTGGTAGTGAGTTTGTGAACTAATCTGTGAATTGAGTCTTGATTATGTTAATTCAGTAAGAAACAAAGAGAACACAATTTGAACGAGTTAATTTGGTGTAGAATTGTGACCTCGGTGTTAATTTTTGTGAAGGATGTCAAAAATGGATTATTATTTTTTTACAAAAACATGGAATTCAAGGATTTAAATTGATTGAAGTTGTTGTTTAATTGTTCCAAGTAAGTATATTTGTGAGGAACCATGTTTATATGAGTTTTATACCATTTGGGTATGTTTAAATTATTGTTTTGTGAATGAAATTCATGATAGTTGTGCTAAATAGAGTACTGGAAATAAATTGTGTAGTTTTCTCGTGCGACCAGTAAGTAAATTGCGTTGGTGTCAAGTCCAAAAAGCTATTTATTATTGCTTGGTCCCTGAGCTTAAATATGGTGCAAATTGCTACCATACCTGCACTGCAGGTAGTAATGCCTGTTCGTTATGCATACCTTAAAGACCCATGGTAACCTAATCTAATGAGATATTAATGTGATGAACATGTAATGAAGAGAATAAAATAGATTTGTATCATGTCGTTAGTAATTTTAAAGTTGTAAAAAGATTAGTAAGTCGTGATAACGTTATGTTGTGATTTATTGAAAATGTGAAGTAGTAAATAAGTGTTTTAAATCTAATACTTGAGATTTCTGAAGTGCATATGGTGTAAAGTAAAACATGTACTAAAGTAACAAGTTTAACTAAGAATGAAATCTAATTTGAAAAGTGGATGTTAGTATATCTAATAGATGTCATAATTCTAATACTATATATAGGTGAACGTGAGTTGTAATTTATAGCTTACACACGAGGCAAGTTCCTTATCCTAAACTTTAATTGAGCAAGTTCTTTGTTTCTAAAGTTTATTTGAGAAAACTCTAACCCTAGCTTTATTCGAGCAAGTTTTGAATTCTAATCGTTGTTGATTTATTCTAACTTGTTTATAGTTAAGCAAGTTTCTTTAGTTTCATTCTTTTATAATGAATGCAACTTCTTGAAATCTAATCTATAATAATGAGTTATCTTATTTTATTTACTTTGCACAAGTTATTGTCATATTGAGCAAGTTTTTGTTTTCAGCTTGTTATCATATTGAGCATGTTCAGTAATTCAATTTCTTATTTGACAAGATCATAGCCTTAGCTTAATATTGTTCAAGCAAGGATTATTGTTTTATTCAATGCTTATGCTTTTTAGTTTATTTCTAAGCATGAGTTCGATATATAGTGTTGGTTTATCTATGATTCATAAAATATTTTACATTATGTTGTTATTGATCACTCGTAGTGTTATTGAACTTTATTGATTCAACTAATCCTTTAGTTGATGATCGTTAAACTCTAAATTACCCTTGAAGCTTATCTAAACCAAAATTTCTTTGTTGCGGACTTGTACTCTAAAACTGAGAAGAATAACCCTATTATAAGGGAATTTATTTTATGCGATGCGTTTAGATGTTTGTGCACAATACATGGTACGAAGGGTTGATCACCCTAAGTACGGGTAGTCTCTACAGTATGACTGTTTAGGTTAAATTTAAAGATTACTTGTAACCTTGGACATAGTTCGTGGTCTTGTGACCCTCAAAAATATTTCATATTTTGAACTCTGTTTTTATTATCATTGATAGAGTATTATTCAATTCTATTGAGCCTAGTTATTGGCAGTTATTATGTTGTTGTTATTCGTTGTTATTCCAACTGAGCATTTGTTTTGCTCACTCTTGAATAAATATAATTATTGCAACTAAGGTTTAGAAGGTCAATGAACCTACCACTAGCAAAGGAAAATGAAAATTGAGCAAGTGATGAAGACTTGTAATTTATTTAATGTTATGATGATAGACTTTATTTTTAAATGTGTGATGTAATTATTTTATTTCTGCACTTGATTTATGTTAAATGTTAGATAACCTGGGAGACTTATTGATTTAATGATTTAACCCTTTTAATGGGAGGATTTATGGTTTAAATTGTACTATATATTGGTAGTTAGATATGAATGCATGGAAAGTGAACACCAAGTCTTGTGGGAATGAAGTACCTAGATTTGGGGGTGTCACAAGAGCCAATAATTGGTGGCAGGCAAATAAGGTCCATGGAGGAGAATGTGTGATCACCTGGGAGAGGTTTAAGGAGATGTTCTTCGAGATGTACTTCCCGACAAGCTCGCAGAACCAAATGGAGGTATAATTTCTAGAATTGAAATAAGGCAATATGTCCATATCAGACTATGTGAAAAAAATTCAATGAGTTGGCTAGATTCGCCACATATCAGGTACACATGGATGAGAGGAAAACAAGAAGGTTTGAACAAGGATTGAAGCCCCGGTTATATAGTAAAGTGTCGATGTTTCAGCTAAACACTTTTGCTGGAGTATTGGGAAAGGCCATCCTCACTGAAGGTGGAAGTGATGCGGTGACCAAGTAAAATCAAGATCAGAAGAAGAAGAAGAAAAAGAGTAAAAATAAAGGAAATGACAAGGCCAGTGACAGTAACACTAGGGGAAGTAACAATTAGAAGAAAAGGTGGACTGACAACTCGTCAACTAGACATCAGCAAGGAGGTCAGAAGAAGAGGATTGGAGCATGTTCGACCTGCGGGTCTGTATGAAAGGGAAAAGAGTCTGCTAAAATTGTGGTCAGGAAGGCCACATAGCACCTAACTGCCCTAACCCAAAGAAGGGCGCCTGCTTCACATGTGGGTTAAAGGACCACTTGGCTAGGGACTATCCCAAGAAAGGATCTGGAGGGGCAGAAACATGAGGGAACAAGGGAAACAGTGGTGGCAATACTCTAACTATCATGGGACCAACCGACCGACCTCCAGGACATTCAACATGACAGTACAGGATGCGGTGTAGTCTCGCGATGTGGTGTCAGGTATCATTCTGATTAATAAAGTTAATGTTTTTGTATTATTTGATTCGGGTCCTACTTGTTCATTTATATCTGATGACTTTGCTAAGAATTTGGAATTGCCTAAGGACGAGTTAGAATACCCCATTAACATAGAAATTGTGAATAGAGAAGTAATCCCTGTTAAGTACGTACATAAGAACTGTAGGGTGGATATTAAGGGTAACATTATGAACGTAGATCTTATCCCTATCAAACTTGAGGAAATTGGCGTTATCTTGGGAATGGATTGGTTATTCAATTACGGGGTTATAATTGATTGCCAGAAGAAATGTATTAACCTTATGACTTCGTCAAAGGTTGTATTTTATGGCAGCATATCGACTAGACAAGCGAGTTGTCTGACGATGATGCAAGCCAGGAAGTTGTTAAGACAAGGCTGTGTAGGATATTTAGCCTACATAGTCAACAGTCGTAAAGAGAACCTGAAGATAGAGGAGATACCAGTAGTGAGGGACTTCGCTGACGTATTTCTATATGATCTACAAGGACTTCCGCCAGACAAAGAGGTTGAGTTTGTGATCAATTTGGTGCCAGGAACGACTCCAATATCGAACGCACCGTACCAAATGGCACCAGTAGAGATGAAAGAATTGATGGTACAACTGCAAGAGTTATTGGACAAGAAATATATTCAACCGAGCGTATCACCGTGGGGAGAGCCGGTATTATTTGCGAAGAAAAAGGACGGGACGATGCGGCTCTGCATCGACTACAGAGAACTGAATAAGGTCACGATTAAGAATAGATATCCATTATCGAGGATCGACGACCTGTTTGATCAATTAAAGGGAGCGAGATATTTTTCAAAGATAGGGTAGAGGAGTGGTTAACATTAGCTAAAAGTGAGGCCAGAGGATGTTCTAAAGACATCATTTAGGACTCGATATGGTCACTACGAATTTCTGGTGATGTCATTCGGTCTAACAAATGCTCCTACAACATTTATGGGCCTAATGAACGGAGTGTTCAATCCTTTTTTGGACAAATTTGTAGTGGTATTTATCGTTGTCATTTTGGTATACTCGAAGACCAAGGAAGAACATTTAGAGCATCTGGTGGTAAAGTTAGAGACGTTAAGAAGGGAAAAGTTGTATGCCAAGTTTTCGAAATTCAAATTTTGGATTGAGTAGGTACAATTTCTCGGACACGTTGACACGAACAGAATTTTGGTAGATCCCTCCAAAGTCGAAGCTGTGATGAACTGGGATCAGCCGAAAATACCTTCAGAAATGAGAAGTTTTCTTAGATTGGCAGGTTATTACAGAAGATTCATTCAGGACTTTTCAAAGATCGCAACTCCGCTGACAAATTTGACTAGAAAAGCTATGAAATTCGTTTGGATGGAGAAGTGTGAGGAAAGCTATCAAGAACTTAAGAAAAGGTTGAGTACATCACCTAAGTTATCTCTTCCAGATGACACATGAAATTTTGTGGTTTATAATGATGTGTCGCTTAAAGGACTTGGTTGTGTGCTCATGCAAAACGAAAGGGCCATTGTGTATGTGTCACAATAATTGAAGGACTCTGAGAAGTGGTATCTGACCCATGACTTGGAGCTAGCTACGGTGGTATTTGCTTTAAAGATTTGGAGATGATATCTCTATGGGGAGAAGTGTGAAATATATACAGACCATAAGAGTCTGAAATATATTTTTACACAGAAGGACTTGAATATGCGCTAGAGAAGGTGGCTAGAGTTAATTAAGGACTATGATTGTGAGATATTATACCATCCGGGTAAGGCAAATGTGGTTGCAGATGCCTTGAGTAGAAAGGGTCAGGAGAAATTGATGATGTTGACCGCTTAGGAGGAGCTAATTTTAGCAATGTAGAAGCTGGAATTGGAAGTGAAGTATCCTATGGAGATTGATGAGAAGCTATTTCAAATATATGTTGGTACAACTTTACTAGATAAAATTAAGGAGGCTCAACTTTAAGACAAAGAATATGAGAAAGAGAAAAAGAAGATATTTGAAGGAACTGAATTGAGATTCAAGATAGACAGTGAGGGACTATTGAGATTTGATAGCAGAATTTGGGTCCTGCCAGTGCCAGAGATTAAGGAAGACATTTTGAGTGAGGCTCATAGCTCACGATATTCGATTCATCCTGGTAGTACAAAGATGTACCAAGATCTTCGATAATATTTTTGGTGGCCAATTTGAAGTGATATGTTGCAAAGTGTATTGCCAAATGTCTGATATGTCAAAAAGTGAAAGCAGAGCATCATACGTCGAGTGGTTTCTACAACCTTTAGAGATCCCATAATGGAAATGGGAACATATTAAGATGGATTTCCTGGTTGGCCTTCAGACAACTCAGAAAGGCTATGATACAGTATGGGTTATTATTGACCGATTGACGAAATCTGCATATTTCCTTCCGTTCATAATCAGATTCAACTTAGACCAGTTGGCAAGGTTATAGGTAAAAGAGATTGTTTCTAGGCACAAGGTTCCGGTGTCAATTATTTTCGATAGGGATCCACACTTTACATCAAACTTCTGGAAATGACTATAGGAATGCATGGGTACGTAGTTGAGAATGAGTACGACATATCACCCTTAGACAAACGGACAAAGTTAAAGAAAGATTCAGACATTGGAGGATATGTTAAGAGCTTGTATAATGGACTTTAAAGGAAATTGGGATGATCATCTACCGCTTGTGGAATTCGCTTACAATAACAGTTACCACGCAAGTGTTGGCATGCCGCCTTATGAAGCATTGTACCGCAGAAAATACAGACCTCCATTATGTTGGGATGAAGTTAGTGAACAAAAGCTACTAGGACTAGAATTGGTGCAACAGACCATTGAGATTGTCAAGGTGATCATATTATTGATTCAATTATTATCACATTATAATCTGCATAATATTTTATATTATTAAATCAATTATTATCACATTATATTATTGTATCTCTCATATTATTGATTCAATTATTATCACATTATAATCTGCATAATATTTTATATTATTAAATCAATAATTGAGACGACAAAGTTATTCATATTATTATTTGCATTAATGACAATGTCTAGAAAGTTCTGTCGAGAAAAGGGGTTTGGTCACCTAATTGCGCGCTAATAGGGAGAAATCCTTATCGAAAAGCCTCCTCTTTCCTGGGAATGATATGGTTGTTAATATTGCAAGTTATATTATTGATGAATAAATATTGTAAAAAATATTTCCATTGTGTTGGAATTTTTAGCGTTAGTGGAAATAGACAATTATTTCGATAATAGTTGATATCTGGATGTTAAATTGACCAAACGGGTAATTAATCAGATAAATGAGCAATTAATTGTCATTAGTTCACATGAAAATAACTATTTGTTCACATGCATGGAACTATTGGTTCACATGTATGTACTATTAGGGGAGGTGGTGCAAGATTGATAATACTTAAAGGACTAAATTAAAAATGGAGGTAAAAATGAAGGTACTAAACTGTAATAATTCGAGCCTACAATTATCGAAATTATGTTTTCCTATAAATAGAAGCTCATTTCTTCCTTCATTCTCACCAATTCACTAAGACTCACAAAAGCAACTATAGAGAGAGAAACTATAGAGAGAAAGAAGAAGAGTATTCTGTTACTTCACTATTGTAGTATACAGTCTTCTACTAAGGTAAAGGGTATTATTTATTTCATATTCGCTTACATTATTATTTTTCGTATTTGTAAGAGATTTTATTCTCGTTCAATATTCACAAGGAATATTATTTTCGCTTAATATTCGTAGGGATATTGTCTTCGTTTAATATTCGTAAAGAATTTTATTTTCGTTCAACAGTTGTAAGGGATATTATTTTTGTTCAATATTCGTATGAAATAATATTTTCTTCTATACTCTGTAGTGTGTGAGTAATATTATTTCATTTCGTGTTCCTAATTCTACACTCATTTTGTTAAAGTATTACTTCTATACTCATTCTTGATAATTTTAAATCTTTTCATGCCGGAGTACTATTCATGGGCTACTATTCATAAAGTACTATTCATGGTGTATTATTCACGAAGTACTATTCACGGGGTACTATTCACAAAGTACTATTCACGGGATACTATTCATAAAGTACTATTCCCAAAGTACTATTCACGAAGTACTATTCACTCAGGTACTATTCACCCGAGGTACTATTCATGATAAAAATTGATTTCTTTTCTGTCCAAATTATTTTTGATACAATATTATTCTTGAATTTTACTCCACAAAGTAGTATCATGTTGATTATTTGGACATTATTGAATTCTGGATAAATTAAATTATAAATCTTTAAAAATGTATCATTTGCTTTCTTTTAATTGAATTCTTACATCATTGTCATCTCATGCTTATACTGTGATGAAAGTCATCTTTGGCCATAGTGCATAGATGGACTGTTGATTGGTCTGATTATGACCAGGGATTATTCAATATAATTATGACTCATAATGTTAAAAATGATGTGGTAAAAGTCCTCATTGGCCCATAATGCATTGATAGACAGTTATTGTCATGATCATGACCATTAGTGATTACACGATTATCCTTGGCCCGCAGTACATGGATAATTTGTGGACGTGATACTAATGAATATCATTGGCCCGTAGTGAATGGATAATTCAGTGATGTGGAGTATTTATTGATTTGAATCTCAGTGATAAAATTAATGATAAACTTTTTAAATGATAGACAATAGTAGATATTATGCTCTACTTGACTCTTCTAATGGATTGTTGGTTCCATTGCAGTTAAACTTGTTATTTATTAGTTTAACACTGTTGATGGCTAATGATAATTTATTCTGCATTATCTTAGTCATAATATTTTTTACTGGGCTAGTTGAGCTCACCCTTTTGCTTTCATTATTCTCTTCAGGAAATGAGAATGTAGCTGGGAATAGTCGGGGAATAGAGTGAGGGTTCAGATGGTTGATTTAGTAGTCCTCACTATTCTATGAAATAATGTGATAATAATTGTAATAAGGACTCAATAGAGTTTGGATATTTTCTAGAAGACAATATTCGTGTTAAAACTCTCAGCTTATGTTACACGACAGTTCTATATTTAACTTTGTATTTGTATTCTGTACCATGTATTTGGCGACTCAGAATGGGTGATGTATATCTATTTTGGGGGCTTCATAGTTGGTATCGAAGCTTAGGGATATGACCCCTGGCTGAGATGTGAGACTAGAACTAGGAGTGGAGAGACGGGTAATTCATTCACTAGTATGACCTACCTAAGTTTATTTGTTATTTAATTGGTCAGTCAGAATATAGGGATAATATGTGGCATGTCAATTAACCCTTGTGTTGTGGAAGTGTTTGAAAATGACATCTAAAAATGTTGAGATAAGCAATGGAGCACATGACACCGTTGAGTCACCGCTGATCAATAACCAGAATAATGTGCATCAGGAAGGCAATAATCCTCGTGGAAACAACAACACTGACCAAATGACGAACCATGGTACGTTTACAAGTCTTCTAGAATTTATGTAAAACCAAATGAGAGAGACTCCTATTCAAAATGTAGGTGGAAACACTGGCAACTCACGGATGGTCACTGTTAAGCAGTTCAAGTTGCTGGGACTACCAGAGTTTTTGGGAAAGCCAGAACCACTTAAGGAAGAGACATGGATAAAGTAGATCACCAAGATATTTGATGTCTTAGGATGCTCTGAGGAGCAAAAAGGTTCCCTTTTCCACCTTCATGTTGAGAGGAGAAGCGGATTACTGGTGGGAATCAGTAAAATGTACTCAGCCTACCGCACTCAAAATGTCTTGGGAGAGGTTCCAAGAATTGTTCAATGACAAGTACTTTCCCGAAAGTATTCGTCACATGAAGGAGGTGGAATTCATCAAGCTGGAGCAAAACAACATGACCGTGTCGCAGTACTAGGGTAAGTTTGACGAGTTGTCTAAGTTTGCATCCCATTTAGGAGATAATGAGGAGCGAATGACGTGAATTTTTCTGAGAGGTTTAAAATCCGAAATACATCAATACCTCATTTCTCACAAACTTTGTTTCTATTAAGGTGTTGTGAATATGGCTCAGTTATTAGAACACGATTATGAGTCAACTCAACCAAAAGGTAATGACCAAAAATACGATAATAATTGTACCGGTGGCAACAACCATCGGAACAATGATAACCATCTTGGAGAAAATTAGCATGCCAAAAATGGTAACCACTTCGGTGGTAATCATGGCCAAGACAATAGAAATTAAAATTTTAAGAAGAGAAGGTTCAACAATGATGGAAAGACAACAGCACCAGCACCCGTTTTCAAGGAAAGAGAACGACCACTGATCATATGCTTCAAATGCGGAGGGTAGGGACACATCATCCCAAACTGCACGATACTGTCCAAAGAATGTTATAATTGCAGAAGAAAAGGTCAGCTAGCCCAATTTTATCGTGTAGTGAAGTTAAGTCCAGTTGGGATGGAGACACCAAAGGTCATCCCAGACAAGTCAAAGCCGATAGTTTAAGTGAGAACGTTTATCGAGGAACCCAAACGAAGTTATCACGAGTAAGTTAATCAGAAACTCTTGTGAAGTCTATACCTTATTCGATACTTTTTCAACCCACTCTTTTATTTCATCTACTTGCGCTCAATGTTTAAATTTTACTCTGGAGAAATTAGACTTTGACTTATCTGTTGAAACTTCGTTGGGAGAAACCTTTATTACGTCCATTGTTTATAAATCTTGTTTGATTCAAATTAGCAACCTCACGTTACTTGTCGATCTTATCTCTATGAAAATACTCGCATTTGATGTAATTTTAGGGATTGATTGTGTGATGCCCCCAAATCCGGGTATCTTCCAACCCGACAGATGGTGCTCCACGGTGCTACAGTTCACACAAACATTCAATTGAAATGCCTCAAAAAAACGAATATGTCTTATGTATATATTGAAAATCCATATTAACATTCCCCATGTTCTTTATAACCATTACATTTGTTCTTATCATAATATCAGATATTATCTTTACAAACCTATACTATTATATAAGTGTTCTACGGGTTCGTCTTCACTTTTCCTTTATCCTTGCCGGATCCTTCGGTCCGTTCGGTCTTAGCTGCATTCATATGGTTCAAGCAAGAGTGAGCATGACTAGCTCAGCAAGTACAACAATTTTATTTAACAATATGCTTGAATCATACAAATCATATATCTTCAATAACTAAACAATAGTTATGAAGTACTATTGAAAATTCAAAATAGCACTTTTCTTTTCTTTAAAATATTTTACAATAACAATATTCAGTAAAACATCAATTCCGGTCCAAGACCTTGAGCATTTCGTACTTTCTTTAAAAAGGACATCCCGGCACAAACTTCGTAAGTCTGACATTTCTGACGAGCACGTCTAAGTGATCAGCCTGTAGTACTCTATGTTAATCAACACTACATTCATTAAACTTATGTACGTTTAAGTTGTGGCAACCTCATGTGCATATCGTTTGACGACAAAACATTTTTAGCATACTCAGTCTTCGTTTGAAAACCACACCAATATAGCTTGGTAAAACATTAACCATACATCAATAGATTCTACGAAATCCAACATATCATAAGTCTAGCCAAAAGAATTGGCTTTGACTTCATCATACAATAATTCATGCGTAAGAATACATGAACTACAAAGCTTGTCTAGTTGAACATAGACAAGGGTTATAATACTTGCCTTCAGCGTCTGCTACTGTACAATTACTTTCTATGTGAGTCTTTAAAGTCTCTGCAATACATGATCATATAGCGTACCAAATTAGGTCGTATATAATCAAGTATGTGTACAACTATATCTTACCCTTCTTCTCAATCTATTCATGACTTAGATTTGTTACTATTGGTTTTGGCTTGCCGTTATAGTTCACATTGTTCTTACATTAATGTTCGATTGATTATCTTTAACCCTTAGGTATCATACTCAAGGTTTAAACAATGCCTTATATTATTATAATTAATCTTTACTTCTTTATTAATTAGTTACCATTCATTCTATACTTGCAAATTTTCTTCACTGACCAAACCCTAGGATTTGGTAATGCAATACCAATCAACATCCTTCAACTTGCTCTACTAAGCGCGGGTTAGCAAAGATTACTATCATTCTACCTTGTCATGGCTGCCACACTTTAGCTCCCATGGTCGCACATGGCATGACTCTGTAGTATGTCTGGGCATTGCATTGGCGCTGCAATGCCACCTTTAAGCCTTGGGCTGGCGCCGCGGTGCCAGCTCTGTGCACCAGATAACTTAGATAATTTTTAAACTCTATGAACTTCCCGGACTCCACATTTGATCATTTTAAGTCCGAATTGGTTCGTTCAAAAGCCATTAGCTCACAAATCACATACTCTATGTGTTCCTGCAAGAATTTTATATTTTTTGACTTCGTTTACTCAAAATTCACCTATTTGTTCCATTTTATCGAAAACGATAAATGTCCGTGAACGTTCAATGCTCGTTTCTTCGTTCTTAATTGAAATTCGGCCATTTTTGAGTCTGCAACTCTATAATGCCAAATAAGACTTCTTCCCATCGAAAACAAATGTTTCCGAGCTCAATATCAAAATTCAACCTCTAATCCAAGAATTTCACGAATTCGACGATTATCGTCCAATCGTGAGAATTTCGGCATAGCTTCGCTACTTATGATTCGATTATTATTTCAAATGGATTCTATCCATCATATTGACATCTTAACCTACATATTACATCAACTTATTTTCATGATAAGTTATGTCTTATTCTTCATGAGTTTATAACTTATCAAAGTATAAATTACTTATAGTTTCAATTCTCATGACTTATGATAATTTAAGTCCTTTAACCATCATTCTTACATACTTTTATCATACCAAATTCATTCATGTAAACATGTTATAAGTATTACAAGTTCTTCCTTAGTTCATAGCTTATCTATTAACAAAGTGCTTATTCTCGGCTTAAGTCATTAGTTTATCCCTTCTTATGATTTCTTAGCATACAAGACCATCACTTCACTATCAAGCTATCATGGAAGAGATGGAAGAATATAGGACAAGAGTCTTACCCTTGATGAACTAGTTCTTCTTCTTCTTGAAACAAATATGGAAGTTTAGCTTATATGTGTTTATTCTCTCTATCACTTAAGTTTCTTTGTAAAGGAAAGTTGTTGGATTAAATTTGAACAAGCAAATAATGAATCCAAGCTTGGTATTTATAGGGAAACCAAAGTGAGGGCATATTAGATAATACACCAACCCACCTCCTTACTATTCATTTCCTGGATGCTAAGTTAACTTGCCCACTAAATAAAATACTTGGCCATCACAATTTTCACTTGGTTATTACACAATTGTTTTGGTCACCAAGATTACTCACATTAACATGGGTTGCCCCATGGGTCACTATAACCCATTGGATCATAGCTTGGGCTTGGATTTAATTAACTTAACTTAACTTTGGGCTTGTATTACCAACTTTCTTGGACTTCTCATTAACCACCACTTCAGCTTTCACATTAATTCTATTTGACTTTTCCATTAACTTCTATTGGGCTTACACTTTCTACACAATCCAACAAATTCATTTCCTTTGGCTTAAAGCCTTATAACATATTATTTTTGTATTATTCTCATATTTTAACTTGTATACTAATTCATAATATACGATATTCCATCCTCATACATACTTGTATAATACATCGTATCATATTCGTATCCATTAACTCGTACAATACATATGTATCATACGATCATTGCATTCACTTCCTTAATGCTTCATTTTCCTAACATTCTTGAATTACGTCCACGTGCGAAAAATTATGTTTTCCATACTTTAATTAGTATTACATATTCCAACTCACTTCGATATTCTATCGTTACATATTTCTCAGAAGTTCAAAAATAATTCCCGAGCAGGAATCAATGAATAGTGTTTTTAGGAAAATTTCTCGGAAAACTTTTATTTTCGTCTTGGAAATTCAAACACTTTAATTCCCTCACGTAGTCAAAATACTACGACATTCATACATTTCTAGGTTATAGAACGACAACCATCTTGCTTACTTAATACAACAACATATTATATAATTTTATTCATTATTAATTCAAATAAAATTATTTTACAGATTGTTCGATTTCCCGGGTCGTTACACTCTCTCCCCCTTATAAGGATTTTGTCCCCAGAATCTCGTAAAAGAAAAAAAATTTACACAAACAAGTCAGGTAATTCTTTTTTGTAACGACCCCAAAATTCATACAATATAATTCTCAACTTTGGTCGTTAATAACACATATACCTTCTAATTTTTACATCATTAAACCATAATACAACCATTGAAATTTGCAGAATAATTAAAATTTTCCATTACAAACTGTTCTCATTCCCAAAACTTTAAACCTTTACATCTAAATATCTCATAATCATTTTAATACTACAATAGTTTACATCGCAAAATGATATTATAATTCAACATTAATACATTATTCGGAACCTTAAACATGGTTTAAATAATAATAACACAACCAAAGTGTGTAAATCTTCAATTATCACTTCTGGTTCATGTCTTTCATGTAACAGTAACACATACTTTACCTTGAATCTTGAACTTGCAAAAGTGGTTATTTGCAAGGTTGAGCTCGACAGCTCAGCAAAATCTAACAGTTTTCATGCATCACGTAGCACATAATAACATGCTCAATATATAACTCATAAACATTGGACTAACATATCATACATCTTACAGTTCATATAACAAGTATAAAGATTAAGTTTGTTACTCAATTAACATGCTTTACTCAATCAACGTAGTCATAAGTTGACTTTAACATTTCATACATTCAACATATATATAACACATCATGCTCTTTGCAATAAAGATTTAAAACAATCAAATTCACATAGCAAATAGGAACTGAAAGACTTGCTTTGATCGTTGTTTACCAATAACAATTTAACAGCTTACAGTTATCTGCACTTCACGTGCCCTACACAATTATATAATCATGCACATCAACTATTAGTCATATAGCAATGCATAGTAGTTGTAATGCAAACTTTACTCCACATCTCATAACCCTTCCTATTATATATACACAATGTTCAATTTTATTGTGTTAACTTTCAACTTATATATCACTGTATATTTCATATTCGAAGTTCATTCAAGTGTTTAAGTCTTGCTAGGACTACTTATTGGTTTTATATTAACACTATTCAATATCTTATTATATTCATTTCATTTGATTTAAAACACTTTTTACGTTCATTATCACTTATCACGGTGTTTCGACGTTTATTCGTCACACGCCCAATTTGTCTCTCTTGTGTGTGTTTAGTATGCGTATTCAACTTATCGAATATATCATTTATTCATGTTAAGCATCATTATACTTCATAATATTCATGTTCTATAACTTATAACAACATCTATTATCGTCGACATCACTATACTTGTGTATGTGCATGTCTAACGCCCTCCAATTGCCTCTTAATACACATTAGTCACAAAGATGACCATTTTGACTACTGTTTCCAACCTTAAATTGAAACACCTAAAGAATAAAAGTTGTAGGTATATTCGTCCTCTTTTCGGATCATCTTGAATCACCTTAATCGGAGTTCGTATGAAAGAGTTATGGCCATTTTACTAAAAACAGTCAAAGCAACACACACGACATACTTTTGCGCAATTGCACCAATTAAGTTTTGGAGTACAAGTAATTTACGCCCCAAATGACTTAGGGCATAGCGCAATGCTTTGAATGCTAGTAGAAACGGACCAAGCTACTGTTCTTCGCGATTTTTGACCCTTTTTCTCCTACCAATCTTCAAAACTTGAGTTATACACATCCAAATTAGTCCATTTTCGATTCTATGGATTCGTAATTCATTGGACTACAACATACTATAATTCTAACAATTTATAAAAACATTAACCAACCTAAAATTTGACCCAAAACACATGTTCATACTCTATTTTCATGTTTTAACACATTTAGCGAATTCATTCACTACAAATTCATTTTACATCCGTTTTGACTCATTCAACTTGGGTTGTTTTCGTTTTTCCAAGTACTATTAGAATACATCATCAATTTAAGATTTTCATCATGATTTCATAACTAAACTTTGACTCCAACTAAGCCATAACATACATATTTCATTAAGAACACAAGTTCTTCATCCTTAGATAGTTTCATGAATTCAATTACCTAAAAAATTGCTTATAGATGATATATAATAGATTATATATACCCATAAACATATACAAACTATACTTCAACAAATTCAACCACCAAAAACCTAATTACAAAGACTCTAGAAAACAAAAATCAAAAACTAGAAACTTAGGAATTTACCTTTGATTCTTCTAAGCTTTAGTTAGATAAATGGAAATCCTTGTTTAATCCTCTTTTTCCTCTTGATTCTTAGAGTGTCTCTTCTCAATTTCTCTCTAAGCTCCATCTTTCTCTTTGTGTTTTCTCTTAGGCTTAGCAACTAGAATGCGTAAAAAGAAATACACACACTAATTGGGATATTAGTTACCCCTTAACGTATATGTTATAATTATATTATATTTATTATTTTAATATATTTTTATTTATTTTATTTATATTAATTAAAATTCAAAAATTAAAAACCCAAAAGCTATAAGGCTTTGTTTGGCAAAACCCTTTAAATTTTAAAGAATTAATATATTTAAGTCTTGTTTGGCAAAACAATTTAGTTTATATTTTATAATCACATATTATTTAGTTGGATCTCCATATCCAACATTAATCAAATAAATCAATCACATACTATATTTTAAATAAATATTCCACTTTAATAAATATCACAAATTATAATTTTATTTAATAACTTAATATACCACCTTAAATTATTAAATTAAAACAACAATATAACATCTCATGTTATATTACAACTCTCTAAATTATAAATTAATTTAATTTAGAATATTATCTAATGAATTTAGATTCATAAATATTTACTAGCAATCATTGCATCAATAAAATATTTATCTCATCAATTCCAACAATAAACACATCAAATAAATATTTATATTTTAATAAATATTTAATATTACAATTTCAAATTTCGGATCTTTACATCATTCCCTCCTTACAAGGATTCTGTCCCCAGAATCACAACTCAAATAATCAAATCGTCACATTCTTCACTCTTTTATCTTAATTAAGTTAATTTCTATAATTCATGGATTATTTACTTACTAATAAATAATCCAATAAATATCTACTAAACAACAAACACATCAATTAAAAATATTTATTTAATTCAATAAATATTTTAAATTATAAATAAAATTCTGGATTGTTACATTTTTCATCTTTTCTTTAAGTTTCCATGTTGCTTCTTCTGCATTGTGGTTCTTCTATAACACCTTTACTGAAGGTATAACTTTGTTCAACAGAACTTGTTCTTTTCTATCGACAATTTGAATAGGCAACTCTTCATACGTTAAGTCCTTCTCGATATGAATAGGCTCATATTCTATCACATGTTTATAATCCGGCTTATAAGGACGTAATACAGATACATGAAATACGTTATGTATTCATTATAGATCCGGAGGTAATGCTATCATATAAGCTGCCTCACCTACCCGTTTTAACACTTCAAAAGGTCCTATAAATCTTGGTCTTAACTTTCTCTTCTTTCCAAAGCGTATCTTTCTTTTCTAGGGAGATACCATTAGAAATACGTAAGAGCCTACTTCAAACTCTCTATTTTCTCGATGCAAATCTTTAAATTTCTTCTGTCTGTCTTGAGCTGCTACTAAACGCAAGCGTATAAGCTCGACAATATCCGCTGTTTGCTTCACCATTTCAGGTCCAACCATTCGGCGTTCTCCTACCTCATCCCAATATAATGGTTTTTGCATTTCTTTTCGTACAAAGCTTCGTAAGGTGGCATACCTATGCTTGCATGATAACTATTGTTATACGCAAACTCTACTAATGGTAGATAATCATCCTAACTACCCTTCAAATCCATGACGCAAGACCTCAACATATCTTCTAACGTCTGAATTGTTCTCTCGCTCTGTCCATCAGTTTGTGGATGATACGCCGTACTTAGCTTCAACTGCGTTCCCAACTGTTCCTGCAGACTCCTCCAAAAGTTTGATGTGAATCGTGGATCACGATCTGACACAATCGATACTGGTACTCCATGTCTAGAAATTATTTCCTTAACATAAAGTTTAGCTAACTGGTCTAAGTTATACTTAACCCTAATTAGAAAAAAGTGAACCAACTTTGTCAACCGGTCCACTATCACCCAAATCGCATCATACCCTTTCGTTGTAGTCAGAAGTCCCACCACAAAATCCATCGTGATATTCTCCCACTTCCACTCCGGAATTTCCAATACCTGTAACAAGCCACTTAGTCGTTGATGTTCGACCTTAAATTTCTGACAAGTTAAGCACCTACTCACATACTCGGCTATTTCTCTCTTCATGTTCGGCCACCAAAAATTCTGTCAAAGGTCTTAATACATCTTAGTACTACCAGAATGAATCAAAAATCTCAAACTATGAGCCTCTTGTAATACTTTCTCCTTTAATTCTGTCTCATTTGAAACCCAAATTCTTCCTTCAAATCTTAATAATCCCTCATTATCAAGACTGTACTTAATATCTTTTTCATTGGTTAGCCGCTCCTTTACCCGGTCACACTCAACAACTTTGAGTTGCACCTCCTTGACTCTTTCTATAATGGAAAATTGAATTTTTGTTGCAAACAGTATCTGCCCCGATTCACTTGGCAATTTCAATTCTATTTCCATTCTAGTCATCTCTGTTATTAACTCAGTTTGAGCCGTTGACATAGATAACTTCTCCCAACCCTTCCTACATAAAGCATCGGCAACTACATTGGCTTTTCCAGGGTGATACAAGATTTCACAGTCGTAATCCTTTATCAACTCTAGCCATCTCCTCTGTCTCATATTCAACTCCTTCTGTCTGAAGATATATTTTAGACTCTTATGGTCCATGTATATCTCACATTTTTCTCCGTAAAAATAATGTTTCCATATCTTTAAGGAAAAAGCTACTGCAGCCAGTTCTAGATCATGAGTAGGTTAAACTTTCTCATAATCCCTCAACTGCCTTGATGCATACGCAATAACCTTGCCATGCTGCATGAGCACATAACCAAGTTCACTATGCGAAGCATCGCTATAAACTATTAAATTTCATGTGTCATCGGGTAATGACAAAACAGGCGCTTCACTCAACCTCTTCTTCAGTTCTTGAAAACTGTCCTCGCATTTATCAGTCCACACGTATTTCACCATCTTCCTTATCAAGTTAGTCAATGGAGTAGCTATCTTCAAAAAATCATGGATGAATCTCCGATAGTATCCCGCTAACCCTAGGAAACTCCGCACCACAGTCAGTGTTTTCGGTTGTTACCAATTCATCACGGCCTTCACCTTCGCTGGATCTACCAAAATCTTCTCATGGTCAATAACATGACCTAAAAACTGTAACTATTCCAACATAAATTCACACTTAGTGAACTTCACATACAACTTCTCCTTCCTCAGTGTCTCTAACACTATTCTTAGGTGTTTAACATGATCTTCTGACGTCTTAGAATAGACTAGAATATCATCAATAAACACCACGACGAACTTGTCCAAATATTGTTTGAACACTCTATTCATCATATCCATAAATGCCGCTGATGTATTAGTCAACCCAAATGACATCACCAGAAACTCGTAATAACCATAACGAGTCCTGAATGCTGACTTTTGTGCATCCTCCTTTCTAACCTTCAACTGGTGATACCCCGTTCTTAAATCTATTTTAGAAAAATAATTAGCCCCTTTCAACTGATCAAAGAGATCATCGATCCTAGGCAATGGGTATTTATTCTTTATCATTAACTTGTTCAACTCTCTATAGTCAATACAAAGTCTCAATGATCCGTCCTTATTCTTTACAAACAATATTGGTGCTCCCCACAGCGATACACTCAGTTGTATGTAATTTCGCCCAACAGCTTCTTGTAATCGCATTCATTAACTCCTTCATCTCAATCGCCGCCATACAGATGCAGGTTCTCGAAACTCGGTGCCGCCTCCTGGCACAATATCTATTACAAACTCGGTCTCCTTATCCGGTGGAAGAACCGACAATTCACTTGGAAATACATCCGCGAATTCTCTAACTATAGGTATTTGTTCCATGGTTGCTACCACTCTCTGGGTATCAATAACATGACACATATAACCTACACATCCCTTCCTCAATAATTTCCTAGTTTGTGTCATAGTAAGATAACACGAACGTCCCGACGATCTTTTCCCGTAAATACTACCGGTAGTTGTTTTAACGTTCTAATATTCACACATTTCTTTTGATAATCTATAATTGCCCCATGGTTAATCAACCAATCCATTCCGAGAATTACATCGAATTCTCCTAACTTTATCAGTATCAAATCTACCAATAATTTACAACTCCATATGTCTACACAATAACTCCTATGAATATCTTCAACAGGAATTATTTCTTCGTTTGCTACCTTATTATTTAAAGGTATAGGTAACTTTTCAGGAAATAATCCTAATTGGATAGCAAAATCACATGCTATATATGAACAAGTAGCACCCGAATCAAACAGCACGTAAGCATTTATGTCGTTGATTAGAATAATACATGCGACTACGTCCCCTGATGCAACTGCATCTTGGACTGTCATGTTAAAGGTACGACCCATCGGCCTACTCGGCTGCGCTGGACCACTAATATCTAACTTACCGCTATTAGTGCCCCAATTCCATTCCGTCCCCTTTTTTGGGCAGTTCATTGCCATGTGGTCAGTTGACCCACACACAAAACATTCGTGGTTCTTCTACGAACTTGGAAAGTTAGGCAAAATGTGCCCCTCCTATCCACAATTATAGCATACGGCCTTCCCCTTGAGACAGACTCCTAGATGAGTCTTCCCACAGGTTTTTCAGGCCTCCATTCTCCTCTTTGGATCTCCTTGCCTCACTCTAGTATTCCCAGAGTTGAACACTTTCCTCTTTTATCCCTCGCCACTCCCACTGGCTCCTTCTATCTTTACTCCCCCATCAACCTTCCCTTTATTCTTCTTATCTTTGTGGTACCAAATATAGTACTCTGGAACACAAATATATAGTTATAGAGCCAGGGTTTCAAGCCCTTCTCGAACCGTCGAGCTTTCCTAACCACAGTGTCCACTTGGTGTGGAGCGAACCTTGCTAGTTCATTAAACTTGGCAGCGTATTGGAGAACCGACATGTTCCCTTGGTTTAAATCCCAAAAACTACATCTTCATCATTCCCTGCATACTTGTGGGAAAGTAGTTCTCAAATAATATCTCCTTAAACCTTACCCACGTTAGATTCTCTATACCTGCCCTAGCCTGGTTAGCCTCCCACCAAAAATTGGCTTCACCTTTCATCATATAGGTTGCAAAGGCAACCTTTTGACCCTCTTCAACATTTGCTATGACAAATGCTTTCTCGATTTCCTTTACCCATGTCTAGGCCTCTATGGGGTCCGTAGTTCCTTTAAACTCTAGCGGACCGACACTTTTAAAATCCTTAAAGGTAGTAGCTCGTGCTACTCTCGGATTTATAGGGATATTAGCCTCATTTCTATTGAACGCAACTGTTAATAAGTTAACAAATTCTTGCATTGGGTTAACCAGACCTCCTTCCGATTGATTTACGTTAGCGCTTTGATTTCGTTGCCCTCTTCTTGGCGGCATTTTGCTGTTACAATAAACAACACATATTGTTATTATTCCTTTCTTATTAGTTAGTTATATTCAAGATTAAACAATAACTTCAACATCCATTACTCCATATGTTCCATAAAAAAGCTTATATTGATTCATTCATTGTAGTATAATACTACATCATTTCATTACACAGCCTAAGTTGATTACATTATTTACCGCAATTGCTTTCCAAAAATTGGGATTTACAAAAGATTACCCTTTGATATACAAAAGAGGGTTTTACGTCACTACATAGATACACAATATTTATATATCTAAAACTACTCTAGCTACTACTAGATTAAATCTGTCGTAAGGCATTATTAAAATCTGATGTGGCTGCATCAAAGAATAACATCCCGGCTAGTAGTAAAGGTGTCGAGTCCGCCCCAAATTTCATCGGATACCCTGCCACCGTCTTGGAAATCGATGAGAACTATTATGGATATAGGACATTCTCCCTATCTTTTGCCTCTTGGTCTTTAGCTTCCCCTTGAGCTCAAAAACCTCATGCTTTAGCTTATGGACCTTGTCCTTGGCTAAAACCCGCTCATCATGTTCTTGTTCCCACATAAACTCCACATCTTTCTTATCCTATAAGACAGCCTAAAGCTCTGCTCGTAACTCCTTCACCTCCTTATAATAATGGAGTTTCCGGTCTAATACTGCCATAAACAGTGACATCATAGACTCCCCTTGGGGTGTCTCTTCTGCAAATGCTATTGGGTTTAAGGACACAACCTCCACTTCCTCTTCCATTATGCCATCAAATATTGACATGAGATTGGGGTCCTCTGAGTCTCAAGACTCAATCACTACTATCTCTGGCTCCTCTGCTATTGGGTTTGGTATAACCTCTATCTGGTTAACCTGTGACAACCCAAAAATTTATAAAATCTCGAATGATTAGAATAAAGGTTAAAGAATAAAACCTAGAAGAGAATTTGAAGATTTATTAAAACATTTCAAGTAAAACCTATATGGTTTGCTATTCGAATGAGAATACAGAAAATATGGGTTACAAAATTTCAAAAACCTATAAATGAATTAATATGTACTTGAAGGAATATCAAGAATAAGGTATTACAACACCTGTAAATTCGATATAAACTAAATAGTCTAAGAAATGTTATATAAGTACATATGAAAATTTTCTTACGGAGATAAGATTTCACGTGAAGAGATGCTATGAGGTTAAACGAAGATGAGTATATGTGTATATATATATATATATATATATATATATATATATATATATACTTAGTAAGGTGCTATATATATTTTAGCAAGAGGAATGATGAATTAAGTTAATGATGTAAGGATCAAGATAAAACTATGTTATTAATTAGCATAGTTTGATCGTTGGCCTTGACTGGCAAATAAGAATTTGAATAAGTATAAAGTCGTTAGTTAATACGATTAGCAATAAGAAGGGAGTAAGTTAAAAATCAAAATTTGAGTTAGAGATAGAATTTTGAAGAACGGACTGCTCAGTTGCTTCCGGAACGTAAAGTTTAGTCAGAATGGACAGTAAACACAAAATGTGTAAATATTGACTTTTGGTCAAAGTTAACAGTTGACTTTTTATGGACAAAAGTCAAAATTAGTGTGAGAAGTGAAATATGTTATGATTATGTGAATTATGTATGTGATTAAATAAATATAAATTATATAATATAAATACATTTATTTTGTATATAAAAGTGAATTAAGAATTAAGTTATGTAAC
The DNA here is from genome assembly GCA_020205605.1 of Panax ginseng. Lineage (NCBI taxonomy): Eukaryota > Viridiplantae > Streptophyta > Magnoliopsida > Apiales > Araliaceae > Panax > Panax ginseng. Next base: position 80,477,521 of record CM035135.1, on the reverse strand, counting down.
CTAATATATATATTAGGTGTGATAATTAAATAACCTAAGAGGTTATAATATGGGAGAATATTAGTATGTAAATATATATACTAACATTAAGAGATGTTTTTTATAAATCTCAAATAATTAATGTTATAACCAAAGTTTAATTGGGTTATGGAATTAAAGATATATGAGTAAGGAATTTATTTACAAAGGTGTTGTGGAACCCTAATTAAATGATTAGGATAAGATAGAATTTAATGTAATGGACCATGAAATACAACTAAAACACAGTAAAATGTACTTGAGATGGGAACAATTCGCATGAATTGGTATTCAATAGGTAGGTAAAAATACCACTTATCAAATACCCCCTAACTTGAACTGTTGCTTGCCCTCAAGCAATGCATACTAATGAATAATGAAAATGCAACTACAAGAATATGCAACTACTCTGTGATGCAAATTAGTCTCACATACTCCCTGCTATAACAGAATTTCAGCCCAAATTACCTCAGTGAATCATCGAGATCCAAGAATATGATTTTAAACCAAACTATAAACATAACATCATACACTCAGATAATTTCATATATGCTATAGAGATGATGTGTGTGTGTGTGTGATGTTCACCAAAACTTAATCTAAGCAAAGAATACATATGCTACACTGCTCCAAACAGAAAATTATAGTATAAAGCAAGATTCATGTATATTCATATAACACAGACTGTTTCAACATATCAACACAAATTAAGGTTCAACAATGGGCTTATTACTTTATTTCTACTCACGAGGGCGATTGTTGCAGTTTTCCGCGGTGTTTATTGTTATCTTTCTTTCCTTTTTTTTCACATGACTGTGTAATGTCTCAATCCATTAGGCACATCGCTACCCCTTAGCGAAGCTTTCAACCAATGACTCCTGCACTGCGTGAAAGACCTTAGGAGCTAGGTGTAGAGACAATCCCCATGCATTTTTACTCAAGTAGCTGTGGCCCCAAATTAAGACTAGCCACGTTATTGCTATTTGAATTTTTTTTTATACACAGCATACCCATGTTTTCCCAAAATTTGCACGTCAATGGCTCATACAGTCTACAACACTTTCCACATGTTTCTCTTTTTAAAACTACATGTTCTATCGAGCAATGCAAACACACACTTCTTAAACCTACAAGTAATTGCGTAACACGTTTGTACATAATTAAAAGCATTTAAACAAAGAACATGAATCTCATCGTGTAAAACATTATATCTTAGCTGTGTTATCCAACATGTTTTAAAATCCTTCACAATTCACTATCATCATTGGTTAGGCAAGAATTTCTATTAAGCAAAAATATATGTGAGACATGCACTAAAACATAATAACACAATCAACAATGAATAAAAAATAAAAATTATCTATAAAAATTTAATTGAACACATAAACATGCAATAGTTGAATAAAACTAAACTACTATGCTATGCTCCCCAATACCCCCAAAATTAAAATATTCAATGTCCCCATTGAATGAAGGTAAAGGGTACATAAAAACTCCCCTAATGATCGGCTTGACCACCCTCCTCGGGTGGTGAATCTGGTGGTGGATATGGCACTGCAGTGCCAAACTGTGGCCACTTTAGCATTGTTCCTTTCTAAGCAAATGCTTCGGTCAAGGCCCTTATGAGTCCCATAGCAAATGTCCAAAAATTGTCATACATGGCGTCGACTTTGCGCTCCAACCTTCGAAGCTGTCGATCGCTAGGAACAGGATGTGCTCGGGTGGATGGGCCTGCCTCATCGGGCTGAGGGGGCTGCTGAGATGGTTCTAGGAATGTGGGTCGGAGAATGAATCCTCGTCCGCGCGGGTGTGGTTCACCACCTTCCCAGTCCTCAAATTTTTCAATGGTGGCGTGGGTTATGTCCTGACTTGAATATTTCATTTGTTCATTGCCCCAATTATACCCCTGATGCGCATATAACATGGCTACCACTGAAGCATGAGGAATACTTCCAGTGGTAGTTCCCTTCAGATACTTCACAATGTTTTGATGAATCAAATACCCCACATCAATGTACTCGCCAGTAATTATGCCCCAAAATATTATAGCCCTTTCCGCCGTGATCTCGTGCTGATGCGATGAAGGTAATAACTTAACACAAATGAACAAATTCCACACCTTGGTGTATCGATTCAGTGTGGTCGCTGGAAATATTCGAGGCTGGGTCGTGCCAACTTTGTAAGTCCACTTCATGCCTGGCACACACAACTCAACGATAACAAGCTCCAAGTCCATTTCCAGATGTTCCCCTGCGATCCAATTGGCCGCCCCTGTTGGTGGTCTTGCGGTGATTCTCATCACGTTTTGGATGGCGGAAGGTTTGTAGTCTAACTCGACACCACGGACCATCGAGGTATCGTTCATGGTGACTTTAGCATAAGCATAGAACTCTCAGACTATGCTCATCAGAATGGGTGTGGGAGATGCAGTCAGTCCACCCCAGCCTCATTCCTGAATCATGGCGGAGAGTTGTCCGTCTTGGCCTTCGGGGTCTGAATCCTCTTTCCTTGATAAATGTCTTAGCTACATTACGGTAGTACTCCTGCTGGGCTTCTAGACACAAGAATTTGGTGTGGTCAACAATGTCCTCCTCGTGGCTGCCGGAGGAGGATGAGGAAGATGAAGATGGTCGTGCTCTCTTCGGACCCATTTGTAGATAGTTGATTGAAAGTACAGATGAACTTACTGAGAGAGGATGAGAATTTGAGAATTAATAGCCTTCACGCTTGGGTGTGCCGACATAATTGGGAACCCTAGCTTTATAGAGAGGATGAGAGGTAGTTGAGCTTTGAACATGGAGAGAGACGTGGAGATATGATGGAGAGATATATGGCTTTAATCTTCAACTGATAGAGAGATAGTGACGTGAGTTATGGAGAGGGAGAGAGTTTCGCGTCTATTATTATCGTAAATGAGAGTCCAAATGGTCCAAAACATTTTTTAAAAATGTTCAGATCTGACTTGATATGGTGTCGCGCTTGGCCGGTGTGCGAGTGTATCGAAGTCAAGGCGGGGCGAGACTTGCGTAATGCATGTCCGTCTCCGAGGGCTTGACGCTGGCTTGGCGCTGAGTTTCAGTCTGGCCGTATATTCATGTATGCATGATCCTCATGTCTGCAGTGCTCAAGTTCAATTTTTCTCTGTCTCTTAGTAATGCTTTCCAATGATTGTTCCTGCATAGACATTAATGCTCATTGTTAAGACTTGAATGTGCGACCGTATAATGCTAATCATCCTGCAAATATTCACAAAGCAATTCTTGCTATATACTTAAGCATGAAGATTCATTATCCTAATAAACTTGAATTAGCTATAACTAACTAAAATAATCAAAAACTAAAAGAAAATTAATGAGGGTAGAAATAATGGGTTGCTTCTCATCCAGCACTAAGTTATAGTCAATTAGCTTGACTGTCTCTGAGTCTCATGTCACATCAAGAATTGAGGTGCCTTCCTTACTGTCCATCGCACCCCAAAATTTAATGACTTCAGTTTTCATCAACGGTTCTACCTTCGACTCTAAACTTTTGCCCGTTACATAGTTCAACGGCCCATAATTTTCCGATTTCTGTACTTCATTCTTCGGACCCCAATCCACCAAGTCAACCAAGAAGCGTTCTTCTTCATCCGATTGGAACTTTATCGCCTTAAAGACATTAAACGTGACCTCTTGCTCATGTACACGCATCGTTAGTTCCCCTTTTTGCACATCGATTGAAGTCCTGCCCGTGGCTAAGAATGGTCTCCCTAGTATGATTGGTATACTTTTGTCCTCTTCATAGTCTAGAATGATGAAGTCAGTCGGAAAAATGAACATGTCCACTTTTACCAACACATCTTCAACAATTCCCTGTGGATATATGATGGATCTGTCAGCTAGATGTAGTGATATGTTCGTCGGTCTTGGAGCCGGCAATCCCAACTGATTGAACACTGACAAGGGCATCAATTTTATATGGCGACCCCAAATCCGGGTACTTGAAACCCGAACTCGGTTCTCCACGATACCATTTCTTTAAGCTGAATAATACTAAATAGTAATACATTTGAACTTAATTTTACATACATCAAAGTTTATTTCCCAGGTACGAGACCTTCAAATACATTCCTTACAATACTTGAATAGATACCAATACAACTATAACCATTAACTCATAATATAAACTCATTCAATGACTTTTCTTTCCCTTGTTCGTGCTTGAGCCTTCAAAGTTGTTCATACATAACTGAAAACATTTAATTTAAGCAAGGATGAGCATTTGAGTGCCCAACAAGTAATAGCAATTATATATATAAGCTGAAAGAATATAAGTATTCTCTTTACATAACACTTCTACAATGAATCAAAAGTTGTGAAGTAATCTGTACTGATAAAAAATTCACATAACAACTCTCTTCCAAATTATTTAAATTTGGCTCTGGCTCTACCCATGAATAGGGTTTAAGAAATATACTATGAACATTGTTTTTCACTTTCGAAAAGGTTTGGCAGAAATCCATCCGCAAACCGTTCTAGCTTACTAGTGCACGGAGGGTGATCACCATTGTACCTCAGATTGATCAATACTACATAACTTGAACGTAAATTCATCGCTTCACTCTATCTATCGCGCTTTGGGCACAAAAATCTTCCCATATAGGGATGTTCATACATGCTCCGGTTCCAAACCCAAGGTTTTAATCTTGCTCAACAATAATATGTAATTCAACATATATATATATACGGGTAATTTACAAAAGTGTATCAACATGTGAATAATGCTATGATTATCCAAGTGGGGACACTTGTATAACCATTTAGAAATCAACTTAACAAAATATATATCCGAGTTAACATGTTGATAATCAAAGCGCATATAATCAGACAGAATAGAATAATTTCAAACTTCTTACTCATGTCCATTGATAAAGGAAATGCAAAGGTAAGATACTTGCACGATCGATTTGATTACAAATCTCAACTTAGGTTTTATCTCTTTATCACAACCTATCAATAATCGGATCATTCGATTCGATTAGAACCATATATCATAACACATAGTCATTATTTATTACAACAAAGACATAGTCTAATCACGTCATCACATAATCGCAGTGATCATACTTTTTAGTTCATATTCGTATTTGAAATATTTTTATACATTTTTAAATATCTCATCCATGTTTTTACAAAGAGCCTTTTCTTTCTTTTATAAGGTTCGACATTTGTTTGCATCGGATGTACTTTATTTATCGGGCAATTCATGAGTCTAAGACTATTTATTCGACACTTCAACATCTCAGAATATCGAGATATTTTATTTTAATCATTTTGAAATTCTTAAATTGAAAAATTTAAAATAATTCAAATCATCACTACTTGAGCTTATAGTGATATAATCATTATTATAGGTGTTCTTCTTCAAATTCAGAACTTCATAATCGGTTCTCAAGTCAGCTAGTTTGGCTGGCTATAACTTTCAAACATCGGAATCATAATTAAAAGATTTAAACATTAAACAATTCCATTATCATTAATAATTAATTTATATTAAACTATTAATGAAACCATTGCCAAAATATAAAAGTTATTTATAATAACTCAAACTATTTTTAAAACATTTATATTACCCTTAAATGATTTTTAAAATAATTAAAATCATTTTTAAATAATTACCATTAATATTTAAATATTAATGTACTATTTATCCAAATATTAAAAGTCATTAATTATAACTTAAGATATTTTTAAATCCTTAATATCCTCTTTAAATAATTTTAAATAAATAAAACTATTTTTAAACTATTTATTTAATAATAATTATTAAATAACTAAATATCATTAATATTATCTTAATATCATTAATATTAAATTATTAATGAAATTATCCTTTAAATATTAAAAGTTATATTTTATAACTTAAATATTTTTAAATACCTTGATTTCATTTAAAATGATTTTTATAATATTAAAATCATTTTTAAACTAAATTATTTAATATTATCATTAAATAACTTTAATATCATTAATATTAATTAATTAATGAAATTCATCACAAAATATTAAAAGTCATGGAAAATAACTTAAAATATTTTCTTATACCATAAAATAATTTTTAATAATTTTCATGAATTAAAACTATTTTTAACTCATTTATTTAATATTATAATTAATAAATAACTACCTTTTATATTCCAAAAATATTAAATATTTATGAAATATACTCAAAATAATTAAATATTATTTTTCGTAATTTAAAATAATTTTTTAGAATTTAATAATTATTTTTAATAATTGAAATCTAATTTTTTCTAATTTTAAATCATTTTCGTAAATTACGTAAATTAAAAATAAATAGAATCCGTCATTAAAGGCTTTAGCTTATGTAAATTGTCGCTTTAGGTGTTCTTGAGTCTCAAGAACACTGACAAGGCAGTTTCAAGGTGCCTAGTTTGACCATGAATAATTCTCAATCCATTACGTTTCTGGGCAATCTAATACTTGGATCTTGTAGTACTCATGTAATACTACACTTACCAACAAACATCATGACTAAACAACATCAGATCTAAGAGTTATTAGCCATCAAAAAGTCTGACAATGCTGTTCTTCAATCGTGAGAACAATTCGAGATGCCTACTTTGGGTCCTTATAACTTGTAATCTGTGTATTGTTTCATGTGATATATAAGTTTCAGTTGTAGACTACATGCGTAACTACGGATCTATTACTTAACATTATCATAAAAACAAGAAATCAAGCGACTAAAGTAAGGTCAAACCTTGTCGGAAAAATCAACACTTAGAAAATTCTGGTCGCTTGAGAATTTTTCCGGCCAATGCTTGGTCTACCCACTTTGACCTTAAATAACTTTTTGATCCACAAATGATATGGACTGATTATTTTTGGAGATTAAAGACCCTATACCGTAATACACATATCAACTTTCATAACATGAAAACTCCAAACATATCGAGATCTACAAGGTAGGACATTTGCTTAAAAATATTTTCTCGGACACTTGGAACTTTTTCGGGTTTTCCGTAATCGGTTTCATGATCGGTCAATGCACTTTAACCATCAATAACTTTTGATCCACACTAGATATGGACCTTATTCCTTTTGGAGCTTAAAAACAACATATCAGGATACACATAACAACTTTTAAACAACAAAACTCATGATCGAGCAAAGAGTTATGGCCTCTGACATTTGGTGAAAAATCACAGAAATGAAATTTTCCAGATTTTTGGAATCTTCAAATCTGAGCTTCTAAATATTATGGAATCAACATCTAGCATCCCAGATCATCCTTAGACACTATAATCAACATGTTTTAACATTTAAACATAACATCTAACACCAAAAAGTTTGAGAAAAATCAAGCTAGAGTTTATACCTTTTCTAAGCTTTGATTTTCTGATTTTGGCTTATGATTTGTTGTTGTGATGGCTGGGCTTTGATTATAGACTGATCTAGCTAGCTAATTTTGTAGCTTTTAGAGAGAGATGGTCTAGGATGAGTGATATGAGAAAATGTGCAAATAATACACTTTCTTCTCTCTAAAAATCATATAATTGATTGATGCAATAATGTAGTGGTACGATTATTGATGGGTAATGTTATAGTGCCATAAGTAAGTTCTAGAATATGGTAGGTGGCCGATTTTGTAAGATTCCACCAATAATGCAACTAATAATACACTAATAAACCAAAAAGGGTATTTTGGTAATTTCGCATATAGTTTCAAGGGCATTCTTGTACACAGCAATTAAATGTAGTATTTAATCACTAGATGGTAATTCTTATCATTTACCAATTACTTTTTATCTTTGGTAAATTAAAACACATGTACATTAACATCGTAATTAAACCCGGTAATTTAAAATTAGGGTTTTCGATTGAAAAATTAGGGTTCTATAATTAGGGTTTCTTAACGCCATCAATTAGGGTTTCTAATTGACCATTAGGGTTCTCTAATTATCTGTGTATGTTCTAACACAGTCATTACGATCTCTAACTTAAGCCGATTAGAGTTGTATAATTAGGGTTTGTCCTAATTATCGACATACAATAGTAATTAGGGTTTTCTTCTAATTACCGACATCTTATACACAATAACTTCATATACACAGTCACCACTCAGTCATTTCTCATAACTGAGTTTAATAATTAGGGTTTCACAGCACAGTACTGTGCTATGACCTAATTGACCGTCATTGCTCAATATTATCTGTCCGCACATACACAGTACATATTTATGGTACTGTAAAATTATTATAACAATAATATAATATTATTATTCTCATCTCTTGATCACAATCCCAATCCAGGGTTTGGATCTCATATCTGAATTCTCTTTCTTACACAACATCAATAATCAAGTTAAAATAATTAACTTAAATATTCTGAACAAATCATATAATAAAATATTTATTATATAATTCTAATTATCACTTCATATATTATTTCCAATCATGTTTTCATGGAAAATAATTAATAAAAACATTTCGGCTTACAAGAATTAATTACCATAACAATATAATTTGTGGTAATTAATTATTCCAAAATTATTTCTAATTTTTCAAGTAATAAATATATTCGCGTTTATCGTTCACATTACTTGACACTTATTCTCGCAAATTTTCTTATTTATTTTATTTAGGAAATCTCAGGTTATTACAGTTTATACTTGCCCCCAGATCACATAAACACTTGCTAAAGTTCATCTTCCCAATGGTGCACGGAATTGTGAGGCTGCCTGGATCTTTCAGCTTTGGAGGTAATTTCCGTTGGAGCACTGCACTGCATTCCTCTATCAAGGCTACCATTTCAAACTCTTCTAATCTCCTCTTCCTTGACAATATACTTTTCATGAACTTTGCGTAGCTTGGCATTTATTCCAATGCCTCGGCGAATGGTATGTTGATCTGCAGCTTTTTGAACACCTCCAGAAACTTACTGAACTGTTTGTCTTCCTTCTGCTTAACTAACCTCTGCGGATATGGTACTTGAGGGTGCATTGGTTGTACTAGACTCTTGACCTTCTCTTCTGAACCTGCCTTGTTTTTCTCTTCCTGTTGAACCTCAGATTTTTTTAACTTTTCTTCATTACCATCTAACTGTTCTTCATCGCGCGGCCGCGCGATGTCCCCTTGTAACTCACACGCGGGCGCGCGACTTGCAGTGTCTGTCAAGTCTTTCCCAGATCTTAATGTGATTGCTTGACACTACTCCTTCCCGTCTCTTCTAGGATTTGTCTTTGTGTTACTTAGCAATGCACCCTGGGGCCTATTATTAAGAATGCTTACCATCTGCCCCATCTGCGTCTTCAGATTCCTGATAGCCACTGCTTGGCTTTTGATCATGACTGTTGGTTTGGCTGAAACTGATGTTGTTGTTGTCCTTGGTTATTTGACCAACTAAAGTTCGGATGATTGCAGTTATTGGGGTGGTATGTGTTTGGGAATTGACCTTGGTCTTTTCTGTAGTTGCTCACATACTGTACTGACTCTGAGCTGATGGAACACTGATCCGTGGAGTGTGACCCCGCACAAATCTCACAAACGAAGGAAACTATTTTCGCTTTGCTCTCTGCCAAAGTATCTATCTTCTTAGCCATAGCGCCATCCGTCATTTAAACAACCCGAGTAATGACATCAACCTTCAACACACCTTCAACCTTGGGCTGTGGCATCCAAGCTGTAGGATTCTAACTGAGCTTGTAGATTTATTCGCACGCTAGCTTTCCAACCTCTCCCGTTAATGTTTTCCTGTGCTGGTGTTAATTCGAAATTGGAAGATCTCGTGTGCATATAAATCTACAAGTTCCTTAAATTACAAATAAAACCAAATAGAAATGAGAAACGATCAGAATTGTCTAAGTCATACAATTTAGCTTTAAACTGATGATATTTATCTAAATTAACGCCTTTCCCCGGCAACGGCACCAAGAACTTGTTGCCTCTTTTATAGTTCTAATAAAAGAGCTCTAACTCATGCAAGCATACATGGGTCAACAAGTAATACAGAATAAGTAGAGTATCGATCCCACAGAGAAAGTTGTTAAATTTAACTATCATGCATCAATTAACTCACCAAATTTATATGCCTAGACTAATGACTAAAAGTGTTGAATTAAACTAATTGTGAATAACAACTGAAAATAAGAATATAAATGGAATAAATATAATCTGGAAATAATGGGACCCTAACTTCATTTAATATTTCACATAATCGCCACTATCATGCAAGAAATGTTCACATGTCACACGAAAATATCCAAGAGCACAAATAGAGTTATGACCATTTTTCAATGCACTATAACCTACTTACACAGCATCTACAGATGTTAAACTCTATGTAATCACCAATACAACCAAAATCACTATATGTCTATGTGAAATTACAATTATATTGATTTTAAGCTCAAGCCCTTATTCTAGCTCATACGGTGAAACAATATATGTCTATCTTGTTCACAAAATACGCAAGCCATATACAACAGCCCCATATTCGCATGCTATCATGATTACAATCCATACCTATATGTTCATTGTCAATTCCATACAAGTCTGAGACGAATGGTGATCAAGCATCCATACATGTAAAACAACTGTTGACAGATATTCCATATGATATGCAAAACAATCCTAGCATTTAAATGTGCAACCAAACTACATATTAAAATCCGTTAGAATCCCATAATGGAAATTAGTTCATGACTGAACACTAAACATGATAAATAAACAAACAATTGAAATAAGAAAGATAGAACGATCAAACCCAATCGCTGAATAGAAATCAATGATAAACGTTTAAATCCTCATAGAAATCCAATAAATAATAATAAAAATCCACAATGGTAGATAATCCCAAGAAGAATTAGAGAAGTAGACGTTTTGGCTTCGTTCTACGTTGGAATCTCTCCCAAGGTGTAAACCCTAGTTTCTATGATGAAAAAATACTTAAAGTTATCAAGTTGTTCGTCTGACACCAGTTAGAATTGTTTAAAAACCAATTAGAATTCATTTAATTAAAAATTAAAATTAAAACAAAATTACAAAGATCAAGATCGCGCGCGCGACCGCCGCGCCTCTCAGCTTCCTATGTCTCTGGCAGGCACGAGACTTACAGTATCGTCTTCCGCCTTGTTCAAATTAACCTCTCACTTGGGCAAGACACTCCTACCTCATGTCACAAGAACTTGTAGTTGATCATCAATATCTAGCCCGTACTGCGCCCATTGCTGCTCCCCATCTTTGTCAGATGCCACATGTTGCCACCGCGGCTTTCGCCTACAAGTTCTGGTTCTGGTTTTTGGCTTCTGCTGCTGCTATCTGCTCTTTCATGCTTGATCCTCTTGTTTGCTTGGTCTCCATGCTTCATTGTACCTCCATGCCATGCACATTCCCTCTCGTGCCTCGTCTTCACGCATCCATTGGCTTTGTGCCCTCTAATACCACCAAAATTAAGCCAATTCCTGCACTTATTCACCAAAAGGAGTTTTAAGTAAATGCAATGCAAAATAACATAAAATGCAACTAAAACACAGTAAAATGTACTTGAGATGGACACAATTCGCATGAATTGGTATTCAATTTTTTTTATAATTATTATTCTATTTAGTAAATGGTTAAATTGATAAAAGTTTAAAGTTAAGGGTTATATGTGAAAATTTTGCAAAGTAAGCAAGTTGTCATAAAATATTCGACTGGTCGGGGAATATTCGTTTTAACAGGGAATGTTCGTATGTCAGCACAATCATTTGTGGACCCCACAACGGAATTACTGTCAGAGTTAGAAAATGACAGAAATAACTTTTTTATAAAAATAACGGCAAAAGTTTTATCGTTAAACTGTTGAAATACCCGGTGGTAAAAGTACAATAATACGCGTGGTTGCATTATAGCACATGGTATTGTACAGTATCTTTGATTATTGATGCTTATGTGAGAAGTCACTCAGTTTTATTCAATTATTGCAACAGTAATTATTGCATAGTATCTCTTATATTATTGATTCAATTATTGTCATAGTATCATCTGCATAATATTTTATATTATTAAATCAATAATTAAGATGACAAAGTTATTCATATTATTATTTGCATTATTGACAATGTTTAGAAAGTTCTGTCGAGGAAATGGGTTTGGTCACCTAATTGCGCGCCAATAGGGAGAAATCCTTATCGGAAATCTCCCTCCTTCTTGGGAATGATCTGGTTGTTAATATTGCAAGTTATATTATTCATGAATAAATATTGTTAAAAATATTTCTATTGTGTTGGGATTTTTAGTGTTAGTGGAAATCGACATTTATTTCGATAATAGTTGATTTCTGGATGTTAAATTAACCAAATGGGTAATTAATCGGATAAATAAGTAGTTAATTGCTATTAGTTCACATGCAAATAACTATTTGTTCACTTGCATGGAACTATTGGTTCAAATGCATGTACTATTAGGGGAGGTGGTGTAAGATTGATAATACTTGAAGGGCTAAATTAAAAATAGAGGTAAAAATTAAGGTACTAAACTGTAATAATTCAAGCCCCTAAACGTGCAAGTATCAAAACTATATTTTCCTATAAATAGAAGCTCATTTCTTCTTACATTCTCACCAATTCACTAAGACTCACTATTACAGTATCCAATCTTCTACTAAGGTAAGAGGTATTATTTATTTCATATTCGCTTACGATATTATTTTTCATATTCGTAAGAAATTTTATTCTTGTTCAATATTCATAAGGAATATTATTTTTATTCAATATTCGTAGGGATATTGTCTTCGTTTAATATTCGTAAGGAATATTATTTTCGTTCAACAGTTATAAGGGATATTATTTTTGTTCAATATCTGGATGAAATAATATTTCCTCACATACTATATATTATGTGAGTAATATTATTTCGTTTTGTGTTCCTAATTCTACACTCATTTTGTTAAAGTATAGCTTATATACTCCGTGAAATTAGTGAATATCCTTGAAATTTGCACTTCATCTAGTATCATTTCACAAGGATATTTTTCTAAACATTCTTGATAATTGTTAATCTTTTCATGCCGAAGTACTATTCACGGGGTACTATTTACAAAGTACTATTCCTGAAGTACTATTCGCAGGATACTATTCATGGGGTACTATTCACAAAGTATTATTCCTGAAGTACTATTCATGAGGTACTATTCACTCATGTACTATTCACCCGGGGTACTATTCGTGACAAAAATTAATTTCTTTTCTGTCCAAATCATTTTTGATAAAATATTATTCTTGAATTTTACACCATAAAGCAGTATCATGTTGACAATTTGGACATTATTAAATTCTGGATAAATTAAATTATAAATCTTTAAAAATTTATCCTTTGCTTTCTTTTAATTTAATTCTTATATCATTGTTATCATCCTAATGCTTATATTGTGATGAAAGTTATCTTTGGTCATAGTGCATAGATGTACTGTTGAATGGTATGATTATGACCAGGGATTATTCGGTATAATCATAACCCATAATATTATAAATGATGTGGTAAAATTCCTAATTGGCCCGTAGTGCATTATTGGACAGTGGTTGGCATGATCATAACCATTGGTGATTTCACAAATATCCTTGGCCCATAGTGCATGGATAATTTGTGGACGTGATACTAATGAATATCCTTGGCCCGTAGTGCATGGATAATTCAGTGATATGGATTATTTATTGAGCTAAGTCTCAGCGATAAAATTGATGATAAACTTTTTAAATCATAGAAGATAGTAGATATCATGCTCTACTTGACTCTTCTAATGGATTGCTTGTTCTGATGCATTTAAACTTGTTGTTTATTAGTTTAACACTGTTGAAGGCTAAAGAGAATTTATTTTGCATTATCTTAGTCATAATATTTCTTACTGGGCTAGTTGAGCTCAACCTTTTGATTTCATTGTTCTTTTCAGGAAATGAGAACGTAGTTGGGACTAGTCGGGGAATGGAGTGACGGTCCAGATGGTTGCTTTAGTAGTCCTCACTATTCTATGAAATAGTGTGATAATAATTATAATGAGGACTCCATTGAGTTTGGATATTGTCTAGAAGACAATATTCGTGTTAAAACTCTCAGCTTATGTTACACGACAATTTTTTAATTAAGTTTGTATTTCTATTATGTACCTTGTATTTGGCGACTCAGAATGGGTGATGTATACCTATCTGGGGGGCGTCACAGTTTGACACTACAAATTAATTTACTTCAAATTCAAAAAGACCTAAGGTAATTTTTTAAACAATTATAATCTATTCAACCCCTCTTATAGATTATTATTCAAATTTCAGAGGTTTTTGGGAGAAAATTAATTTTTTCCAGAAAAATGCAAAAATATTATTCAGAAAACGCTAATAAACGTACTTTTTCAAGAATTTCAAATTACGTCATAGTGTTTATTTGAGGAAGCAAGATGAAATCTCTAATAAAAGTTTTTTCAGGAAAAAACCATAAAAACACTATTCACGCTAAAAACACAAATTCATTTTTTCAAAAATTTGAATTTTTTAGTTCTTACATAGCGTTTGTTCAGAAAAGGGAGAACGATGTAGAAATTAGATTTTCATAAATCGAAAGTCAATTTTTCAGCTAACTGCCAGATTATGAAAATGTAACCGAAAAAGTTAGAAAATCTAACTAAAAAGAAAATGAGAAATTAAATTAATTTTGTACTAACCGAGCTTAGGGTTTGAAATGGCTTGGTTTGGGTTGAAATGGTTTGGCTATGGTTGAGCCAAGGGTTTAGAAAGGCTAGGCTAGGGTTGGACCTAGAGTTTGGAGAGTTTAGTTAGGGTTGAGGCAAGGGTAAAGCTTAGATTATGTGGTGGCTTTGCTAGGGTTAAACCATAAGGTTAAACCCTAATGACTTGGAGCCAAAGCTAAATTTTTAGTAATTATCCCATTGAGATAAATGAGGGAAGGAGGTGGCCGGATTTAGGAGGCAGTGGGGGAGTATTTTATGACTCGTGGCTTTAGGTGACACAAAACATTTAATGTTGAGCTATCTTCTTAAGCCTCTAATCAATAATTCCCCAAGTGTCATCCTTTTATTCCATTACCCCACATGAGTTAGTTTAAATCTGAAGCACGGTTAAATTAAGTGTAAAAGGATTTGCTAAATCATCCAACACTTAGACATTTAACTCATTTTATATTGTAAGAAAGATAGAAAATGAGAGTATAGAAGCTTAAGAGAAAGAGAGGAGAGAAAGAAAAAATATAGAAAGCTAGAGAGAGGAGGCCGGACCAAGAGAGAAGGGAAGAGAGGCCATGAATTGCTAGGATCAAGTTTTATAAAGGCTAAGTAAGAAGAAGATCCTCAAAAGGTAAGCTTAGTAAGCCCCAACTACTTTATCATCTCTTTTATTTATATTCTTGTTTGATTAGTTACTGGTGGTTGGTTAATTAATGGTCACGATGGAACTTGAAGTTATAAGGTGTAAATGAAGGAGATCACCTTGTTAAAACACCTTAAATGATGAATTTCAAGTAAACCAAATAATTAAAATGGTACGCCTAAGCATCAAGATAGAAAACAAGTAATAGTGGACTGTAAATGGACTTAATATGTGTTGTATATGTGTTGTTGTGTGATTCTGAAATTATGGAATCCTAGGTATATGTATTGTCAAGTTGTTCCAAGTGGAACAGAGGAAAAATATAACGAAGTTATGACGAAATTTTCTATAAAAGGATGTCAAGTGTGAAAACCCTTGCTTGGTACTATTTTTGGATCAATTTTAAGGGTGGTTAGCACTTTTGGAAAATTATTTCTTTCTGGGGGTCATGTAGTTGATTGAAAACGTGAGCCATGGGTTTAAGAATGAACTCATTCTGACTTCGGATAAGTAAGTTATGAAGAATAGAATATTTGTCATTAAAACAACTTTCGATGAAAAATGGCTCCCGAAGGGGTTTTGAGCTGATTTCCTAAAAAGTTAGAAAAATGTGCAAAAATTTTCTGTCCGGGAGGATTTGAAGAATTTGTTACAAGGAATAAGTAAGCACAAGAACGAGCTCATTTCAATATCGGACGAGCAAGTTATGAAGGTACAAAGTGGGTGTAATGAAAATGACAAAAAAAATCAAAATTAACAAAATGGCCACCTTAGACACTATCGGTGTGGCTCGGGGTGCGCCACGGGTAAGCCGAATTGGGCGCGGAACGCGTTGGACTAGCAGTAGGCTAGACTGATTTGAATTCCTTTAGTAAATCAGACATAACGTTTTCATATAAACTTCGATTGAGATGATTCAGGATGATTGGGAAGGATAAGAAGTAGACCTACAACTTTTATTCTTTAAGTTTTGAGAGTTGAGGTTGGGATCAATGTTAAAATTGAGCATATTTTGAGCTATAATATATTTGGAGGCAAACCGTGGTGTTTCTTCGGAATGCCGTGGTGCCGATCCGTGTTTGACTAGTATTTCTAAGTTCTAAACATTGGACTTTGGAAATATAATCTAGAAAAATATAAACCAAGGAAGAATGGTAGATGTATTTGACTTGTTAATCGTACGCAATGGCGTGTCGGTTAAACGTTCAGGTGAAAAAAGTCGGGCATACGACGTACAAACGTTAAAACACTGAGTCAAATGTTAATGAACTTCAATAATATTTCGATTACTATGAAACAGACATTATAAAACATGTAATAGAGTTAAAGTAAACCTTAAGTGACTTATATACGTAACTAATTGGTATAATTGACCTTAATGATATATATATAGGTCGTTTGAGGAGCGATTGGATAGCATTCGGGTAAGTCGCGTGAACGACAATTTTCCTAAACTTACTCAAATAATTATTTTGTGCAAGTTTCCTAATTTTTACAACATAGTTATTTTGTGCATGTTTCTTAACTTCATTTAAGTTGTTGAATTGGATGCAAGTTTCACGTTTTTGTGCAAATTCGTTATATTTGTACAAGTTGTTTAACTATGAATTGTGCTAATTGCCAATATCTACACGTATGTGCTTTTGTGAAAGAAATTTTATGTTGGTGAACTGTTTATGTTGTTATAGTTCTATTGATGCATGAATTGCATTATAATTAAGTCTATGATAATTAATTTAGATGAACATATGTTAAGAGGTATATGGTAATAGAGACAGATTGTGTTCTGATGATAATGGACTCAATTGAGGTCAAAACATAGATTTATGAAAGGAATATGTGAAATTCAGTAGGACTGGTTATTAGAGATTATGATGCTTAAGAATGATAAGGATTTGAGTTATTCCTATTTATTAAACTGCTTCTTAACTATTATTTCGTTGACGAAGTTTTCAAAGAATGCTGAATTGATTTTTGATTTTGTTATTTTTTCAATTACTATAACTTGCTGAAAAATTAAAAGCTCACTCTTGCAAAACTCTAAAAACTTTTGCAGCTAAAGCGGATGGGCTTGATTAGTAAGGTGATATTAAGCGAAAGGAATTCGTAAAAGAAGAAGACTTAGAGGATTACATATTGTATTGTAATAGTTGTGTAATTGCAATATTTTTATGAGGTAACATTCATAATATAATTTGATGTTATAATGGTCTAAGAACTTGGGATTAGTAATGATTTGATGTAATAATATATTAATTACATTTATGTTTTAAGAATCTACTACATGGGTAGCACCTGACACACCGAACTCGGGTTTGAAGCTAAACCAAGTTTGGGGTTGTTACGATTCATATCGAGCTAGAGGTTATAAAGTTTAGGTGGGAAGAACCTTAGGCTATAACCTTGAGGAAATGATAAAGATAGTAATGAGATAAACTCAAAAAGAGTTTTAAGAGGTAAAATGATATATATTATTATGTGATAATAATGGATATATGTTATTATGAGATAGGTGTGACAACCCGAGAAATTGGATAGTATTATAAATTAAGTTTAAAGAATTATTATTTAATAAAAATAAGTTTTTATTGATAATATTTTGTATTATGTGTTTATTAGTTGTTCTATAACCTAGGCTGATCATAAAACGTTAGGATTTTGGCTACATGCAAGAAGAGATGTGTAAGAATTTTGAAGACGAAAATAAAAAAAATTTAAGAAAAAGACAAAATAGACACTATTCATCTGATGAAACCTAAGGGTTAAACCCTAAGTCCATGTTTATTTACAAGGATTATAATCCCAAGAATATTAATCCTAGGATTAAATAGTATTCATGGGATAACTTAAAATAATCTAATGTTATGTTTGTTTTTTTCAGGATTAATTAAAGGATTAGATAAAAAAACATATCGTTTGGACTATTATACCTTTACTAATAATAACATAATTAAAATTATAATTTAAACGTGTTTATACATCAAAAAATAATGAACAATGATTACATTCATATATAGCCAAACAATGTAGTTGGATGAGTCATGTCATGTTATTCAACATATGATCTATTTTCAATTGCGATAAATTTTTATTTTTATTTTTATTTTTTAAAAAAACACCGCGTTGCTTCATTTTTTTATTTGTAGTATTATAAAAATAATTTCAGTAATTGTTTTATAGAAGGACCAAATAATTTATTGGCCACCTTTAGCATTGAGCTTCCGTTATGTGTTGATCTCAATATTTATTCAAGGTGTAATATGAATGTTATTTAAAGTGACTTAATATTTATTTATTTAATTAATCACATGTCCACTGTTATGTGAATACCCTCATCATGTCAATACTAAATTCTCATTCTCCAAAAAAAAAATTACAAAATATGATGAATGTGAAGGATAATCTAGTCATATTAGAAAAAAAAGAGTTAGTTTTGTCCATAAATTTTTAATCCCTCATGATACGATTATAATACATAGCTAGATATGTTATTAAATAATTCCTCACCTTAAGCTATTTTATAATCCTAGGATTAATAGTCTCAAGCTCAAATTTAAAAACAAACAAGACACTTTGGATTAATAGTCATATCCCAAGATCCCAAGTGTAATCCTTGCAAACAAACATAGCCTATGGGTTGAATAACCTATGTCTTTTAGAGATATTGGTATGTGTAGACACTCGAAATTTTCTGCATACCTGTTACTAACATTGCAGGAGGACAACTTACATTCAGTCCGGATACTATCGGAAGTTCAGTATCAACCCCGGAACACACACCGGGAGTATCATTTCCAACCTCGGAGATAACCCCGAGTTTTGTCCTTGGAGATAACCCCAAGGAATGTTGTTACAGTTCCAGCGATAACTCCGGAAATGCTTATTTCAAATGCAATCAGCTTCAATCTCAGACCTCCTGCCGAGGCACTCATTCCTCAAACCCGGAGCTAACACTAGGTAGATAGGCACACTTACAGATGACCTTGCGGCATTCAAATACTTACAGCAGTCCAGTCTAAGATATAACCCTGAGCAACGTCTGCTTTCAACTCAAACCAGAGATAACCCCGGTGAGGAGTCAAACTGTCATCTTGCCACCTCAACGCCTGTGCGTCGTCTCAACATTTCATACATACATACATACAACAATCTCCTACAAGAACCAAGGAGTTCCTGTAATAACTCGATAATTTCTATATAATTAAATCATAAATTTTGCTTATAAATTTTTTTATTATTATTATTTTAAAGGTGAGAATGCGTGCAAGGTAATGTGTATGTATTTATGTGATAAATATAAAATTTTATTTATTACGTGAATAATTTTATTTTAGAATTATTGATCTTTATAAATTATATTCTTATAATAATTAATTTTACAATAAAAATGTTTTTATTAACTATTTCCATGAAAATATGTTTATATATTATTTAAATAATATATGCAATGATTATTAGAATTATTATAATAACTATTTTATTATATGATTTTATTTCGAATAGTTAAGTTAATTATTTTAACTTAATAATGGTATATATGACAGATAAATCAGATATGGAATCCAAACCCTAATTTTGGATTTTGATCAAGGAATGAGAATAATAATATTATATTATTATTTATCAGTGTTATGGATATGTACTGTATGTATGTAATGTTAATGTGTGAAATAGTTTTAATGTAATACGAACAAACCCTAATAATATTTTTATAAACCCTAATATTAGTCTGATAAACCCTAATTCAGGTTCTAGAACAAGGATTGATGATAATAATATAATATTAAATATATTTTGATTTTTCAGTGCTATAAATATGTACTGTATATGTGTGGACTGATATTGTTGTTCAATTATGGTGAATTATGACCAAACCCTATCATTAATTTGTTTAACCCTATTTTTTAATTCAATTGGGAAATTTAAGACTGTGTTGTAATTGTGTCAGTTGAATTATGTCATGTATTGCATACTTTAAGGGTTAATTAGGAAACCCTAATTATTATTTAAGAAACCCTAATTGCAAAATTGTTAACCCTAATTGTATAAATTAGGAATTTTTAAATGCTACAAATTTAAAACTCTAATTACTAATTATAAGCCCTAATTACTAAATTAGTAATCTTAATTATAAATTGTGAATCCTAAACCTACATGCTATGTTCTATGTAATTAGAAAATTTAAAATCATGATTAAGAAACCCTAATTACAATTTTTAGAAACTAAATTTTTGGTGCAAACCCTAATTAGCAATTCTATTTTATTTTATGCCAAACCCTAGGGTTAAACCCTAAGGGTCAAACCCTAAGGGCTGGACAAGTTACAATTGTGCCATTATTTTTATAAACCAAATGACAAAAATGCCCCTATTATATAATTAAGGCTAAATTGTAGGTTTTGACAATAGGGGAATTGGTGACCACATCCAACAACCCCATGTGCTCTTTATTGACAACCATCAGCGATTTGATCAGCCATTCCATGCATCTAGCTTTATAGCATTTCTGTCCCAAAATACAGCCCCACGATCACCATAACAAATCTAGAAGCCAGATTCAAGCAATAATCAAAGTGAAGTATAAAACCTAAACCAACAACTTGATCTTTGATCCTTTGTTAAATGTTATGTTTAAGTGTTTAAATATGATGTAAATAGTGTTAAACCATGATCTGGGTTGGTAGGAAGTGGATCTATGACATCTAGATGCTCAAATTAAAAGATTTCAAAAATCTGGAAATTTTGTTTTTGGTGTTCTGACAGTGAATGTCAAAGGCTGTAGATTATTGTGTGTTTATTATTTTTGTTGTTTTATGGTTTGAATCTATAGTCTGGTATGAGATCTTTCATATGAAAGTGGTATCACAGTTATTGGATCTCTATAGTTCATTTTATTCACGGTTAAAACCAGTTGACCGGGCATGACCAGTCGAAATCTGGGTAAACCCAGAAAGTATGAACAGCCTCTAACAAGATATTTGAAGGCATAGATCTATCATCTTGTAAGTGATATGATGATGTTATAATATCTATTGTGTAGCTTGTAATATGTTCTTCATAACTGTGTCTTTAGATTCTCTAAACAAGTAATGTATCGAATGGAGTGAGCGGTTAAAGTAACCACATAAGTCTGATTTTACGTTTCTGGGAATTTTCCAGAAAACTTTAAGAACAGTTTTCTGACAACTTTGACCGGACTTGATCTATTAATATTTATAATTATTTGAATATTAATGATATTTAATTTGTTTAATTAGTGTATTAAATATATTAGAGAAAAATGATTTTAATTATATAAAAATCATTTTAAAAAAGAATAAAGTGTGTAAAAATATTTTTGAGTTATAAATATAACTTTAAATATTTTGTGATGAATTTCATTAATAAATTAATATTAATGATAATTAAGTTATTTAATAAATGTATTAAATAATTTATGAAAAATAGAATTAATGATTTAAAATCATATAAAATGATTTAAAGGTTATAAAATATTTTAAGTTATAAAATATAACTTTTGATATTTTGTCATGAAAAATATTAATAATTTAATATTAATGATATTAATTTAAGATTATTGATATTAAGTTTATTTAATAATTATATTAAATAAAGAATTTAAAAATGATTTTATTTATCTAAAATCATTTAAAAGGGATATAAATGAATTAAAAATATTTTAAGTTATGATTAATGATTTTTAATATTTGGATAAATAGTTCATTAATATTTTTATATTAATGGTATTTATTTAAAAATGATTTTTAATGTTTTAAAAAATCATTTAAGGGTAATATAAGTACTTTAAAAATATTTTGAGTTATTATAAATAACTTTAATATTTTGGCAATGGTGTAATACCCGTAAATTTTATGATTTAATATTATTATTAAATAGAGCCATGTAATTATTTATTTTACAAATGCTTACGTGGCATGAGGAGAGTAACTCAATTGAATTAAAATTGAGCTGTTGATGATCGATAAGATAGGTTCATGAAATGTCTTGTGTGACACAATGATGGACTTAGTGAAGGATGATTAATCAATTGCATGTTTAAGGTCCAAATAATAAATTGGGAGTCTAGCCCAATAACTTAATTGATGGACTTTTGAGTTAGCCCAATAAACTTGGGATATTTAGAATCCAATGGAATCCAACAAAATAGTTAATCGAGAGTAAAAGTATTGGTTAAATTAAAATGTATGTAAGGCGCTGGGCCCTGGCTATGTAAGACCCCAACTTATTATAAATAAAATTGAATTTTCCTTTATTCATTATTCTAAATTAATAAGGGTTAATTTGATATAATTCTTTGGTTATGGGTGAAATGTGCAAAGTACAAAATAAGCAAGTGGTTATAAAATATTCATTATTGTCTAAGGGAATATTCGTTTGGTCGTGGAATATTCTTTTTGTCGGGAATCTCAAATGCATTTACAAGTGATCATTAAGTGGGCCCCATAACGGAAAAGCGGTTGGATGAAGGAAAACGACAAAGATTGAGTTTTATAAATAACTACGTGAAATTGTTACCAATTAACACTATTGGGTTACCCGGTGGTTAAAATACTGATGAATACGCGTGGTTGCACAAGTAGCTTTACTCAGATTTACATGTATTATTGAATTATTGATCCTTACGTAAGAAGGAACTACTCAATAATTATTACATGAATTCTTGCTCAATATTATATTTTATTGATTCAATAATTCTTTGCGTTGATATTTTGTATTCTTTGTTGTTTCAATAATTGTCATTACAAAGTATTTTCCATTATCAAATCAATAATTCATATTATTTGAATAATATTATCATATAACATTATTGGCAATATCTAGAAAGTTACATCAAGGAGAGGTTTGGTCACCTAATTGCACGCCAAGAAGAGAGAAATCCTTATTGGAAAGCCCCTCTTTCACAGGGAACTACCGGTTGTCGATCTTGTGATTACAGTAATATTATTTTTAAATAAGTAATTATTGATTATTATGATAAAGAAAATATTTATTTTATGTGGATATAGATGGAGAAAATTTTAATGTGACAATTGTTGAAAATTAATATTTTATCTTTTTACGATAAAATAATTCATTTAAATATATTATTTTAATAATATATTAACGGTGATATATTTTATAATGAATGTGGGATATATGAGTATATGAAGAGGTAGAGTATTTTGTGGCATTAAATGTTTAACATATATTTTGTGTGTTTGGTGGACACAATTCTTGACCGAAAATTGATTATAGTATAAAATCGCTTTGTTTATGGATTTTGGTCAATTTACATTTGGAATTTGGAAAAACTTTCTTCGCAAAGTTGTAGAGAATGGAATTTCCCATGGAAAGTCGTGAGTTTTGAATTTTTCTCGATAACCGAGCTATTTCTCTTAATTGTTGAAGTTTCGGAAAATAAAATGATTTTTATTAAATTTATGGGGGACCCACTTTTTGGTCAGTGGATACAACATGTGAAATTGCTGATTTTTGGGGGTGGTGGTCTTTGTTGGCAACTTAGGTTGCGTAGGAAGAAAATAAGAATATTATTATTATATTTATTTAGTCTCCTTTGGCGTTCTAACATTTTCCTATAAATAGAGGGCTAAGTTAGAATTGAAAATCACACCAGAAACAAAGTTTTCTCTCTTTCTCTCTCTAAATTATCGAGCGTATTCTTGTGAGTATACTTTGAGTGTTGCTATACGGTGCGGGTTTCTGTCAGCACTATACCGAAATTCAGTCAGAAGTACGGTTATTTTGAGGTAAGGGGTATTATTTTCTTCTTAAATGATATTTTTTTTTCTTCAATATCATTATGCCGAAGTATTGGTGAACTTTTTTATCAAATTTGGAACTTGTTGTGTCGGGGTTACTATTCACGTATACGGCACTATTCACGTATACGACACTATTCACGAATACGGCACTATTCACCGAAAAATAAAATTTTTTTTCTTTTTGTCCAAAATATCTATTCTGGATACTAGCTTTGATTGTATCCATGTTTTGATCATTCTTGAATTTTACACCAATATGATTATTTTCGAAGTATTTTTGGACATGGGTAAAACAAAGTACGAATCCTTAATCATTAATCCTTGTCATTTTGTTTCACTGGATTCGTTTCTTTAAAAATATTTTCATCATCCTCGGTTCTAAATGGTGATATAAATGAATATCTTTGGCTCAGTAAAGTGCAAAAGATGAGCAGTGTTGAGATGAACATGACCAATCTGGTGATACAAATGAATATCTTTGGCACTGTAGTGCAAAGATGATTAAAGATGTATATTGATTGTTATTACTGAGGGATAAACTATTGATGATGGACTTTTAAACCTTAGAAGACGGTAGAATTCTTTCTCACGTGACTCTTCTAATGGATTCAAGCTTCATTGCATTTGTTGATCTAAAACTTGTTGTCTATTGTATTCTGTTAGATTTTTCCCTGTTGAAGACTAACGATAATTTGTTGTATATTATCTTAGTCATAATATTCTTTATTGGGCTAGTTGAGCTCACCCTTTTCCTTTTTGTTCCATTTTATTCTCAGGAGGTGAGAACATAGCAGGATCGAGTCGGGGTATGGAGTGATGGTTCTAGGAAGATGTTTTAGTTGTCCTCACTATTTCTGTAAAATAGTGTATGAATAATTAATGAGGACTTATTTGGGTGTGTATATTGTCTAGAAGATAATATTTGTATTCAAACTCACAGTTATATTGTCTTATTCTACACGACATCTGTATTGTCAAAGTTGTAGTTTGCTTTCTATACCATGTATTTTGGCGACTTAGAATGGGTGTTGTATACCTATTTTGGGGGCGTCACAGTTGGTATCAGAGCTTAGGGATATGATCTCTGGCGGAGATCGGGGAATAGAACTAGGAGGGGAGAGACGAGTAAATCCTTCGCTAGTGTGTCCTACCTAAGCTTATTTGTTGGTCGGTCATAATATAGGATATTATGTGATATGTTAATTTGTTTAATTAACCCTTGTTTTATGGCAGTATTTAAGAATGGCTGCTGAGAACGTTAACAATGGAGTTTATGAGATCAGTGGAGACGCTTCGGTACTCACCAACGAGAGAGCGTGTAACAGTTTGGCAATGTTCCTCCGTGAACAACGCCGCTTCGAGCAAAGATGAACGACGGGATGTTTAAGAAGCTTTTGCAGGTCCATGCAAAATCGCATAAGGAGACTCGTGTACAAAATACGGGAGGAAATGATAGTAACGTGCGGTTTGTCACGGCCAAACAATTCAAAGAGTTGGGACCACCAGATTTCCATGGAAAGCCGGATCCGATCAAGGCAGAAACGTGGGTCAAACAAATTACCAAGATATTCGATGTCTTGGGGTGCACGGAGGAACAGAAGGTTCCATTCGCCACCTTTATGTTTCGTGGTGAAGCAGATTACTGGTGGGAATCTGTGAAGCGTACCCAGCCAGATGCACTTGGGAAAGATTTCAGAAACTGTTCAATGACAAGTACTTTCCAGAAAGTATTCGTCATATGAAGGAGGTAGAGTTTATTAGACTAAAGCGAGTAACAACATGACGGTGTCTCAATACGAGGCAAGGTTCGCAGAATTATCCAGGTTTGTACCTCATTTGGTGGAGAATAAGGAACGAATGACGCGTATGTTTCTGAGAGGTCTAAAACCAGAGATTCGTCAATACCTTATCTCTCATAAATTTTCTCTGTATTCAGATGTTGTCAACAGGGCTCAGTTATTAGAGCGAGATAGTGAGTATACTCAACCGAGGGACTACAATCAGGGTAGTCATCAGAACGATGATAACTAGCGAGGAGGAAAGAATACGGACAAAGGCGGTAACCACTCAGGTGGTAATCGTGGACATGATAATAGGAGAGGTGACTCAAGTGGAAATTTCAGAAAGAGAAGAGTCAACAATGACGGGAAGATATCAACGGCAGCACCAGCACCAACAACAAATGCTAGGGTAGGAGAACGACCGCCAGTTAGATGTTACAAATGCGGGAAGGAGGGACATATCAGCCCAAACTGTCCAAAACAATCCAAGGTATGTTACAACTGTGGAAAGGAAGGCCACATCGCTCGAGATTGTACTATCGCGAAACCAAGTTCAAAGAGGAGTGGTGATTCCAAGGGTCACATCCGGATAAGTAGAAATCGGCCGGTTCTGGAAGAGCGTTTGTCGTGACTGGACAAAACGTGAGGAACCCAAACGATGATCACGGGTAAGCTAATCTTGAATTCTTGCGAAGTTTATACCTTACTAGATACCGGTTCTACCCATTCTTTTATCTCTCCTGCTTGTGCTCAACGTTTAAACTTGACTCCGGAGAAATTAGATTTTGAATTATCTGTTGAAACTCCGTTGGGTGAAACCTTCGTTACATCTACAGTTTATAAATCTTGCATGATCCAAGTTGGCACTATCACATTACCTGTTGATCTTATCTCTTTAAAGATACTTGCTTTTGATGTGATTTTAGGAATTGATTGGTTAACCACTCATCATGCCAAAATTGATTGTTTTCATAAGGTTATTAGTTTTTATATTCCTAACCAACTTTGTCATACTTAATTCAAACCACTAAACCACTAAAATCACCATTGTCATATCAAGCCACAAAGCTATTCGTTTATTGAAAACGGATGTCAAGCTTTCTTAGCCCATGTTATGGATTTGAATAAAGACAAGTCGATTTGAATAATATTTCGTGGTTAGAGAATTTCGATGTATTTCTCAAGAGCTTCTGGTTTACCCCTTAACGTGATGTTGAATTCTTTATTGACCTTGAACAAGGCACAAAGCCCATTTCTAAAACCCCATATCGAATGGCTCCTATTGAATTTCGTGGAGTTAAAAGTCCAACTACGGAGTTATTAGACATCGGTTTCATTCGGCCCCTAAGACGTCTCCTTGGGGTGCTCTGTTTTATTCTATAAAGAAGAAAGAGCGGGAGTATGCGATTTTGTATTGACTATCGAGAATTGAACCATGTCACCATCAAGAATAGGTATCGCTACCTTGCATTGATGACCATTCGACCGATTACAAGGAGCGCAATTCTTTTCACAGATTGATCTTCGTTCTGGATATCATCAGCTGAAGATTAAAACTGAGGATATTCCAAAGACGGCATTCAGGACTCGATACGGGCATTATGTAATGCTCCTGCTGCTTTCATGGATATGATGAACCGTGTATTTAATGAATATTTGGATTAGTTCGTTGTTGTCTTTATTGATGACATCCTCATCTATTCCAAAAACTATGAAGATCATAAGCACCATTTGAAGCTGGTACTACAAAGACTTCGTGAACACAAGCTTTATGCCAAGCTGAAGAAATGCGAGTTCTGGCTTGAGGAAGTAGCATTCCTTGGGCACGTGGTGTCAAAACAAGGAGTATCTGATTGACTGAAGCGAAGATTGAAGCAATACAAAGTTGGGAGCAACCAAGTCGATTGATCAAGCACGTGACTTTTCCGGGCTTATTTGGTTATTATCGTAGAGATTTGTGGAAGGATTTTCTCGAATCGCTACTCCGTTAACTCGGTGACTCGGAAGGATGCAAAATTCTTATGGAGCAAGGAATGCGAGAAGAGCTTCCAAGAGCTCAAGAGGAGACTCATTTAAGACTGTTTCGACAATACCATCCGGTTCGGATGATTTTTTATCTGATGATGCTTCCGGCAAGGGGTTAGGATGTGTTCTAATGCAACATGGGAAAGTCATAGCCTATGCCTCACGACAACTCAAAGAATATGAGAGGAATTATCCTACTCATGATCCGAGTTAGCGTGATCGTGTTCGCGTTGAAGATATGGAGACACTACTTGCACGGGGAGAAAGTAGAGATTTATACGGATCATAAAAAGCCTCAAATATTTCTTCACCCAAAAGAACTCAACATGCGGCAACGACGTTCATCGGAGTCGTTAAAAGATTACGATCACACTATTCAATATCATCCCGAAAAGTTTAACGTAGTAGTGGCGCATTAAGTAGAAGATCATATGCAAGTGCGAAAGCGATATTGTCAACGCAAAGGCCCATTTTGTATGACTTGCAAAGGATGGAGGTAGAATTAAAGACTCCAGGGACCCACATAATGATGGCGAATATACAAGTAGAACCGACTTTAATCGATAAAGTTAAAGCTGCTCAAGCTACGGACCTGGGGCTGATGCGTATGAAGAAGAAAGTGCAAGAAGGTGCTATTCCAGAAGCAAGAATCGATGAAGAAGGAATACTTTGAGTCAATTCTAGACTTTGCGTTCCTAAGGATTCTGACCTGAAGCATAAAATCATGATGGAGGCACACAACACCCCGTTTGCAATCCATCCTGGGAGTACCAAAATGTATCATGATATTCGACATACATTTTGGTGGAACAATATGAAGAGAGAGATTGCGGAGTTTATCTCAAGATGTTTAACCTGTCAACGTGTAAAGGCAGAGCATCAAGTGCCAAAAGGTCCATTGCAACCACTTGAGATTCCGGAATGGAAATGGGAACACATTACTATGGATTTTGTTACAGGTCTTCCTAAAATTTCTCAAGGCGTAGATGCAATTTGGGTTATTGTTAATAGATTAACCAAGTCTGCCCATTTCTTACCGATACGCGAGACTTATTCCCTTGAACGTCTTGCTCGTATGTATGTGAATGAGATTGTACGATTGCATGGCATGCCAGTATCCATAGTTTCGGATCGTGACCCGAGATTCACTTCAAGATTTTGGGTTAGCTTGCAGAAAGCTATGGGCACGGATTTACGATTGATCAAACATTCCATCCTCAAAGCGGACGGACAATCGAGAGAGGACTATTTAAACCCTTGAAGATCTATTAAGACTACGTGTGTCCTAGATTTCAAAGGAAGTTGGGATAAGTACCTACCATTGGTGGAATTCTCCTACAACAAACAGATTATCAAGCAAGTATAGGCATGGCTCCATTTGAGGCGTTGTATGGACGAAAAAATGTCGTTCTCATTATCTTTGGGACGAGGTGGGAGAAGCAATATTGTTGGGACCAGAATTAGTATGCACGACTACAGAAAAGATCCAAATGATTCGACAACGTATTCAAACTTCACAAGATCGACAAAAGAGTTATGCTGATCTTCATAGAAAGGACGTGGAGTTTAATATTGGAGATCATGTATTGTTACGTATTGCTCCATGGAAAGGAGTTACAAGATTTGGGAAAAGAGGAAAGCTCAATCCAAGGTTTGTTAGTCCATTTGAGATTCTTGACCGAATAGGAAACGTAGCCTATAGACTCGCGTTACCTCCAAGTATGTCTCGTGTTCACAATGTATTCCACATATCTATGCTTCGTAAATATGTGAAAGACCCGAACCACATTATTGCATTAGAACCAGACGAGATAGCTGAAGATTTAACCTACGAGGAGATACATATTCAGATTTTGGATAGGAAAGAGCATGTCTTACGCACGAAGGTTATACCACAAGTTAAGGTTTTGTGGAGAAACCATGCAATTGAGGAAATGACATGGGAGTTGGAATCAGAGATGAAAGCGAGGTACCTCACCTTTTCGATATATGTGACGTATGCGTCGTCAATTTCGAGGACGAAATTTCATAAGGAGGGGAGGTTGTAAGACCCCAACTTATTATAAATAAAATTGAATTTTCCTTTATTCATTATTCTAAATTAATAAGAGTTAATTTGATATAATTCTTTGGTTATGGGTGAAATGTGCAAAGTTTACAAAATAAGCAAGTGGTTATAAAATATTCATTATTGTCGGGGAATATTCGTATGGTCGTGGAATATTCTTTTTGTCGGGAATCTAAAATGCGACTCAAGACAAGTCATTGGTGGGCCCCATAACGGAAAAGCGGTTGGATGAATGAAAACGACAAAGATTGAGTTTTATAAATAACGACGTAAATTGTTACCGAATTAACAACTTTGTTGGGTTACGGTGGTTAAAATATAATGTCTGGCGTGGTTGCACAAAGATTATTGAATTATTGATCCTTACGTGAAAGGCACTACTCAATAATTGTTACGATGAATTCTTTATTCAATATTATATTTTATTGATTCAATAATTCTTTGCGTTGATATTTTGTATTGTTGTTGTTTCAATAATTATCATTACAAAGTATTTTCCATTATCAAATCAATAATTCATATTATTTGAATAATATTATCGAGATAACATTATTGCCAATGTCTAGAAAGTTACATCTAAGGAGAGGTTTGGTCACCTAATTCAAGGCGCCAAAGTAAGGAGAAATCCTTATTGAAAGCCCCTCTTCTCTGAGGAACGGCTTTGGTTATCGATCTTTGTGATTACGTAATAATATTATTTTAAATAAGTAATTATTGATTATTATGATAAAGAAATATTTATTTTATGTGGATATAGATGGAGAAAATTTTAATGTGACAATTGTTGAAAATTAATATTTTATCTTTTTACGATAAAATAATTCATTTAAATATATTATTTTAATAATATATTACTTGGTGATATTTTTATAATGAATGTGGGATATATGAGTATATGAAGAGGTAGAGTATTTTGTGGCATTAAATGTTTAATATATGTTTTGTGTGTTGGTGGACACAATTCTTGATGAAAATTGATTATAATTGTAAAATCGTCTAGTTTATGGATTTTGGTCAATTTCTGTTTGGAATTTGGAAAAACTTTCTTCTGCAAAGTTGTAGAGAATGGAATTTCCCATGGAAAGTCGCGAGTTTTGAATTTTTCTGATAATCGAGCTATTTCTACGAATTGTTGAAGTTTCGAAAAATAAAATGATTTTTATTAAATTTATGGGGGGACCCACTTTTTGGTTGGTGGATACAACATGTGGGCTGCTGATTTTTGGGGTGGCTGGTCTTTGTTGGCAACTTAGGTTGCGTAGGAAGAAAATAAGAATATTATTATTATATTTATTTAGTCTCCTTTGGCGTTCTAACATTTTCCTATAAATAGAGGGCTAAGTTAGAATTGAAAATCACACCAGAAACAAAGTTTTCTCTCTTTCTCTCTCTAAATTATCGAGCGTATTCTTGTGAGTATACTTTGAGTGTTGCTGCTATCTACGGCGGGTTTTACAAGACTATCTCTAAATTCAAATCGGAAATGCGGTTATTTTGAGGTAAGGGGTATTATTTTCTTCTTAAATGATATTTTTTCTTCAATATCATTATCTTAGAAGTATTGGTGAACTTTTTATCAAATTTGGAACTTGTTGTGTTGGGGTTACTATTCACGATACAAAGACTATTCACGATATCGACACTATTCACGAATATTTAAGACTATTCAGAAAAATAAAATTTTTCTTTTTGTCCAAAATATCTATTTTGGATACTAGCTTTGATTGTATCCATGTTTTGATCATTCTTGAATTTTACACCAATATGATTATTTTCGAAGTATTTTTGGATATGGGTAAAACAAAGTACGAATCCTTAATCCTTAATCCTTGTCATTTTGTTTCACTGGATTCGTTTCTTTAAAAATGTTTTTCATCATCCTCAGTCCTAAATGGTGATATAAATGAATATCTTTGGCCTGTAGTGCAAAGATGAACAGGTGTTGAGATGAACATGACCAACTGGTGATACAAATGAATATCTTTGGCCTGTGGTGCAAAGATGATTAAAGATGTATATTGATTGTTATTACAGGGATAAACTATTGATGATGGACTTTTAAACCTTAGAAGACGAAGAGAATTCTCTCTCTACGTGACTCTTCTAATGGATTGTTGTTTCCATTGCATTTGTTGATCTAAAACTTGTTGTCTATTGTATTCTGTTAGATTTTTCCCTGTTGAAGACTAACGATAATTTGTTGTATATTATCTTAGTCATAATATTCTTTACTGGGCTAGTTGAGCTCACCCTTTTCCTTTTTGTTCCATTTTCTTCTCAGGAGGTGAGAACATAGCAGGATCGAGTCGGGGTATGGAGTGATGGTTCTAGGAAGATGTTTTAGCTGTCCTCACTATTTCTATAAAATAGTGTATGAATAATTAATGAAGACTTATTTGGGTGTGTTTATTGTCTAGAAGACAATATTTGTATTCAAACTCACAGTTGTATTGTCGTATTCTACACAACATCTGTATTGTCAAAGTTGTAGTTTGCTTTCTATACCATGTATTTTGGCGACTCAGAATGGGTGTTGTATACCTATTTTGGGGGCGTCACAGGCTAGCCCTTGTCCATGTTTGAGATCTACTCTCTTATCCCCAAATTAGGGTCACCAAGTATAAAGAACAGTAGCCTAAACTCTCTTTACGCAAATTTCAAGCTGCTAATCCTAGGCATGCATGGCTAGCTTAGTGACCGGTATGGAGTGATTGAACAACTCCATAAATAACCATTGTTCATTTCTATTGCACCATGAATCCCAATATTGGGTAAAGCAAGTGTCTGGCCCATGTTTTCTCTTTAAATACATGCCACTAGGGCAGTCTGTTTTAGTGATAAGAGTGTTGGAGAAATCTGAGTAAAGAATTCTTAGTTGCTAAGCATTACCAAATCAGTGTGTGAGATATCAAGGTTAAAGCTCGAGAAGGTATAAGTTCTACTCCGTTCTTAACTTGAGTCTTGTTGATTCTCGTTTTTCAGATTATTAGGTCAAGTATGATGAATTAGCAGGATAAAGGGTGTTTAGAAAGTTTACCTTCGTGCATGAATACGTTAAAAATTGTCTGGAATCAAGTTGTGGCTACTCTGCAAGACAGAGCATGTTCACCACTTCTGAAATCCATGGGGTGCAGCTGTACCATGCTTAGGAACCATGCTGATGGGTTCGGTCGTGTCAGACCTTGTATTAAGAAATTCCCTTAGGTTGTATGTATATAGTAAAGTCTTAAATTAACCCGACGAACTTAAACCTTGTCGAAGTAGTGTAGACCGAAGTCTCTGAAGGAGCTGCTTCGGACAAAGCGTGATGTCTTCAGACAGAGCGTAATGTCTTCGGACAAAGCGTGATGTCTTCGGACAAAGCGTAATGTCTTCGAATAGAGCGTGATGTCTTCGGACGAAGCGCGATGTCTTCGGACGAAGCATTTTGTCTTCGAGCAAGTCATAATATCTTCGGACATGGCGAGATGTCCCGGAACTCGGAGACAGCATCGTAACTTGATATAAGGATGGATTAATAAATACTCCTATACTGTCGTAAACTATTAGTACACGAATGAGTTCTAAGTAGAGAATTTTACCAACTTCGGGAAAATAAATCTAATACTTGCAAACATGCGTAGAAAAAGGTCGGTGGGATTAATAGACGTTATGGTCTACTTAAAGCAATGAACCTCTTAGAACTTCGAGGAAGAAAGATTATGAATAAGATAGCAGTGGTCAATAGTATGAGCATGTTAGTGTACCATTATGAGTTTTGATGGGTACAACAGATAGAAAGAAAAATGTGTTATGTGTACATGTTGTTGATATATATCAAGTGTGTTTGGCTAATGAATACCTATACTTACATGAATAGGACAGACATAGTTCGTTGAGGTGATTTTCGCTATTAGTAGTAATCAATGCTAAAGGCAAGTTTCTTACTCTACCTTGATTTCAAGTATGCAAGTTTCCTATCCCTAACTTATTGTTATTGTTGGGCAACCTCACTTAAATTTACAATGAGCAAGTATCCGAACACTATTATTATTGTGTTGCAAGTTCCTTAGTTCACACACTTCATACGTTGAATTGTTGTCATATCAATCATATTTTATCAAGAAAATATCTGCTTCTATTCGAAAATCACTTGTATACCTTGACGTTGTTGTAAGCATTGGACTTATCATTCCTCAATGCATGATGAAAAACTGTCTAAGCCCTTGATTCGGCTAGACTATTATTATGAGTTAAAGAGCTATCCAAACCGATTGATTTGGTGCGGACTATCGTAAATCTCTTGAGATGAACAACCCTCATAGAAGGGAAATTATATATATTGTGGGAGGCGGCGATGCGCACATGAGTATGATTAAATGTTATGCATAACATAGGGTACCTTAAGTGATCACTGATGTACTCGTGGATGTTGGATTACGATTGTAATATTGTTAATTCTAGTAAGAGTTATTGGTCCTTAGTGGATCGCTCAATATTCAATTATGTTGAACCTCGAAATGAATAAATCACGAGATTTTGTTGATATCCTTCGGTCCATAGTGACACCTGTTGAATACTCTTGGTATTCTTGATATGCTTGAACTATTAATTATTATTATACCTTTGAAAGATTCAAATGCTATAGCGCTTGTTCTTCTAGCTATATTGCTTCTTTGGGCAAACTTGTTGCACATTCTTGCTTCCTAAAACATTCTGAGTTAAAAGCGAGAAGCAAAGCGGTACTTGAGGAAAGGACAACGGAAAGGCAAGGCTGACAGAATAATTTAGCCCTTAAGACTAGAAGTATTATTATTATTGTTATTATGATGTATTCAAGAATGATTAATCTATGTTAAGCTAATCACAGAATGGTTGTAGTAATGGTTACGGTACCTTGGGACGTGAATATTTATATTTCATCAATGTAAATTATCCTATTATTTCCGTTGTTAATGATTTTGTAAGATATTCGTAGTAGTAGCGTGATGCACCGAAATTCGAGATATGAGTGTCTGAAATTTTGGGGGCGCCACAAATGGTTTCATTAATAGTTTAATATTAATTAAATATTAATGATAATAGGATTGTTTACTATTTAAATCATTTAATAATGATTCCGGTGTTTAAAAATTTATGATAAATTATAATAAATGTTTAAAAATTATTATAAGTCATTTAAAAATAATATGACTGATATTTGTAGATATTGAGATACGGGATAGAGTCTTAGACTCAGTAATTACCCGATAAAGCCGTCGGTAGACCAACATGTTTCAGAAATTGATCTGGACCTAGAAATTTTGACTGAATTAATGATTGTTTGTGACTCAATGATTGTTGATTATGTGTGACAATGTGATTAGGTTATGTGTTGACTGCAATAAGCAGTATTATGTGTTGCGATATGTCATTCTAATCAGTAAAATGCTCTTATTAATGATAGGTTTCGGTATAAAAGATAAAACTAAGTTGCGTATTGTAAGCAGCAGACCAGGCAAGTATCCTACCTTTGTATTTCCTTTATGCAATGGATATGAGTAAGAATGTTTCAGAAGTATATTATTATTGTACTAAATTATTAAACCTATTGTGATATATTCTATATCCGATCATTGTTTATCAACATGTTAGTATATGGTAATTCAGATATATATTCTGTTCGTTAATTTTTAAATATGGTTATACAAGTGTCCCCACTTGGATAATTATTGTATTTAATCACATGTTGATATATATTTATATATATATTGAACCCAAAGATGAATCTGATAAATGCCGTCTAAATTTATTTGACCTAGCTAGACACAGATCCAGAACTATCGTTGAATATGATAAAACTCTTTTGTATCCAATCAAATTGTTTTGGTTCGGATTCTTGACTAATTATGAATATCCCGAACATGGGAAAATTTTTATGCGCTAAGGCGGACAAAGGATGAACGATAATATCATTCTAGCAATGTACTATTGATCAATACAGGGTCCATGGGATGTACACCCTCGTGCCTGTAAGTTATGACGGTTTGCAGATGAAGTTCTGTCTAACCTTTTCGAAAACAGAAAAAAATGTTCATAATCTGTCGACTACCCTATATATATAGTCAATACGTAGTTTCAAAAACTTTGGTATAGAAATGATATATGGTTATGATTGGTTCAGTTTACTTCATAACTATTAATTCGTTGTAGAAGTGATGTACAAAGAAAACATTTAATTCTTTCAGCTAATTATATTTATAATTGTTATTACTTGCTAGGCACTCAAATGCTCATCCTTGCTTAATTTAAATGTTTTCAGCTAAGTGTGAACAACTAGAAGGTTCGGCCGAGAACACGCGAAAAGGAAAGCAAACAAAAATGTGATTAATGGTATCTTTTGTAATAGTTAGACAATACATAGATCATGGTATTTATTATCTACAATATAATATATTGTAGTAAAGGTTGCGTACTTGGGATTAGACTCTGATAAATGTAAGTTAAGTTTGAAATTTATATTATTGTTATTATTATTAGTATTATCCCGCTCATAGAAATGGTGTCGTAAAGCACCAAGTTCGGGTTTTAAGTACCTGAATTTGGGGGCGTTACAGTTCCAATCCCAAGTGACTATTACGCGTTGCAGCACACTGGATAGAATTTCAAGCTTGAAGACCATGGGCATGGTCCCCTCTTCCTGACTTCTTACAACCTCTAATCCCATGTCATTGCGTAACTCTTGACACAAGCGATCTGAAGAAGGTCTTATATACCTCGTTTGGATGCTCGAATTGAATTTCTACAAGTTCGAGCGGACATCATAGTGCACGAATGCACGTACTTCGAGACGACGGGACCCTGCAGAGCAGGTCGGCCGGGTAGCCGCAGAGTGCATCTGCGAGGCTAGGGTAGTAAATACACTACGACTCAACTCTATAAATATAGAGCTTGGGGTGGCCATTTTAGAAAAATGAAAAGGCAAGGAAGCCCTGTGAAATTTGCTCTATGCACATCCCATATTTAGTGTTTCTTCATTTTAAACACCTGTTAGCTCACATCTAGCTATATTTTTATCGGCCAGAGCTAAGTGTTTATCCATCTATAGTTATAGAAGCCTGCATGGCAGCCCACTATAAGCCTACTCACACTCTATAAAGCCTTTCTCTTCATCTTTGCACACACTATTCTACACATTGAGAGTCATGTTGTGTGCGTATGCTCGGACTTCTGTACGTGGTTTTCATTTCTGTTTGTATATATATACCTATATATGTATATATTTATATACGGACTAACATTATCGAGTTATGCCTCGATTGAGCCTAGACTTATGTCTGGAGCGTTTATTTGCTTATATATATATATATAAACTGTTGTCAAACTCTGTCTGATAAGCCTAAATTTTACATCCAGAGCATTTAGTTGCTTATATATATATATATAATTATTGTCAGACATATCTGATTAGCCTTGATTTTACATCCGAAGTGTTTATTGCTTTTTATATATATATATATATATATAGGGGAATGATCCATAACATTTATATGTTATGGAATAAAAAATGGCATATAGCATCTTAACCCTCCATTTTGTCTTTGTGTGGCTGAGATTAAGACTGGGAAGTTACCGTCCGCTAGTAATTCTAGCGGACGTGATTAATCAAATTATTTGCCACTTTTTCCCTTAGAAAACCACTTTTGCCCAGTAATTGCATGGTCCGCTAAACTTACTAGCGGATGGTAAGTTATTATCTAACACACGAATTCCATAGAAACAAGAATTCTTCCTCAACAGTAAATCTAAAGTCCTCTGCAACAAGAACTCATGTTATCCTCTGCAACAAGAACTCTGCCTACTCCTCAAACAGTAATCAAAATGTATATACAATTATTCACAGTACGAACTATATATAATTATTCATAGCACACATGCAATACAATTATTCATAGGACGAACTGTATATAATCAAACAATAATATAATTATTCACTAGTAAATATATTAACAGCAACAGTAATACAATTAATGAGTTGCAAACCCAGTACAACCAGTAATACAAATCATCACAACACAGTTAGCATATTCTACATCAAGTCAATAATTACACAATTTGAATTGATTACAACACCCAGAATAAAAACAAGATAAAATTCCAAATTAAAACAATTTACCAATTGTGCAAGTACATAAACAAATAAGCAACATCACATCCCCAATAAATCAAAATTTCCAAATCTTTCCAAATCTTCGGCTCCAGAGGCATTGAAGAGCTTTGACAAGCGTAATCCAACAAGTCCTGATACATAGTAAAAATATTCATCATAATCATCTATTGTCTCCACCTGCAAGCCAAGGAACTTGTAAGTGGAAGATATAACACAATTTATATGTCTCATATTTTACAAAATCTACAACTTAGATGTAGCTGCAGGCCTGCAAATTTTGAACATGTTACGTCACCAAAGATTTGATCTCTTAGGTTTCAATTCATTATGATAAAATAAACATACTGTATAAATATGCCAGCCATGTTTGACACTTCCTGCAAATATATATTAATATATACTAGACAATTGCTCGATAGAGAAGCTAAAAGATTTGTTCATCCTCAAATTTTTGTTTGAATTATTTC
This sequence comes from Panax ginseng, assembly GCA_020205605.1. Taxonomy (NCBI): domain Eukaryota; kingdom Viridiplantae; phylum Streptophyta; class Magnoliopsida; order Apiales; family Araliaceae; genus Panax; species Panax ginseng. Next base: position 80,438,901 of record CM035135.1, on the reverse strand, counting down.
TTTTTAAGTATTTTTTAGATAATATATTGATTATTTGATCATGAATATACATAAGATGCACAACAGAATAAAAATAACCTTAGTATTGTTGATATTGATGATAATAGTACTAATAACTGATATATCAAACAAAACATAGCCATTAGAAAAATTGAAGCTTAGACTATACTAGTTGAGAAGAAAGAATTTAAAAATAGTAGAAGTTTGATTATGCATAATAATCCCTTGTGTAAGTGTTTATACATACACACATATATAGAGGACGAAATAGAGCAGGGCTTGGATTTTCTTTAGACACTTGGCTAGTATTGTCAGGCGGGTAAAGAAACAAAGGGAGATCCATGAAGGTTTAACTTTTCATTGGCTATACTTTGAAGCTACAAACCCAAGACCAACAAAACCTAATATTAAAAAGTTTGATGATTATGTTTGAGCATTATTTCCATCACAAGAATAATAGTAACAACAAAATAAATAAAATAGCATCTGTCCAATAGAGCCTTTCGTGATATCAATCACTCACCTCCTTGCATATAAATTTTTCCATTCTTGCACCCATTCTCATGGTAATATCTTCTATTGCTTCCTGGTAACTGTAGAGTAGTAGGAGTACTGTAGGTTATAATCCAAACAAAAAAAAGAAGCACATAGACCAAAAGTCTAAATTTATACAGACGCAAGATGATTGACGAAATTCGGATAAATAGTGATCCATTTATTATAAGTTAGATAAGTATACACATTCTTGCAAGGGACTGATTCCACTTGGACCTAATAAAAACTCAAGAGGCCTGGAGGCAATTTAAGATTTTAGCGATTGCCTCAAACTTGACCTCTGCTCAATTGTAAGCATTATAACTTAGAAAGTTATAGTTATAGTGAAAAGTAAAGACTTTTAGTTGCTAGCATTCTGCAACATAAATGGAAAAACAAGACCAAATATAATTCACGAAATAACTGGACATATTACCTTCACTAATAGTAAGGAAAGAGGAAAACAATTATACATAAGAATCATTACACAAATAGGTTCCCTACCGACCATTTCAAGATACAGAAAGTTAGTAATCAAGGCATGTGGGAGCACGACCACACAATGCAATCAAACAAACATTGCAATTAGAGAGCGACTTGGGTCTAGATGTCCAAAAGTACATGATTATCTTTTTGACAATTATAACACATCACAATTGAATATCAACACTTTGAGTTGCATTAAGAATTTTAAATATTCCTAAAGAGACAACCACTGACGAGAATATTGCTCTATGTGTTGGTTGCTTGTTTCTATATATATGTTAAAAGCATATACTTTCTCAACCTCTACTTGAAATGTCCTCTTGATGTGACAGGAATCTAAAGCATCCAAGTATAGACACTGCTTTTAGTATGCAGTTAGTCATCCAAGATTCTATACAAAAAAGAATATTTACTTGAAAAGATTCAACAACATATATATATGATTATACATTTGTCCTTTCATTACACAACCTATATGAGATCACACCTATCTCCTGTTACAAGACAATTATTATATAACAAGATACCCAAAGTCTAAACACATCCATTTAGTTCACAAATTCAAAAAGAAATAATTGTTAAATTAGAAGTAACCGCTTCCAAGCTCCAAAAAAGCATTAGAAACATGATGAAACTTGTCCATGAGAATTAAAACTTCCTCACAACAGTGCATATGCCAAATATTTTAGCAATAAGCTAATTGGCCTAATCCGAGTCTTTTTTATACCTCTATAAACAATAATGTTTGCAAAAGGTCAATATTTTACTTTCCCGCTAAACTTCTTCTCAAGTTCCCTTACAAGCTCAGTATGAATCTTGAGAAAAGTCTTCCTCAATCGATAAGGAACATGGATCACAACAGCTTTACGATTCCCATATATATCAGCTTTACCTAATTCGGATAGGATGTTGTAGCGTATTCGATTAATTTCGAAGTCTTGTTGCCGATTTGTTATAGTTTGCTTCTAGGGTTCTTCACTGTTGCCCAATTCGCATAAGCAGAATGTTGTAGTTTGCTTCTAGGGTTCTAGACAATTACCTAAGGATGAGAAGATGCGCAGAAGCAGAATCCAAGTTTTGTTGCCGATTTGCTATAGTAGTTTGCTTCTAGGGTTCTTCAAAAGTTATACACCGTCCGCTAGTACGACTAGCAGATGTATATAATTAGCAACTGATTTGTTTTGGCTAAAGTAAAGGTGGGGGAAAAAGTGGCAAATAATTTGATTAATAACGTCCGCTAGAATTACTAGCGGATGGTAACTTCCCAGTCTTAGCAAAAGTGGCAAATAATTTGATTAATAACGTCTGCTAGAATTACTAGCAGACGGTAACTTCCTAGTCTTAATCTCAGCCACCCAAAGACAAAACGGAGGGTTAAGATGCTATATGCCACTTTTTATTCCATAGCATATAGATGCTATGGATCATTCCCCAAATATATATATATATATATATATATATATATATATATATACATTTCTGTCAGGCCTGGAGTTTACTTTGAGGCCTTATACTGCTTTATTTATATTTAGTCCCGCCTGGAGTTTACTTCGTGGCGATTAATCATATTTACTGCTTTATTTACATTTCTGATCCCTCATAGAGTTGCTTCATGGTGGTTGATCATGTCCATATATATATATATATATATATAGCTTTTATATATTTACATTTCTGATCCCCCATGGAGTTGCTTCGTGGTGGTTGATCATGTCTGTATATATATATTTACAACTTTTATATATATATAACTGCTTACTGCTTTTCATGCAAACGGTGGTATCATGTGAGCCTAGGAATCATGTGATCACAGATTCAGTCTACTGAATCTAGCTTCGGTTCCCATGATGGACATTTTCAGCTGTAAGCAGGTTATACATTATTTACAGTGTAGGAATTTCCATTGATGTCGGTCATGCCCATGAGGAGTTCGGCACTGCTGTATATTATTTTCTTGAAGATGCCTCGCATCTCAAAAATAAAAGCAAATAAGCCGAACATTTAACAATAAAATGGAAGTATGAAAAAGTCTCAATTCTTATTGAGCAAAGGGTTTGAAAAACATCTTTTACAAAACTTCATTGCTATATTCTGTTTAAAACTGAACTTTTCTATAAATTCAAACCCTTTGTATATAGGTGTGAACGAGGCATCGCACTACTTTCAAATAATTGCACATTGATCCACATACACACACACACATTCATATAATAGTTTCTTGAAAAGTGGCGGTTACTGTGGCAACACGGATGTCGAGGGGTGCCTAACACCTTCCCTCCCCATAATAAAGCCCCTGAACCCAAATGAATTTCGGTTTTACTGACCCGTTTAGCAGTGTCACATCACTGGGTCAATGTGCACACCTTTTCGGTTGCGTTGGTGCAACCAGTTAAAAACACCAACTGGCGACTCTTAACAGTCCATCGCCGACATTATAAATATCGGACCTTTTTCCCTTGTTTTTTCAAATAAATCTCACATAACAATGAGAACACCAAAGAACAAGTAACGGATAGGGACAACTAAAAATCCCGACACCGACAGGTGGCAACTCTGCTGGGGACTCCAGTAAGAGGTCTTAAGCCGCTATTAAAAGCTTTTCAAAACTGTTATATGCTTGTGTATAAATGTTGCATTTACATCTCTAATGAATGTGTACGAATGCATTTTACTTACTGCACTGCTAAATATCTATCTGTGATATTAGTGCTTCACACATGTCATCATTTTCATAAACGATGAGACACGTTGTACGTGAATGTATGTTGTGTGGTTCCTCCACTAGGAGGCTATCCTATCGATGTTTGATTACTGAACTCGTAGGGAGACTAATTCCAACGAGGCTCAGGAAAGGCACCACCCAGATTCGCTCTAGTTGAAAGGCCAGATTAACTTCCTATCGAGTAGATTGCAATGATCTGGGAACCTTCATGCCAAAAAGCTGCGAGAGTAACGCTAAGATAGGTCAACCTCTGATAATCCAAACACGGAGGAAAGTCTCTTCATGCTTTTCATTTCCAATTACTTGTAAAAGCATTTACTTGTAATTTTATTCCATGTTCATCCATATGTAATGGAAATATATGAAGAATATCTGTGCATACATAACATGTTATCAATTAACGCCCGTTTTTGCAGGACAATATTACTAAAATGGGCAAATTATGATAGCATTTACATTATCCTTAAGACTAAACTACATAAGTCTTTTGTAGGAAAATCATTGGGCCTGTTACCCACTCAAAATCCAAAAAGGCCACGAGCCTATAGCCAATCATGTCTTCTTCTAACCAGTCTAATCCTATTTCTCGAGAAGAATTTGACGGATTAAGTAAACAAATTACAGACTTGGTTGTTCTGCTGAAAGAATTGCATCAGTCTACTCAGGATAAAAAGATGCATATCCATACAAAAACCTCTATATAAGGAGGAGTCATGCTTGGGAAAAATTTTTACAGAACCTCAGTTGGATATGGCCAACAAAGTCCCTGAAAACACCCATCTCAAAGGAGATCCAGACATCGGTGATATCAGGAAGAAGGTCCTCCAAATGGAGGAAACTATTCGTGCTCACAAAGGGATTGGAACATATGGAGGTGTTTCATATGCTAACCTTTGCATATTCCCTGGTGTTTATTATCCAGAGAAATTCAAAACCCCTGACTTTGAAAAGTATGACGGGTTAAGGGATCTTTATACACATTTGAAGGGGTTTATTGGAGAATTTGGATCTTATACGGAAAACGAGAAGCTCAGAATGCAACTGTTCTAAAATTCAGATAAGACACACTTAGAAGGGGGGGTTTAATAAGTGTGGATACAAATGTTGACCAATTTAAAAATTTTAAACCAAATTATTGAATATAGCCTACTATATTGATGAATGCATCTTGCAGAATGAATATGGTCTATCGAATTGAATTTTTGTTTAAGAAAATATTTAGGTGATTTTATAAGTTAAATAGAATATTTAATGTTATCAAAAATTCTCACGATGAAACAAATAATTAAATTATATTAAGCAAATCAATTATCTTGAATGATATAAAGTTAAAGCAAGTAATAAAAATGACACCAAGATTTTTTACGTGGTTCAGGTATTACCCTCTATAATAATAGCCTAGTCCACGTCCAATACCAACTAGTATTGGAGACTCACTTTTATTTCATTAAAATATTCTAGTTACAAATCAGATTCTATAAAATTGAATCACAATAATTCACTTGAGCACTCTTGCTCCTTGTGCACCAATGCACCCCTTAAGCACCTATGCTTCCTTGAACCTGTTTGTAAACAAACCTTAATCCACCTGGATTAAATTCCCTTAGACAACACTTAGTCTAAAAAATTAAGATTACAATAATAGAGGTCTAATGATCAAAGAAAATAAACAATTTAACAATGCAAGGCTTAACTAGTGAATGCAATGATCAAGTAATAAAAGATAGTATCACCAATATGAAGCTCACGAAAGTTGACTGAAAATATCAATTGATCAGCAGCTCAAAATTTGCACCAAGAATAGAATAGCTTTCAAAGTATGTGAGTGAAAAAATATTAATTCAAGTGTTGTAAGTGTTAAGTATTATCACTGATCTCAGTTCTTCTTATATAGCCCAAATATATTACCATTTGTGAAATAAATTATTTCCGTTGCTAATTTTGTTTCGTTATCAAACTTTGTTTACGTTGCCAACTGATAAGAAACATTCCAACAATACAACCGTTGAAAGCAAAAAACAATTATCTTTGATAGTTACAAATATATGTTGGACTCTACAAATAGTTATCCATAAAGAGACCAAGTCAGATCAATCACTTCTAGACTTTTCAATTCCTATAGCAATAAAGTATGCTGCTAGTTGTTACAACAAAATTCGAAACAAAAGATATCATGATAATATATAGGAGTATCAGTTACCTAGCATAACAAATTCCAACTCTCAAAGATAATCATGATTTTATATTTCTAAGGCATGTGCTAATTAAAGTTCTATCGCCATATATAATGACATTTACTAAGATATGTGCAATTAAACTTCTAATAGATAATGATCACACCTCAAACGGCACCTTTTAAGTTACCAACACATATAGAACTCAATTAATTCAGACAAAACTTTTACGCATGCATGCTAACAAAATAAAATCAGTTCTCTCAATAACAAATAGCAATGAATAACATATTTTAGACATGCACAATTAATTCACATTTTAATGCACACATAAAATGTCCTAGAGCCTTGTGTTGAAAAATTAAATATTTGCAATGACCTTATATATTTTTCTTAAGACTCAAATCGTTTTCAATCTTCTTGAATAATCCATCAAACAATTCTTGAGACAATTTCTTGAAATTCACAATAAAGAATTTAGTATCAATGAATAAGTCATCATCAAAACATTAGGTTATTAGAACGTGATATAATCAACATTCTGCCCCTTTTTGATGATGACAACATAAATGAAAACTCCCCCTAAATTCATTCATATAACTTATTTCAGGAAAAATTTCATACGACCTGCATATGCTAGTATCATACCAAATAATAATGTAATTCAACACAGATCATAATATTAACTAAATAAAACCAAAACCATCAGTCTTAACATGCAGGCAGACATGCCTATCAAAAACCAAATAAAACCATAGTCTTTAAAACAAAAGATTAAAACGATTAAACGAACGAACTTTGAGACTTATTCCCCCCCTTAGTCATCAGCCAAAAAGGATAGAAAATAGGATCAAATTCAATCAATGTCCTCAAGATTAGCCCTCTATTTAGCACTGGTAGTGAAGTAAGGACGATGGCGAATGCGATGAAGACGTTCTTCTAAGGAGTAATCAGTTGTAAACCGAGGAGGTCGAGGTATAAAAGTTGTAGGAAGAAGTGTCATGTCAAGAAAATCACCCTTGTATTCTACCATCCAATTGCACACTGGCCATTCTAGGATTGGAGAATACATTTTCTAAAAATGTAGCCTCTGTCCCACATCATTGAATCTTTTTGCCATGAAATCTGCAAACTCCCTGAGTTGATAACTAATAAACTTAACCTCTTGACTCAACTGACAGGTGTTCCTATTGAATTTTCGTTGAAGTGCTTCAACCATGGCCAATGTTCGTATCTCAAAACCTGCTTGGAGATCAATGAATTCATTATCAACACGATGATGCAGCTTATTAATTTCTGGAGCATCCATTAGTAGTTTTCCTTTCTCAAGAATCACAAGTCGATTTCTGATATCGACCAAATCAGTTTTCATAGAATTTTGATTTTGCAAAATCTCATTTAGAACATTCATAATGTCAGACCCATGAGAATTTGGCAGAGAAGATGAAGATGAGTCGTGATTAGGATTGATAGGAGGAGGATCAGGGAGAAGATATTTTGAAATTAGCAGTATCTATAAGCTCATTACTTGAGATAGAAATTTCATCATTACTTGAGATAGAAATTTACTTGAGATAGAAATTTCATCATCAAAAGATATTTTGAAATGTTGGAAGAGTTTTGTCAAAAACTTGCTATAAGGAAGACACTTTTTGGTTTGACTAATACAACTTGGCATATGAGACAACATCATTTGAGAAAGATTGAAAGATTTGCCCTTAAGAATCATAGCCACAACCACTAAATCTTGATAGGTAAAATCTGCTCCATCACCAAGTCATGGAAACAAATTATACCTAACCACCTTATGTAAAACACAGGCAGTAGGACACACATTCACAGTTTTTGGAAGAAATAGAGTTGTAAGAGAATAATCATTCATAACAATATGAAGTTGTTCCAATGGAGGAAAAGGGATATTAGCAGCACCTTTAAGAGTAAAAGGGCAAGGTCCAGCAGAAGATATACCAAGAATGCTACCAAAATCAATACTAGTGAAAAATAATGACTTTCCCTTAACATATGTTGTAAAACAATCCCCATTGCATTCAAGATTAGTGTAGAACTGTTGAACTAATCTAGGATAAGCAATAGTAAGAGGAAGCAACATAGAGGATATTTCGCAATAGGTGAAAAGTTTTTCCATAACAGAGTTTTTTAAATAAAATAAATCCAGAGATTTTTCATAAACAAATTGCTTTGTAGCAATTGAATTTTTAAAATGAGTTTCAAAACTATACCCTCTGAAGAAACTTTCTGGCAAATCGGGGGAAGACGAAAATGGATTTACCAAATTTGAAGGGGATTCTAGCTGTGAAGAGAGATGTTCTTCATAAACTGGCTGCTTCAACTTACCTCGTTGAGATGGTTCTTCTTCTGTAGCCTTTAAGAAAGAGAAACTTGAATCCGAATCGTTAGATAATATTGTGGCATCAGACAACATATACACATAAGATTTCTTTTGCATTCGCTTGGATTTCATTTTTAGTCCAGTATCGTTTTCATGGTGTTATAGATTTGTGAAAATGAAAAGAAGGGTTTTTGGTAAATGGTGGAGGTGTAAGATCTGATTTAAGAAGAAGAAGGTTGAAGATATAACGATACATGAAATAGAAATCAGTTAAGAGTCTGTCACCGAAAGACGTGCGTCTTTTTAATTTTAAAAGTCTGTTCGGCTGCTATTTTGTGTTTCTAGATAGAAATCTTTACATTTCCCAATTAAATGGTATTCGGCGATATTAATAGAGACGTGTATCTAGAATATAGTTTAAACAGATTAAGAATGGCAAATAGATATATTTTATCAGATATCATGCAGAAAATAAATGATACATATATGCATAAAATATAATCTGCATGTCATAAAATTTTAAGTACGTAAAACACGACTATACCATGCACATTCCAAGTTCTCTCCTTAACATACAAACCTTTCCTCACTCAAGGGTTTAGTAAAAATATCAGCTAATTGTTTTTCTGTAGGAATAAAAATTAATTTAACTAACCCTTTTAAAACATTATCCCTTAAAAATGATGCCTTACCTCTATATGTTTTGTACGTGAATGTAATACATTGTTCTTTGATATGTCAATAGCACTAGAATTATCGCAATATATAGGCACATTATTGCATATTATATCAAAATCACATAAAGTTTGTTTCATCCATAATATTTGAGAGCAACAACTCCCTGCAGCTAAATATTCACCCCCAGTGGTTGATAAAGCAACTGAAGTTTGCTTATTACTATGTCATGAAACAAAACTTTGTCCCAAAAATGTACAAGCACCGCTTGTACTTTTTCTATCAATTTGAAACCATTCATAGTCAGCACCTGAATAACCCATTAGTTCAAAATGATAACTTATTGGATAAAATAACCCTAAATTTATAGTACCACTTAAATATTTAAAAATTCTTTTAACCGCTTGTAAGTGGGATTCTTTGGGTTTTGCTTGAAATCGAGCACAAAGACATACACTATACATTATATCAGGTCTAGATGCAGTTAAATATAATAAAGAACCAATCATACCTCGATATTTGGTTAACTCTACATCTATACCTTTATCATCTGATGTGAGCTTTATTGATGTACTCATTGGTGAAGCCTTTGGGTTGGTTCCTTCAAAACCAAATCTTTTGAGTACCTTTTTTGTGTACTTGGTTTGATGAATATAGATCCCTTCATTTGTTTGCTTTATTTGAAGTCCCAAAAAGTAATTTAGCTCTCCCATTAAGCTCATATCAAATTCCTTATGCATACACTTTGAAAACCACTCTCAAAGAAAATCATTAGTAGCACCAAATATTATATCATCTACATATATTTGAACAATGATTATTTCTTATTTTTCATGTTTAATAAATAATGTAGAATCTATTTTACCTCTAGTAAAACCACTTGAAATAAGATACTTACTCAACCTCTCGTACCAAGCCTTTAGAGCTTATTTGAGACCATAGAAAGCTTTCTTTAGCTTAAAAACATGATTTGGATATTTCTCATGTTCGAATCCAGGAACCTGTTTAACATAGTCTTCTTCATTGATGTATCCATTAAGAAACACACTCTTTACATCCATTTGATAAAGCTTGAATTTCTTATAACAAGCAAATGCTAACAAGATTCGAATAGACTCTAGTCTTGCAACTGGAGCATAAGTTTCTTCGTAGTCGATCCCTTCTTGTTGATTGTAACCTTGAGCCACTAGCCTTTCTTTGTTGCGAGTGATTGTCCCATACTCATCAAGCTTGTTTTTAAACACCCATTTTGTTCCAATGATAGAAACATCTTTAGGAGGAGGCATTAATTCCCAAACTTGACATCGTTCAAATTGTTGAAGTTCCTCTTGCATTTCCATTAGCAAATTTTCATCAAGTATAGCTTCCTTAGTATTCTTTGGCTTAACTTGTGACAAGAATGCAGATAATGCGCATTGATTTTGTAGGTTTTTTCATGTGGTAACTCCTTTGTTTATATCTCCGATGATATTTTCCAGTGGATGATCCTTAAGATACTTTGTTGTCTTTGGCATTTGAACATCATGTATTACCTCTTCTTATTGAGGAAAATTTTCTTCAAAATCTTGTGTTGCTTCTTGTTCATTTTCATGTGTATTATTCAATTCAGCCTATTGAATTTGTCCATTCGGTTTACTAGATTTGTGAAAATCTCCAAATTTCCTGCATCCTCTTCTCTTTCTTTTGGAAGATCATTGTTAGTTTCATTAAAAGTTATATGAATAAATTCTTCAACACATAACTTGTAAATATTAAATACACGATATGCCTTGTTGTTATGTGAATAACCAATGAAAATACCTTCATAGGATTTAGCATCAAATTTTCCCGAGTTATCACTAGTATTTAGTATATAACATTTAGACCCAAATACTTTGAAATAACTTATATTAGGAATTTTGTTATTCAAAAGTTCATAAGGAGTTTTCAAAATTATATGACGAATGAGAACTCTATTTAACACATAACACGAAGTATTAACAGTTTTGGCCCAAAATTTCTTTGGAAGTTTGCTTTCTTGTAAAAGTGTTCTAGCTGTTTCTTGAAGTGTTCTATTCTTTCTTTCCACTACTCCATTTTGCTGAGGAGTTCTAGGAGCTGAAAACTCATGGCTTATACCTTTTTGATCACAAAATATAATAAAGTCCTTTTAAAATTCGGTACCATGATCACTTCGAATTTTTATAAGTTTGAGACCATACTTAGTTTCTAAATTTCTTATCAATTTCTCAAACTCTTTAAATGCTTCATCTTTGGTTCTTAAAAATAATACCTATGTATATCTAGAAAAATCATCAACTATTACAAATGCATAAAATTTACCATTAATACTAGCATGCCTTTATGGGCCAAATAAATCAAGATGAAGTAATTGTAAAGGGGAGGAAGTTGATACCATATTTTTTGCACTGAATGATGTTCTTACTTGTTTTCCAAGTTGGCAAGGAACACATACTCCTTTCTTTTCGAACTTTATCTTTGGCAATCCTTTGACATGGTTTTTAGAAGACAATTTCTTGATTAAATCCATGTGAACATGTCCCATCCTTTTATGCTATAGGTTAGCCTCATCTTGCATCGAGGCAAGACATAGTTCTTCCTCCTGTTGCTCAAAATCAATAGTATATATATTTCCTTCCCTTTGTGCAACTAGAATAGAGTTATTAGTACCATGAGAAATTTTACATTTATCTTTTTCAAAACTAACTTGATGTCCATTATCCATTAACTGACTAACACTTATAAGATTTAATTCAAGTTCGCTAACAAGATGAACATTATCAATGTTAATCTTACCATTACCGATTTTACCTTTTCCAACAATCTCACAGGTTCGATTATCTCTGAATGTGACCGTTCCATTTTTCTTATTGATTTTTAGTTCCACGAACTTTGATTTGTCACCAGTCATGTGACGAGAGCATCCACTATCAAGAATCCATTTTTGAGATGGAACCTTCGCCTTGAAGCATATATGTCAAGAAAAATTAACTTATCCTTTTGGTACCCATATCTTTTTGGGTCCTTTAGTGTTAGTTGCAAGTAAATTAACCTTTTTAACCCATACCTTTTTAATCTTATTTTTCTTAAAGCAATTTATGTCCAAGTAACCTTTAATGTGACGCCCCCAAAATAGGTATACATCACCCATCTTGAGTCGCCAAATACATGGTACATAAATTAAATACAACTTAATTATACAACTGTCATGTAAAATACGACAAAACATAATCTGAGAGTTTAAACAAGAATCTTGCCTTCTAAACAATATTCACTCTCAATTGAGTCCTCATAGACAGTATACAAACTCAAATTCAGTCCTCATTACATTTACTATCACACTATTTAATAGAATAGTGAGGACTACTAATGCTATCATCTAGATTGTCAATCCGTTCCCCGACTCGTCCCAACTATATTCTCATTTCCTGAAGAGAACAGTGAAGGAAAGGGTGAGCTCTACTAGCCCAGTAATAAATATTATGACTAAGATAATGCAAAATAAATTATCATTAGTCTTCAACAATGTTAAACTGATAAAATATAACAAACATCAAGTTTAACTGCAGCGGAACAAGCAATCCATTAAAAGAGTCAAGTAGAGAATAAAATATACTATCTTTTATGATTTAAAAAGGTTTTTCATCACTTTTATCATTTGAGACTCAAATTTTAATAAATAATCCACATCATCCCTGCACTACAGCCAAGGATATTCTTTAGTATCATGACCACAAATTATCCATGTACTACGGGCCAAAGATAATTGTGTTTTCATCAACTATCCTGATCATGCCATAAAACAATTCATCTTTGCACCCTTGGCCGAAGAGAATCCATAGACATAATCATACCAAAAATTGTCCATCAATGCACTACGGGCCAATGAGGACTTTTACCACATCATTTGTAATATTACTACCATGATTATACCGAATAATCTGATCGATCATAATCATACCAAGTTCATCTATGCACCACTGTGCCACAGATGACTTTCAACATAATATAAACATGTGGATGATGACAATGATATAAGAATTCAATAAAACAAGTTCAAGAATTAATTTATCCAGGAACTAATAACGTCCAAATTGTCAACATGATAATTCTTTGTAGAGTAAAATTCAAGAATGCTCAGAAGAATATTTCCATGAAAAGATACTGGATGAAGCACAAATATCAAGGATATTCCACTAATTTCATGGAGTATAGAAGTCAAAACTTTAACCAACTAAGTATAATAAAGAATGGAATAACAAAAGAAATCACCAGGCATGCGATAGATTGCATGCAAAAGTTATTCAAAAGAATAATAAACAACGGACCAGGTCATGCGTAAACGCACAGACAGGATATTCCAACAGAATAATAAATAACGTAACCAGGTCAGGAAAAATTCGCACCGACAGGATGTTCCAACAGAATAATAAATAACAGAACCAAGTCATGCGTAAATGCACAGACAGGATGTTCCAACAGAATAATAAAGTATGGACTAACAGAAGAAATTCACCATGTATGCGGTACTTCGCATAGACAAGTTATTCCAACATAATAATAAAGAATGGAATAACAGAAGAATTTCACCATGTATGCGGTACTTCGCGTAGAAAGGTTATTCCAACATAATAATAAAGAATGGAATAACAGAAGAATTTTACCATGTATGGGGTATTTCGCATAGACAGGTTATTTCAACATAATAATAAAAAATGGAATAACAGAAGAATTTCACCATGTATGCGGTATTTCGCATAGACAGGTTATTCCAACATAATAATAAAGAATGGAATAACAGAAGAATTTCACCAAGTATAGGGTTGTCCGCGTATACAGGTTATTCCAACAAAATAATAAAGAATGGAATAATAGAAGTTCTCTTCATGAATATGAAAGAAATAATAACCCTGACGAGTACAACAAATAATATCCCTTACCTTATAAAGAAGAGTACTACGACGGGTAGGGCGGGGATATACTTGAAGAAACTTACACTACGCTCAAAGCTTTCTTAAACAGAAAATACCCTCAAGATTATAGAAGAAGAATTCTCTACAGTTTCTCTCTCTGGAGTTTCAGTGAATTCGTAAGATATAATGAAGGAATGAGCTTCTATTTATAGAAGAATGGATTGAATAGTAACTAATTCATGAACGATCCAAATTGATTCACTTTTAAACGGACAGTCCAGATTGATTTAATAAAATATTCTAATAAAACAAAATCTTTTTAAATAAAATATAATATATTCTATTTATAATCTAATAAAACGAATAACTTTATAAAAGTATTACATTTTATATAAAAATATTTTACTATGCAAATACTACGCAGCATTATATGCAAACACTATGCATAATAAAATATAATATATTCAATTATTGCCTAATAAAATAAATAATTTTATAAAAGTATTCTATTTTATATAAAAAGATTTTACTATGCAAAACACTATGCATAATAAAATATAATATATTCTAATTTTTTCCTAATAAAATAAATAACTTTATAAAAGTATTCTGTTTTATATAAAAAGCTTTTCTGTTTTATTACATTAATAATACTAATAAAACAAACTTCATCATCATTATTATAATTCACACTATTAATCGACCAGGTCGTTCCAAGGAAAGAGAGGGCTTTCCAATAAGGATTTCTCCCTATTGGCGCGTAATTAGGTGACTAAACCTCTCCTTAGCAGAACTTCTAGACATCGTTAATATTGCAAATAATAATATTAATAACTTCGTCGTCTCAATTATTAATTTGAGAAATTTAAATCTTTATTCATAAAATTTAGAATTTTACAATCTCCCCTCCTTATGAAATTTCGCCCTCGAAATTTACGTACGTACCTGGTATGCCGAACAGATGAGGACACTTCATCCGATTCTAACTCTTGAGGTATAACCTTTGAGTGTTGAATACATTCCAGGATTTTAACAGGTACATCTTCATACGTTAAATTATTCCCTATCTCGTCCGGTTCTAAATCAATAATGTGGTTCGGGTTAAGCTTGGACGCGTTTTGGGGTGAATTTTGACACTTTGTTGACTCCAAATTAGATTAGGTTTGTTCCTAAGCTAAAATTTGGACTTGTAACCTATAAATACATGATTTAAGTCATAAAATAAAGGGAGATTACATAGATTAGCTTAGAAAAAACACTCCATTACATTAGAATATAAACCCTAGTTCTTAATTAGCCACTGGAGATTGAAGCAAATTGAAGAACACTGGAGAGCAAGAGCAAGAGCAAGATGGGAGCATCAGATTTTCTAACAACAGATTCTATTCTCTTCTCTTATCATACTTTTATCTTTTAATGTCTATTCAGTTGTGGATTCTTGGTTTAAATTCTTTTATGAACTAATTCTTTCATTAAGATTTCAATTGAACATTTTATGTCTATAAATTAGTTATTCAATTTATTCCAATTATTTATGTCAAAGTGAATTGTTTATCTTGTCTTGTGCTTATTGATTAATTATTTGTCTAGTAATTACCTTGTTACTCTAGAAGGATTCGGAAGAAGATATCTAGGGTTAGAATTGGGCATGATAACATGTATGCTTAATTATTTGCATGATGAATAATTAGGGTTGTGAATTGAATGAGAATATGTGACGCCCCCAAAATAGGTAAACATCACCCATCTTGAGTCATCAAATACATCGTACAAAATTCAAATACAACTTAATTATACAACAGTCGTGTAAAATACGAAAAAACATATGTTGTGAGTCCTCATTATATTTATTATCACTCTATTTAATAGAATAGTGAGGACTACTAATGCTATTATCTGGACCGTCACTCCGATCCCCGACTAGTCCCTACTACGTTCTCATTTCCTGGAGAGAACAATGAAAGTAAAAGGGTGAGCTCAACTAGCCCAGTAAGAAATATTATGACAAAGATAATGCGAGAATAAATTATCATTAGCCTTCAACAAAGGTTAAAGCGATACAATATAACAAACATCAAGTTTAACTGCAGCGGAACAAGCAATCCATTAAAAGAGTCAAGAAGAAAATAAAATCTACTATCTTTTATGATTTAAAAGGTTTTTCATCACTTTTATCGCTAGGACTCAGCTTAATAAATAATCCACATCATCCCTGCACTACAGCCAAGAATATTCATTAGTATCACAACCACAAATTATCCATGCACTACGGGCCAAGGATATTTGTGTGTTCATTATTGGTCATGATAATGCCAACAACTGTCCATTAATGCACTACGGGCCAATGAGGACTTTTACCACATCATTTGTAACATTACGGTCATGATTATGCCGATAAATCCCTGGTCATAATCATACCAAGTCCATCTATGCACTACAGGCCACAGATGACTTTCAACATAATATAAACATGAGGATGATGACAATGATACAAGAATTCAATAAAACAAGTTCAAGAATTAATTTATCCAGGAACTAATAATGTCCAAATTGTCAACATGATACTTTTTTGTAGAGTAAAATTCAAGAATGCTCAGAAGAATATTTCCATGAAAAGATACTGGATGAAGCGCAAATATCAAGGATATTCCACTAATTTCATGGAGTATAGAAGTCAAAACTTTAACCAACTGAGTATAATAAAGAATGGAATAACAAAAGAAATCAATAGGCATACGATAGACCGCACAAACAAGTTATTTCAACAGAATAATAAACAACGGAACAAGGTCATGCATAAACGCACAGACAGGATATTCCATCAGAATAATAAATAACGGAACCAGGTCAGGCAAAATTTGCATCAATAGGATGTTCCAACAGAATAATAATTAACGGAACCAAGTCATGCGTAAATGCACAGACAGGATGTTCCAATAGAATAATAAATAACGGAACCAGGTCAGGCGGAATTCGCACCAACAAGATGTTCCAACAGAATAATAAAAAATAGAATAACAAAAGAATTTCACCATGTATGTGGTACTTCGCATAGACAGGTTATTCCAACAAAATAATAAAGAATGGAATAACAGAAGAATTTCACCATGTATGCGGTACTTCACATACACAGGTTATTCCAACATAATGATAAAGAATTGAATAACAGAAGTTCTCTTCATGAATACGAAAGAAATAATACCCCTTACCTTAGAAGAAACTGGATATTGAAGTGGTGAAGTAGCAGAACACTTTTCTTCTTTCTCTCTATAGTTTCTATATCTAGAGTTTCAGTGAATTCGTAAGAAATGATGAAGGAATGAGCTTCTATTTATAGAAGAATGGACTGAATAGTAACTAATTCCTGAACGGTTCAGATTGATTTACTTTTAAACGGTCAGTCCAGATTGGTTTACAATAAAATATATTATATTCTATTTATAATCTAATAAAACGAATAACTTTATAAAAGTATTCTGTTTTATATAAAAAGATTTTACTATGCAAACACTATGCAAGCACTATGCAAACACTATGCATAATAAAATATAATATATTCTAATTATTGTCTAATAAAACAGATAATTTTATAAAAGTATTCTGTTTTATATAAAAAGATTTTCATATGCAAAACACTATGCATAATAGAATATAATATATTCTATTTATAGTCTAATAAAACGAATAACTTTATAAAAGTATTCTATTTTATATAAAAAGTTTTTCTGTTTTATTACATTAATAATACTAATAAAACAAACTTCATCATTATTATTATAATTCACACTATTAATCGACTAGGTCGTTCCCAGGAAAGAGGGGGCTTTCCAATAAGGATTTCTCTCTATTGGCGCGTAATTAGGTGATCAAACCTCTCATTGGCAAAACTTCTAGACATCGTTAATATTGTAAATTATAATATTAATAACTTTGTCATCTCATTTATTGATTTAATAATATTTAAAATATCGATAATAATTGAATCAATTAACGTGCGATACTATGCAACATTTACTGAAGCAATAATTGAACAAAACTGAGTGACTTCTCACGTAAATATCAATAATCAATACGGTAGTGTGCTACTATGCAACCACACGTATCGTACTTTTAACACAGGTGTTTGAGCAGATTAATCAGTAAAACTTCCGCCGTTATTTTCATAAAAATATCTTTGTCATTTTCTCAATCCGACAATAATTCCTTTGTGGGGTCCACCAATGATTGGGCCGTCGTACGAATATTCGATGTTAAAATGAATATTCCTCGACCAATCGAATATTATATAACAACTTGCGTACTTTTCAAAATTTATAAATATTACCCACAACTATAACATTATATCAAATTCATTCCATAATATTCAAAAATGATAATTATAGAAAATTCATCTTTATTCATAAAAGTTGGGGTCTTACAATCTCCCCTTCTTATGAAATTTTGCCCTCGAAATTACGGTACGTACCTGGTATGTCGAAGAGGTAAGGATACCTTGATTTCATTTCAGATTCTAACTCCCAGGTCATTTCCTTAACATCGTGGTTCTTCCATAAAACTTTGACTTGAGGTATAACCTTGGAGCATAGAATATGTTCCTTCTTATCCAAGATTTGAACAGGAACCTCTTCATACGTTAAATCTTCCACTATTTCATCCGGTTCTAACTCAATAATGTGGTTCGGGTCTTTCACATATTTGCGTAACATGGATATATGAAAAACGTTATGAACACGAGACATACTTGGCGGTAAAGCGAGTCTATAGACTACAGTCCCTACTCGATCAAGGATTAAAAATGGGCCAATGAATCGAGGATTGAGCTTTCCTCTCTTTCCAAATCTCATAACTCTTTTCCATGGAGTAATACGTAACAACACATGATCTCCAATATCGAATTCCACGTCCTTTCGATGAAGATCAACATAACTCTTTTGTCGGTCTTGTGAAGTTTTTATACGTTGTCGGATCATTTGAATCTTTTCTGTAGTCATACGTACCAACTCCGGTCCCAACAACGTTGCTTCACCCACCTCATCCCAGCATACTGGAGAATGACACTTTCTTCCATACAACGCCTCGAATGGAACCATGCCAATACTTTCTTGATAACTGTTGTTGTATGAAAACTCCACCAATGGTAAGAACTTGTCCCAACTTCCCTTGAAGTCAAGGACACAGAGTCTTAATAAATCTTTAAGAGTTTGAATAGTCCTCTCTGATTATCCGTCCGTCTGAGGATGATATGTTGAACTAAATCGTAAATCCGTGCTCATAGCTTTTTGCAAACTAACCCAAAATCGTGAAGTGAATCTTTGGTCTCGATCAGAAACTATGGATATTGGCATACCATGAAGTCTTACAATCTTGTTTATGTACATACGAACAAGACGTTCAAGTGTATAAGTTTCTCGTATTGGTAAGAAATGAGCAGACTTGGTCAATCTATCAACAATGACCCAAATTACATCTATGCCTTGAGAAACCTTGGGAAGACCAGTAACAAAATCCATGGTAATGTGCTCCCACTTTAATTTTGGAATTTCAAGTGGTTGCAATGGACCTTTTGGTACTTGATTCTCCGCCTTGACTCGTTGACAAGTTAGACACCTTGAGATAAACAATGCTATCTCTCTCTTCATATTGCTCCACCAAAATATATGTCGAAGATCACGATACATTTTGGTACTCCCAAGATGGATTACAAACGGTGTGTTGTGCGCGTCCATCATGATTTTATACTTTAAATTAGGGTCGTTAGGAATATAAAGTTGGAGTTGACTCGAAGTATTCCTTCTTCATTGATTCTTTCTTCTGGCATAGCACCTTCTTGTACTTTCTTCCTCATACGCATTAGCTCTAGGTCTGTAGCTTGAGCAGTTTTAACTTTATCGATTAAAGTCGGTTCTACTCGTATATTTGCCATCATTACGTGGGTCTCTAGAGTCTTTAACTCTATCTCCATCCTTTGCAAGTCATACAAAATGGGCCTTTGCGTTGACAATATCGCACTCATACCTGCATATGATCTTCTACTCAATGCGTCAGCTACCATGTTTGCTTTTCCAGGATGGCATTGGATGGTATGATCATAATCTTTCAACAGTTCAAGCCAACGTCGTTGTCGTATGTTGAGTTCCTTTTGAGTGAAGAAATATTTGAGGCTTTTATAATCTGTAAAGATCTCCACTTTCTCCCCATACAAGTAATGCCTCCAAATTTTAATTGCGAAGACAACATCTGCCAAATCTAGATCATGAGTAGGATAATTCCTCTCATATTCTTTGAGTTGCCGAGAGGCATAGGCTATGACTTTCCCATGTTGCATGAGAACACATCCTAACCCTTTGCCCGAAGCATCACTGTAGATGACAAATCTCCAACCAACCGGTATGGTCGTAGCCGAGCAGGTGCTAAAATGAGTCTCCTCTTGAGTTCTTGAAAACTCTTCTCATATTCCTCGTTCCAACCGAATTTTGTATCTTTCCGAGTTAGCTGAGTTAAGGGAGTAGCGATTCGAGAAAACCCTTCTACGAATCTCCGATAATAACCAGCTACGCCGAGAAAGCTATGTACTTCGGTCACTGATTTAGGTTGCTCCCAGCTTTGAATAGCTTCAATCTTTGTTGGGTCAACAGATATTCCATGACTTGATACTACGTGCCCAAGGAATGCTACTTCCTCAAGCCAGAACTCGCATTTCTTTAACTTGACATAAAGCTTATATTCACGAAGCTTTTGGAGTATCAGCCTCAAGTGTTGCTCATGATCTTCATGGCTTTTGGAATAAATAAGGATGTCATCAATAAAGACGACCACAAAGTGATCCAAATATTTCTTGAATACTCGGTTCATCATATCCATGAAGGCAAAAGGAGCATTAGACAATCCAAAAGATATGACTAAGAATTCATAATGCTCGTACCGAGTTCTGAAAGCCGTCTTTGGAATGTCATCAGTTCTAATCTTCAATTGGTGATATCCGGAACGAAGATCAATCTTTGAAAAAAATTTGGCGCCCTTAACCCGTCAAACAAAGTCATCAATACGTGGAAATGGGTACCTATTTTTTATGGTGACATGATTCAACTCCCGATAATCAATACAAAGTCGCATATTCCCATCTTTCTTCTTCACTTACGAATAGAACAGAGAGCACCTACCGGAGAAGTACTAGGACGAATAAAGCCAATGTCTAACAATTCCTGCAGTTGGGTCTTTAACTCCTCAAGTTCAATAGAGCTATTCGATATGGGGCTTTGGAAATGGGTTTTGTCTACGGATTCAAGGTCGATACAAAATTCAATTTCAAGCCACGGGGTAGGCCATGAAGTTCTTCGAGGAATACGTCAGAAATTTATTAACAATAGAAATATCATTCAAAGCTGACGTATTTTTGTTTAGATCCGTGACATGAGCTAAGAAAGCTTGACATCCATTTTTCAATAAATGAATAGCTTTATGGCTTGAGATGACAGTGATTGATTTTAATGGTTTGGTTGTTTGAATTCGCATAATAGGTTGGTTAGGAATATGAAAGCTAACAACCTTACGAAAATAATCAATTTATGCATGATGAGTAGTTAACCAATCAATCCCTAGAATTACGTCAAATGCAAGTAGTTTCAATGAAATAAGATCGACGGGTAATGTGAGGATACCGATTTGAACCAAATAAGACTTATAAATAGTGAATGTAATTAAGGTTTCTCCTAACGGAGTTTCAACAGATAAGTCAAAGTCTAATTTCACCAGAGTCAAATTTAAACGTTGAGCGCAAATAGGAGAAATAAAAGAATTGGTAGAACCGGTATCAAATAAGGTATATACTTCGCTAGAATTTATGATAAGCTTACCCGTGATGACCTCGTTCGGGTTCCTTGCTTTCTGGGAGGTCATGACAAACGCTCTCCCTTGCACTACTGGCTTTGACTTTTCTGGGACGTCCTTTGGTGCCTCCATCCTAGCTGAACTTGTCTTCGGTGAATGATAAAATCAAGCTAGGTGACCTTCTCTTCCACAATTATAACATGCTTTGGACGGCATCGCGCAGTTTGGACTGATGTGTCCCTCCCCTCCGCATTTGAAGCATATGATAGGTGGTCGTTCTCCTTCCTTAACAATGGGTGCTGGTGCTGACGTCTTTCTATCATTGTTGAATCTCCTCTTCTTGAAATGTCCTTTCTTATTATTTTGGCCATGATTACCACCGAAGTGGTTACCATTTCTGGCATGTTGATTCCCTCAACGCTTATTGTCACCGCTTCGATGACTGCTATCACTAGTATTATCATTTTGCAGGCTGCTCTCTTTTGGTTGGGTTGACTCATTATCGCGCTCCAATAACTGAGCCCTATTAACAACATCTGAATACAAACACAATTTATGAGACATAAGATATTGACGTATCTTGGGTTTCAAACCTCTTAAAAACATTCACGTCATTCTCTCCTCATTATCAACCAAATGGGACGCAAACCGGGACAACTCGGTGAACTTGGCTTCGTACTCCGACACGGTCATATTTTTTTGCTCCAGCTTGATGAACTCTACCTCTTTCATGTGACGAATACTTTCGGGAAAGTTCTTATCATTGAACAATTCTTAGAACTTCTCCCAAGTCATCTTCAGTGCGGCAGGTTGAGTACGTTTTACAGATTCCCACTAGTAATCTACCTCTGCACGCAACATAAAGGTGGCAAAGGGAACCTTTTGCTCTTCGGAGCATCCCAAGACATAAAATATCTTGCAGATTTGCTTTATCCACGTCTCCACCTTAAGTGGTTTTGGCTCTCCAAAAAACTCTGGTGGTCCCAGTTCCTTGAACTACTTGGCGGTGATCGTTTGAGAGTTTCCAGTGTTTCCACCTGCATTTTGGACAGGAGCCTCTCTTGCCTGATGTTGTATGAATTGCATAAAGCCTCTGAACATTCCATTGTTCATCATCTGGTTTGTGTTGTTGTTTGCCCGAGGATTGTCGCCTTCCTGATGCACATTATCCTGATTATTGATCTGTGGAGACTCAACGGTCTCCTGTGCCCCATTGATGTTCTCAACATTCTCGGATGCCATTTTCAAACACTGCCACAGAACAAGGTTTAATTAACATATCACATATTATCCCTATATTCTGACCGAGCAATTAAATACCAAATAAACTTAGGTAGGTCATACTAGCGAAGGAATTCCCCGTCTCTCCCCTCATAGTTCTTATCTCACATCTCAGCCAGGGATCATATCCCTAAGCTTTGATACCAACTGTGACGCCCCCAAAATAGGTATACATCACCCATCTTAAGTCGTCAAATACATGGTACAAAATTCAAATACAACTTAATTATACAACAGTCGTATAAAATACGACAAAACATATGCTGGGAGTTTTAATACAAATATTGTCATCTAGACAATATCCACACTCAATTGAGTCCTCATTACATATATTATCACTCTATTTAACAGAATAGTGAGGACTACTAATGCTATTATCTGGACCGTCACTCCGATCCCCGACTAGTTCCTGCTACGTTCTCATTTCCTGAAGAGAACAATGAAAGTAAAAGGGTGAGCTCAACTAGCCCAGTAAGAAATATTATGACAAAGATAATCTGAGAATAAATTATCATTAGCCTTCAACAAATGTTAAACCGATACAATATAACAAACATCAAGCTTAATCTGCAATGAACAAACAATCCATTAAAATAGTCAAGTAGAGAAAAAATCTACTACCTTTTATGATTTAAAAGGTTTTTCATCACTTTTATCATTGGGACTCAAATTTTAATAAATAATCCACATCATCCCCGCACTACTACTGGCGAGGATATTCATTAGTATCACAACCACAAATTATCCATGCAAAGACGGGCCAAGGATATTCGTGTATTCATTAATGGTCATGATCATGCCAACAACTATCCATCAATGCACTACGGGCCAATGAGGACTTTTACCACATCATTTGTAACATTACGGTCATGATTATACCGATAAATCCCTGGTCATAATCATACCAAGTCCATCTATACACTACAGGCCATAGATGACTTTCAACACAATATAAACATGAGGATGATGACAATGATATAAGAATTCAATAAAACAAGTTCAAGAATTAATTTATCCAGGAACTAATAACGTCCAAATTGTCAACATGATAATTCTTTGTAGAGTAAAATTCAAGAATGCTCAGAAGAATATTTCCATGAAAAGATACTGGATGAAGCACAAATATCAAGGATATTCCACTAATTTCATGGAGTATAGAAGTCAAAACTTTAACCAACTGAGTATAATAAAGAATGGAATAACAAAAGAAATCACCAGGCATGCAATAGACCGTACATATAGGTTATTCCAACAGAATAATAAACAACGGAACCAGGTCATGCGTAAACACACAGACAGGATATTCCAACATAATAATAAATAAAGGAACCAGGTCAGGCGAAATTCGCACCGACAGGATATTCTAAAAGAATAATAATTAACGGAACCAGATCATGCGTAAACGCACAGACATGATGTTCCAACAGAATAATAAATAATGGAACCAGGTCAGGTAAACTACGCACCGACAGGATGTTCCAATAGAATAATAAAGAATGGAATAACAGAAGAATTTCACCATGTATGCGGTACTTCGCATAGACATGTTATTCCAACATAATGATAAAGAATGGAATAACAGAAGTTCTCTTCATGAATACGAAATAAATAATACCCCTTAACTTAGAAGAAACTGGATATAGAAGTGGTGAAGTAGCAGAACACTTTTCTTCTTTCTCTCTATAGTTTTTCTCTCTAGAGTTTCAGTGAATTTGTAAGAAATAATGAAGGAATGAGCTTCTATCTATAGAAGAATGTATTGATTAGTAACTAATTCCTGAACGGTCCAGATTCATTTACTTTTAAACGGACGGTCCAGATTGGTTTACAATAAAATATAATATATTCTATTTATAATCTAATAAAACGAATAACTTTATAAAAGTATTATGTTTTATATAAAAAGATCTTACTATGAAAACACTATGTAGGCACTATGCAAACACTAAGCATAATAAAATATAATATATTCTAATTATTGTCTAATAAAACAGATAACTTTATAAAAGTATTACATTTTATATAAAAAGATTTTACTATACAAAAAACACTATGCATAATAGAATATAATATATTCTATTTATAGTCTAATAAAATGAATAACTTTATAAAAGTATTTTGTTTTATATAAAAAGTTTTTCTGTTTTATTACATTAATAATACTAATAAAAAAAACTTCATCATCATTATTATAATTCACACTATTAATCGACCAGGTAGTTCCTAGGAAAGAGGGGGCTTTCCAATAAGGATTTCTCCCTATTAGCGTGTAATTAGGTGACCAAACTTCTCCTTGGTAGAACTTCTAGACATCGTTAATATTGCAAATAATAATATTAATAACTTCGTCGTCTCAATTATTGATTTAATAATATATAAAAAATCGACAATAATTGAATCAATTAATGTGAGATACTATGCAACAATTAGTGAAGCAATAATTGAACAAAACTGAGTGACTTCTCACGTAAGCATCAATAATCAATACCGTGTGCTACAATGCAACCACGCGTATTACTGTACTTTTAACATCGGGTGTTTCAACAGTTAACGATAAAACTTCCGCCATTTTTTTCATAAAAATATTTTTGTCATTTTTTCAATCCGACAATAATTCCGTTGTGGGGTCCACCAATGATTGGGCCGTCGTATGAATATTTCCTGTTAAAATGAATAATCCCCGACCAATCGAAATTATATAACAACTTGCATACTTTGCAAAATTTATAAATATTACCCACAACTATAACATTATATCAAATTCATTCCATAATATTCAAAAATGATAATTATAGAAAATTCATCTTTATTCATAAAAGTTGGGGTCTTAAAGAATATTTGTTCACTACATGTAATAAGTTGGGAATTGGGATTGAAAGGGTTTAATTTAATTGTTTTGCATAGGAATATAGCAAGATTAATTGGATTAAATAGAAGTTAATTGCTCACTTGGAAAAATGGCTTTTGACACTTGGGAATTCCTGTTAACAATTCAGTAGGCATAATAATTGGGATAATTGGATAATTAGTTTATAGTTCATAATTGGGGATATTGGATTCTTAATCTTTATTTATCTGAATTCATTCGTTAAAATCTTAGTTTTATTTATTTACTTTATTTTAGAATAATCTATTTTTAATTGTTTAATTTAGTTTTCTTATTTTGAAAAATCACACTTTATGGTTGTTTAAATAAAATTGGATTTATATAGTGCTAGTAGTTGGAATTTATTGATTAGAATTCTATGTGGGATCGACACTCTATCTTATTACTTTATTACTTGTTGACTGTGTACACTTGCACAAATTCATTGATTGTGAAATCAACCAACAACAGGAAAGAACAAGTGATCAGGAATAAAGTGATACCTTATGTGAAGGTAATATGGAGAAACCACAATATCGAAGATGCTACGTGCGAACTCGAAGATGAAATGATGAAGAACTACCATGAGTTATTTGTTTAATATGTGTCTTCGATTCTAGGGACAGAATCTTTGTAAGGAGGAAAGAATGTGACGAATAAATTATTTGAGTTCTAATTCTAGGAACATAATCCTTGTAAGAAGGGAAGGATGTAACAATCCGGAATATTATTGTAATTTCAAATATTTATTAAATTAAATAAATATTTTTTTTGATGTGGTTGTTGTTAGTAGATATGTGTTGGATTATTTATTAGTAAGTAGATAATTCATGAGTTATAAAAATTAATTTAATTAAGATAAAAGAGTGGTGAAATAAATTTATGAGAAACTACTCTAATTTAATAATTAGAGAGTTGTTATAATGTTGTTTTAACTTAGTAATTAAAGTGATATATGAATTTAGTAAATAAAATTATAATTTTGTGATAATTGGTTAAGTGGAGAATTTATTAAATATGTTGTAATTAGTTTGTTTAACTAAGATTGGATATGAAAATCCAAATAAATAATATGGGACTATAAACTATAGTATAAATGATTTATTAAAATAAATTAAAGTAGTTTAAATGGATTTACCAAACAAGGCTTAAAGATGTTAAGTCTTTATTTTAAAAGTGTTTTGCCAAACAAAGCCTTATAGCTTTTGAATTTGAATTTGATTTAAAATAATAATAATAATAATAATAATAATAATAATAATAATAATAATAATAATATAAAATATTTTTATAACTGATATACGTTTAAATTTTTGTAACTGTTAATTATTAACTAAGCATATAATGGCTATCAGTTTTTTTTATTCTTACGCATAAGTGATAGTTGGTTTTACGTGAAAAGAAATTGGCTTATACTAATACTAAGAAGAAGAGAGAAGGGAGTATACAGAGAATTAGAGGGATAGTTTGAGAGAAAAATTCTTGAGAATTCCAAAGCAATTCTTTGTGTTTTAGCAAGGATTACCAAGAAATTGAAGGTATACTTCCAAAACCTTAATATTATATATATGAATGTTCTATGTTCACGAGTTTTACATTTTCTGTGAATTCAAGTTAGAATAATTGTTGTTATATAAAGTGTTAATTGTGTTTGTATGTATTTGTGATGTTAGCACTAGCATCTAGACAAGGAATTAGTGTGCTAATTACGTTTAAAAGAAAGAAAAATTATTTATAGTGCATGTTTATATATATGGCTTGTGAAAGTACAAAAATTGGTAGTGAGTTTGTGAACTAATCTGTAAATTGAGTCTTGATTATGTTAATTCAGTAAGAAACAAAGAGAACACAATTTGAACGAGTTAATTTGGTGTGGAATTGTGACCTCAGTGTTAATTTTTGTGAAGGATGTCAAAAATGGATTTTTTTTACAAAAACATGGAATTCAAGGATTTAAATTGATTGAAGTTGTTGTTTAATTGTTCCATGTTAGTATATATGTGAGGAACCATGTTTATATGAGTTCTATACCATTTGGGTATGTTTAAATTACTGTTTTGTGAATGAAATTCATCATAGTTGTGCTAAATAGAGTACTGGAAACAAACCGTAGAAGTTTTGTCACAAGCACCAAGTAGCAATTGCTGCTAAGTGTCAAGTCCAAAAAGCAATACACAAGGCCTTGCCCCAAGTTTAAATATGGTGCAGCTGCGCCATACCCAGATCAGAGGCAGTAATGCATGTTAGTTATGCATACCTTAAAGACCCATGGTAACCTAATCTAATGAGATATTAATGTGATGAACATGTAATGAAGAGAATAAAACAGATTTGTATCGTGTCATTAGTAATTTTAAAGTTGTAAAAAGATTAGTAAGTTGTGATAACGTTATGTTGTGATTTATTTAAAACGTGAAGTAGTAAATAAGTGTTTTAAATCTAATACTTGAGATTTCTGAAGTGCATATGGTGTAAAGTAAAACTTGTACTAAAGTAACAAGTTTATCTAAGAATGAATTCTAATTTGGAAAGTGGATGTTAGTATATCTAATAGATGTCGTAATTCTAATACTATGTGTAGGTGAACATGAGTTGTAATTTATAGCTTACACACGAGGCAAGTTCCTTATCCTAAACATTAATGGAGCAAGTTATTTGTTTCTAAAGTTTATTTGAGAAAACTCTAACCCTAACTTTATTCGAGCAAGTTTTGAATTCTAATCATTATTGATTTATTCTAACTTATTTATAGTTAAGCAAGTTTCTTTAGTTTCATTCTTTTATAATGAATGCAACTTCATGAAATCTAATCTATAATATTGAGTTATCTTATTTCATTTACTTTGCACAAGTTATTGTCAAATTGAGCTAGTTTTTGTTTTCAGTTTGTTATCATATTGAGCATGTTCAGTAATTCAATTTCTTATTTGACAAGATCATAGCCTTAGCTTAATATTGTTCATGGAAGGATTATTGTTTTATTCAATGCTTATGTTTTTTAGTTTATTTCTAAGCATGAGTTCGATATATAGTGTTGGTTTATCTATTATTCATAAAATATTCTACATTATGTTGTTATTGATCACTCGTAGTGTTATTGAACTTTATTGATTCAACTAATCCTTTAGTTGATGATCGTTAAACTCTAAATTACCATTAAAGCTTATCTAAACCAAAATTTCTTTGGTGCGGACTTGTACTCTAAAACTAAGAAGAACAACCCTATTATAAGGGAATTTATTTTATGCGATGCGTTTAGATGTTTGTGCACAATACATGGTACGAAGGGTTGATCACCCTAAGTACGGGTAGTCTCTCTGAAGATGATTGCTTAGGTTAAATTTAAAGATTACTTGTAACCTTGGACATAGTTCGTGGTCTTGTGACCCTCAGAAATATTTCATATTTTGAACTCTATTTTTTTTATCATTGATAGAGTATTATTCAATTCTATTGAGCCTAGTTATTGGCGGTTATTATGTTGTTGTTATTCGTTGTTATTCCAAGTGAGCATTTGTTTTGCTCACTCTTGAATAAATATAATTATTGCAACTAAGGTTGAGAAGGTCAATGAACCTACCACTAGCAAAGGAAAAGGAAAATTGAGCAAGTGATGAAGACTTGTAATTTATTTAATGTTATGATGATAGACTTTATTTTTAATTGTGTGATGTAAATATTGTATTTCCGCACTTGATTTATGTTAAAGGTCAGATAACCTGGGAGACTTATTGATTTAATGATGTAACCCTTTTAATGGGAGGATTTATGGTTTAAATTCTACTATATTTTGGTAGTTAGATATGAATGCATGGAAAATGAACACCAAGTCTTGTGGGAATGAAGTACATAGATTTGGGGGTGTCACAAGAGCCAGTTATTGGTGGCAAGAAAATAAGGTCCATGGAGGAGAATGTGTGATCACCTGGGAGAGGTTTAAGGAGATGTTCTTCGAGATGTACTTCCCGACAAGCTCGCAGAACCAAATGAAGGTACAATTTCTGGAATTGAAATAAGGCAATATGTCCGTATCAGACTATGTGAAAAAAATTCAATGATTTGGCTAGATTCGCCACATATCAGGTACATATGGATGAGAAGAAAACAAGAAGGTTTGAACAAGGACTGAAGCCCCAGTTATATAGTAAAGTGTAGATGTTTCAGCTAAACACTTTTGTTGGAGTATTGGGAAAGGCCATCCTCCCTGAAGGTGGAAGTGATGCGGTGACCAAGTACAATCAAGATCAGAAGAAGAAGAAGAAAAAGAGTGAAAATAAAGGAAATGACAAGGCCAGTGACAGTAACACTGGGGGAAGTAACAATTAGAAGAAAAGGTGGGCTGACAACTCGTCAACTAGACATCAGCAAGGAGGTCAGAAGAAGAGGATTGGAGCATGTTCGACCTGCAGGTCTGTATGAAAGGGAAAAGAGTGCTAAAATTATGGTCAGGAAGGCTACATAGTACCTAACTGCCATAACCCAAAGAAGGGCTCCTGCTTCACATTTGGGTCAAAGGACCACTTGGATAGGGACTATCCCAAGAAAGGATCTGGAGGGGCAGGAACAAGAGGGAACAAGGGAAACAGTAGTGGCAATACTCTAACTATCATGGGACCAACCGACCGACCTCTAGGACATTCAACATGACAGTGCAGGATGCGGTGCAGTCTCGCAATGTGGTGTCAGGTATCATTATGATTAATAAAGTTAATGTTTATGTATTATTTGATTCGGGTCCTACTTGTTCATTTATATTTGATGACTTTGCTAAGAATTTGGAATTGCCTAAGGACGAGTTAGAATATCCCATGAACATAGAAATTATGAATAGAGAAGTGATCCATGTTAAGTACGTACATAAAAACTGTAGGGTGGATATTAAGGGTAACATTATGAACGTAGATCTTATCCCTATCAAACTTGAGGAATTTGATGTTATCTTGGGAATGGATTGGTTATTCAATTACGGGGTTGTAATTGATTGCCAGAAGAAATGCATTAACCTTATGACTTCGTCAAAGGCTATATTTTATGGCAACATGTCGACTAGAAAAGCGAGTTGTCTGACGATGATGCAAGCCAGGAAGTTGTTAAGACAAGGCTGTGTAGGATATTTAGCCTACATTGTCAACAGTCGTAAAGAGAACCCGAAGATAGAGGAGATACCAGTAGTGAGGGACTTTGCTGACGTATTTCTATATGATCTACAAGGACTTCCGCCAGACAAAGAGGTTGAGTTTGTGATCAATTTGGCGCCAGGAACGACTCCAATATCGAATGCACCGTACCGAATGGCACCAGTAGAGATGAAAGAATTGATGGTACAACTACAAGAGTTACTGGACAAGAAATATATTCAACCGAGCGTACCACCGTGGGGAGCGCCGGTGTTATTTTTGAAGAAAAAGGACAGGACGATGCGGCTCTGCAACGACTACAGAGAACTGAATAAGGTCACGATTAAGAATAGATATCCATTATCGAGGATCGACGACCAGTTTGATCAATTAAAGGGAGCGAGATATTTTTCAAAGATAGGGTAGAGGAGTGATTACCATTAGCTAAAGGTGAGGCCAAAGGATGTTCTGAAAACATCATTTAGGACTCGATATGGTCACTACGAATTTTTGGTGATGTCATTCGGTCTAACAAATGCTCCTACAACATTTATGGGCCTAATGAACGGAGTGTTCAATCCGTTTTTGGACAAATTTATAGTGGTATTTATCGATGACATTTTGGAATACTCGAAGACCAAGGAATAACTGTTAGAGTATCTGATGGTAAAGTTAGAGACGTTAAGAAGGGAAAAGTTGTATGCCAAGTTTTTGAAATACGAATTTTTGATTGAGTAGGTACAATTTCTCGGACACGTTGACACGAACAGAATTTCTGTAGATCCCTCAAAAGTCGAAGCTGTGATGAACTGGGATTAGCCGAAAATACCTTCAGAAATGAGAAGTTTTCTTGGATTGGCAGGTTATTACAGAAGATTCATTCATGACTTTTCGAAGATCGCAACTCCGCTGACAAATTTGACTAGAAAAGCTGTGAAATTCGTTTGGATGGAGAAGTATGAGGAAAGCTATCAAGAACTTAAGAAAAGGTTGAGTACATCACCTAAGTTATCTCTTCCAGATGACACATGAAATTTTGTGGTTTATAATGATGCATCGCTTAAAGGACTTGGCTGTGTGCTTATGCAAAACGGAAGGGCCATTGTGTATGTGTCACGATAATTGAAGGACTATGAGAAGGGGTATCCGACCCATGACTTGGAGCTAGCTACGGTGGTATTTGATTTAAAGATTTGGAGATGATATCTCTATGGGGAGAAGTGTGAAATATATACAGACCACAAGTGTCTGAAATATATTTTTACACAGAAGGACTTGAATATGCGCTAAAGAAAGTGGCTGGAGTTAATTAAGGACTATGATTGTGAGATTTTATACCATCCGGGTAAGGCAAATGTGGTTGTAGATGCCTTGAGTAGAAAGGGTTAAGAGAAATTGATGATGTTGACCACTCAGAAGGAGCTAATTTTAGCAATGTAAAAGCTGGAATTGGAAGTGAAGTATCCTATGGAGATTGATGAGAAGCTGTTCCAAATGCATGTTGGTACAACTTTCCTAGATAAAATTAGGGAGGCTCAACTTTAAGACAAAGAATATGAGAAGGTGAAAAAGAAGATATTTGAAGGGACTGAATTGAGATTCAAGATAGATAGTGAGGGACTATTGAGATTTGATAGCAGAATTTGGGTCCTACTAGTGCCAGAGATTAAGGAAGACATTTTGAGTGAGGCTCATAGCTCACAATAATCGATTCATCCTGGTAGTACCAAGATGTACCAAGATCTTTGATAATATTTTTGGTGGCCAAATTTGAAACGAGATGTTGCAAAGTGTATTGCCAAATGTCTGATATGTCAAAAAGTGAAAGTAGAGCATCAGAGGTCGAGTGGTTTTTACAACCTTTAGAGATCCCAGAATGGAAATGGGAACATGTTAAGATGGATTTCCTGGTTGGCCTTCCGATAACTCAGAAAGGCTATGACACAGTATGAGTTATTATTGACCGATTGACGAAATCTGCACATTTCCTTCTGTTCATAATCGGATTCAACTTAGACCAGTTAGCAAGGTTATAGGTAAAAGAGATCGTTTCTAGGCACAAAGTTCCGGTGTCAATTGTTTCCGATAGGGATCCACGCTTTACATCAAACTTCTGGAAACGAGTATAGGAATGCATGGGTACGCAGTTGAGAATGAGTACGACATATCACCCTTAGACAAACGGACAAAGTTAAAGAAAGATTCAGACATTGGAGGATATGTTAAGAGCTTGAATAATGGACTTTAAAGGAAATTGGGATGATCATCTACCACTTGTGGAATTCGCTTACAATAACAACTACCACGCAAGTGTTGGCATGCCGCCTTACGAAGCATTGTACGACAGAAAATACAAAACTCCATTATGTTGGGATGAATTTAGTGAACAAAAGCTACTAGGACTAGAATTGGTGCAACAGACAGTTGAGATTGTCAAGGTGATCAGGACAAGATTGATAGTTGCTCAAGACAGACAGAAGAAATATGTTGATCAACACCGACAGAATCGAGAATTTGAACCTGGTAGCTATGTTTTCTTGAAAGTCTCTCCCTGGAGAGGAAAGATCAAATTTGGTAAAAAAGGGTAAATAAGCTCGAGATTCATTGGACCCTTCAAAGTTTTAAGGAGAATTGGTGAAATCACATATGAGGTAGCCTTACCTCCAGCCTTAGAACATATCCATAATGTTTTCCATATTTCTATCTTACGACCGTATAAGCCCGATTACAAGCACGTTATCGAATATGAACCCCTACAATTTGAGAAAGATTTATTTTATGAAGAAGTTTATGTTCAGATAGTTGACAGGAAAGAGCAAGTACTCAGAAATAAAATAATACATTTTGTTAAGGTAATCTGGAGGAACCACAACGCCGAAGAAACTACGTGGGAACTCGAAGAGCATATGATGAAGAATTATCCTCATTTATTTGCTTAATTTATATGTAGCGATTCTGGGGACATAATCTTGGTAAGGGGGGAGAATGTAACGTGATGAATTAATTGAGTCGTGATTCTTGGGACATAATCCTTTTAAGGGGGAAAAGATGTGACAAACGAGATTTTTGTAATTTAATTTGAATATTTATTAAATTAAATAAATATTTTATTGATGATTTAATTATTGAATTAAATAATTAATTGATGAATTTATGGAAGATTAATTTAATTATATGTGTGACATTGATTAAATTAATGTGGAGAATTTTAATATTCAAAGTATGTATATAATTGAGCTTATTTGATTAAATGAATTATTTAATAAGCATAATGTTATTCTAATTAATTTAATAATTAATTAGAAATTTAATGATTTGATATAATTAATAAATGAGAATTAAATTTTGGGACTATGAGATTTAATGTGAAATTATTCTATTTTATTTAATTGAATTAAATTAGATATTGATTAATTTCTTAAATGGGTGTGACATTATTAAACTATATAATAAATAAATTAATTAAAATAAATTAGAAAAGAAATTAATAAGCTAGCCAAATAGGGCCCTAAGAGGAGTTGACCAGTTAACCCACGAAGGGATTAACTGGCCACAAAAGCGTTAGTTTATACGCATTCAATTCAGCATTCAATTCATTTGTTAAAATCTGGGAAGATTGCAGAGAGAATTAAGAGAGAAATATAAGAGAAAGTGTGAATTGAAGGAGAAGTAGAGAAGAAATTTATCATCTTTAAATCATATACACTAGCAGGTAATCTCTTCAACCAAAATTTTAAATTACGTTCTTATATTTTGTGAAAAACGATTTCAAAATCCTCTATGGTTGAAGATATTGATAATTGATGAGTATATGATGTTATATATATGTTAGTATATGTTTATATCATATATTTATGTGATTAGAGTAATTGATTTCATGTAAACATGATGTAATCAGAGTTTTTCTATTAAGGGGTGTTTTGAGTTCTTTGTAAAATAACTATTGTATGATCAATACATAAATTGATGATTTATGTGTATATACATGATAATACATAATCATAACACATTTTCTACCATCTATGTATGTTTTCCAACCATCAATTTCATATAAATATGTCGTTATTGGAGTTTTATAGTTTTGCAAAGAAAAATATATGAATATGGCATATAAGTATAAAAATTTATGTTTAAATTGAATATTAATCGGTAAATTGATGAATGATTTCATTGATAAATATAAAAACAAAAAGAATGAAACTTAAATGGACTGATTTGGTCGAAAAATGAGTTCGTGATAGTTAATTTCGTTAATAATGTTAAAATGGAGTTTTTCATAAGAACAATGAAATTATGTGATTTGATTGAAGTAATTGTATGAATTAAGTTGTTAAAATCATGATAGAAAGGTTGGGTAATGATCACATATGAGTTATAGTATCTGGGTATGCTTGAATTAATGTATGAACAAAGAAATTTGAAGTTTATGGCCTTGTTATGTGTTTTTTGTGAACTTCAAATTCTAGAATTGTCGTGTCATGTTGCGATGCCATATACATTGCATGCGCACTTGATTCGATTCAAATGGTGGAGTCAAGCAAATACCACTTAGCAGATTTTTTAGGAAATAAGATTTTTAATTGTTCAAGTCTAGGAAATGTAATTGTAACCTAATCTAATGAACATAAAAATGTATTAGATATATAATGTGATGTTAAAATAGATTCTTAACATGTCAATGAGGTACTTACATGCTTAATTAATTTGTCGAATGTGTATTTAGCTCATCGTTCATGAAGTTTAATATTATGTCAAAACAAGTGTTGTGATTTGATTAGTATAATCATAATCTGATTTTAGACAAAAGAGAATGAACTTATGATGCCAGTTATATTATAATTAACTAGTATTGTGAATTTAAATGGTATGTACAATTAAATTGAGGAACGTGAATAGTTAATGTGTAATCTATACACGAGGCAAGTTTCTAAATCTTACCTCTTTACATTGAGCAAGTTTTCTAACCCTAAACTTTATTTGAGCAAGTTCAAGACTTATATTCTATATCGAGCAAGTTCTTGTTATTTATTGATCAAGTTCAAGATTTCATATTAGATGTTATCATTCTTTTAAAGCATGATTCTTGTTATACAATACTTATTCCATTGTATACCTCTTGAGTTTATTATTCAAATTGAATGTCATTTATTGTTGAACCTTGTAGGATTAGCAAACCCTTATTGGTTCGACTAGTCCATAGTTGATGCACATTCAAATTTCAGAACCCTTGTTGAGCTTATCCAAACCAAACTTCCTTTGGTGCGGACTCTAAAGTCAAACTGAGATGAACAACCCTGTTATAGGGGATTAATTATGCTTTGGCGTTAAGATATTGTGTGCAGTATGGTTTTTCATTTATTATGGGTAGATAGACATATGATGTTTGTATAGTGAACACCAAATCCTGTGGGAATCAGAGTACCCAGATTTGGGGGTGTCACAATTTTCAGTTCATATATTGTGATTTGTGCATAATTTATGAGTTGCTTGATCACCAATTCTTTGTGAACTTATATGAACTCGAGAGATGAAATATGAGTTTAGACTTACTCATGATAGCATGTGTTTGTGATTTTTGCATTTTGGTAGAATTCATTATTTATGTTTAGGATAGAGATATACTTATGCATCGTATGTATCTTATGAGAACTTGGGATTAAATATTCTTTAATTGTAATTCACATAGAGATATAGTGAATTAGTTAATTATGGTGTTTGGCTTAATTCTATCATCTGTGGATTTAAGTTGATAAGGGTATAGTTCATCGAGAGATGGTTATATCTACTTTTGTGTTCTTGATTAATGAATTGGAATAGTTAATTTGAATTGAAAAGAAGTGTGATAATCTAAGTGAAGTATAAAGTAAAGTTGTAGGCTTAATTCTCCATTATTTGATTAAAATTTATGGTAGTTAGTTGATTTTATTTTATTTAGTAGTTTTTCATTAATTTCATTATTAAATCATTTAGTTTAATAAAATTGAGATAATAAAAAGTTGGTAATTGTATTAATATTTGTCTCTGTAAGAACGATACTTTACTCATCATTATATTACTTGTGGATCACGTATACTTGCATGATGTGCGTAATTAGATTACACCCAACAGTGTGATATCATGTGATACTTAGAAAATGAGAAAGAAATTAGAAGCTAAGGCTTTATAGCCTGTTTACCGTTGGTTTGCAATGTGCTGAACATTTAAAACAAAAAAGAAAAAGGCCATGTGCTTGAACATATACATGAGTACAAGTGTTGACTTACGGAATTTACGTTTTCATAGGCTAAACATTTCAAAAGATAGCAACACATTTCCTAAGTCCAAATCCTTATGTTGCTCATTCCATCCGAGCCATTCATATGTTTTAAAATAATTCTGAGCCGCTAACTTGAAAATAAATTTCCAAATTACATGTTTATCCTCGGCTCAAAAATCTCCTATAAATAGGAAGCTTTTCACTTCATTTTTCTTTACCAATTTGCATATCAAAGAAACGCTCTATCTTCTTGCCTACATAATTTCTCTCTAAAAAAGCTTTCTCTCTATCTTCTACTCATAGCTCTAATCTTTTGAAGAAGATAAGAATTGGTCAAGTATTTGAGATAAATTATTAAATTGATGTATTCACATTATCTCATAAATTGTTATAATTATAGATATATAAATATAAATTGTTTGTACATTTATATATATATATATATATATATATATATATTATCTATTCTTATCAATTAAAAGTTCAATTTTAGATACCAATATTTAGAGATATTCTTTAAGTAGAATATTATTCGAACGGTGTTTGAAGTTCTAAGTGATCCTTTATTGATATAATTTATTTATATAAATGTCATAAAATAGATCAATTTTAGATACCGATATTTGGAGATATTTTTTTAACACGAATAATATTCGAACAGTGTTTGAAGTTCTAAGTGATCTATCGGAAATATTTATATAAATATTAGATTGTGAAAATCAAAATTTGGTTAGTACTTAGATACCGATATTTGGAAATATTTCTTAAAAGAAATATTATCTGAACAATCTTTGAAATCTTAAGTGACTATATTTTC
Organism: Panax ginseng; assembly: GCA_020205605.1. Lineage (NCBI taxonomy): Eukaryota > Viridiplantae > Streptophyta > Magnoliopsida > Apiales > Araliaceae > Panax > Panax ginseng. Next base: position 80,400,883 of record CM035135.1, on the reverse strand, counting down.
ACAACATAGATCAAATATAATATAATATAATATAATATAATATAATATATTTGAGTGAAAAAAATTAATTTGTTATATCAAGTATTATTGATTAAATTGTTATACTTGATAACTATCATCACAAGTATTTTTGCACACAATCTTATTCATTCATAAAATACTTATTGTATTATATATAAGTTATTTAAACTTATATTTGAACTCAAAGTTTGATTTGTTTAAACATAAAAACACATTCTTTATTTTATATAAAGAAAAAGATCATTACTAAATCTGTTTAACATAGAAACACACTCTTTATTTATAAAGAAAAGTAAAATCTTTATAAAATTTGAATTAAATTTTTTATCTGCTTACTCAAAATCACCTTTTTATATATAAACTTGAAACTCTTATTTGCTTACTTGAGAAGCACAAAATATAAATGTAAGTTGAACTTTTATATCTGTACTAAATTATATCTGCTTTTAAGACGTATATTTCTCTCAAATCATTTATAAAAGGATAAGGGTAGAGTTAGTTTATTTTATGTATCTGTGAGAAAAATAAGAAATTCTTTAACCAAGACCAGAGTCTTAGAGAGGTCAGCTTGGAGTTGGGTCTCTATTGTACTTGTGAGGTGAGGAAAAATTTGTTATTTAAGACCGGGTCTTAGAATGTAACTGAACTCAAAGGAAAGGTATAACTAAGCTTGAGGAAGGAGTTGGGAGTTCTTTGTCCAAGATATGTTAGTTTTGGATAGTAGCAAGTTAATCTTTAAAACTTTATATAGGTTTCTCTGCCTATTGAAAGAGTTTTTATTATTTGGAATAATAGGATCTCAAGTCCTGGAGAGGAGCTTGAGGCTTAATATAGCAACATACCCGAGCTGTATGTTGTGATTGAATTTTTACTATCGTAATTATTAATGTTTGTGTAAGACCCCGAATTTTATGAAATAAAAGTATTCAATTTTCTTATAATTATTATTCTATTTAGTAAATGGTTAAATTGATAAAAGTTTAAAGTTAAAGGTGATATGTGAAAATTTTGTAAAGTAAGCAAGTTGTCATAAAATATTCGATTGGTCGGGGAATATTTGTTTTAACAGGGAATATTCGTACGACGACACAATCATTGGTGGACCCCATAACAAAATTACTATCGGAGTTAGAAAATGACAGAAATAACTTTTTATAAAAATAATGGCAAAAATTTTACTGTTAAACTGCTGTAATACCCGGTGGTAAAAGTACAGTAATACGCGTGGTTGCATAGTAGCACACAGTATTGTACAATATCTTTGATTATTGATGCTTACGTAAGAAGTCACTCGGTTTTATTCAATTATTGCCAAGTAATTGCTGCATAGTATCTCTCATATTATTGATTAAATTATTGTCACAGTATCATCTGCATAATATTTTATATTATTAAATCAATAATTGAGACGACAAAGTTATTCATATTATTATTTGCATTAATGACAATGTCTAGAAAGTTCTGTCAAGAAAAGGGGTTTGGTCACCTAATTGCGTGCTAATAGGGAGAAATCCTTATTGAAAAGCCCCCTCTTTCCTGGGAATGATATGGTTGTTAATATTGCAAGTTATATTATTGATGAATAAATATTGTTAAAAATATTTCCATTGTGTTGGAATTTTTAGCGTTAGTAAAAATCGATAATTATTTAGATAATAATTGATTTCTGGATGTTAAATTGACCAAACAGGTAATTAATCAGATAAATGAGCAATTAATTACCATTACTTCACATGCAAATAACTATTTGTTCACATGCATGGAACTATTGGTTCACATGTATGTACTATAAGGGGAGGTGGTGCAAGATTGATAATATTTGAAGGACTAAATTAAAAATGGAGGTAAAAATGAATGTGCTAAACTGTAATAATTCGAGCCTATAATATCGAAAATATGTTTTCCTATAAATAGAAGCTCATTTCTTCCTTCATTCTCAGCAATTCACTAAGACTCACAAGAGCAACTATAGAGAGAGAAACTATAGAGAGAAAGAAGAAGAGTATTCTGTTACTTCACTATTGTAGTATAGATTCTTCTACTAAGGTAAAGGGTATTATTTATTTCATATTCGCTTACGTTATTATTTTTCGTATTTGTAAGAGATTTTATTCTCGTTCAATATTCATAAGGAATATTATTTTCGCTTAATATTTGTAGGGATATTGTCTTCGTTTAATATTCGTAAAGATTTTTTTTTTGTTCAACAGTTGTAAGGGATATTATTTTTGTTCAATATTCGTATGAAATAATATTTTCTTCCATACTCTGTAGTATGTGAGTAATATTATTTCATTTCGTGTTCCTAATTCTACACTCATTTTGTTAAAGTATTACTTCTATACTCATTCTTGATAATTTTTAATCTTTTCATGCCGGAGTACTATTCATGGGATACTATTCACAAAGTACTATTCCCAAAGTACTATTCATGAAGTACTATTCATGGGGTACTATTCATAAAGTACTATTCCCAAAGTACTATTCACGAAGTACTATTCACTCAGGTACTATTCACCCGGGGTACTATTCATGATAAAAATTAATTTCTTTTCTGTTCAAATTATTTTTGATACAATATTATTCTTGAATTTTACTCCACAAAGCAGTATCATGTTGATAATTTGGACATTATTGAATTCTGGATAAATTAAATTTTAAATCTTTAAAAATGTATCATTTGCTTTCTTTTAATTGAATTTTTACATCATTGTCATCATCCTCATGCTTATATTGTGATGAAAGTCATCTTTGGCCATAGTTCATAGATGGACTGTTGATTGGTATGATTATGACCAGGGATTATTCGATATAATCATGACCCGTAATGTTACAAATGATGTGGTAAAAGTCCTCATTGGCCTATAGTGCATTGATAGACAGTTATTGGCATGATCATGACCATTAGTGATTACACGAATATCCTTGGCCCGTAGTGCATGGATAATTTGTGGACGTGATACTAATGAATATCCTTGGCCCATAGTGCATGGATAATTCAGTGATGTGGAGTATTTATTGATCTGAGTCTCAGCGATAAAATTGATGATAAACTTTTTAAATGATAAACAATAGTAGATATCATGCTCTACTTGACATTTCTAATGGATTGCTTGTTCCGTTGTAGTTAAACTTGTTGTTTATTAGTTTAACACTGTTAATGGCTAATGATAATTTATTCTGAATTATCTTAGTCATAATATTTCTTACTGGGCTAGTTGACCTCACCCTTTTTCTTTCATTATTCTCTTCAGGAAATGAGAACGTAGCTGGGAATAGTCGGGGAATAGAGTGAGGGTCCAGATGGTTGATTTAGTAGTCCTCACTATTCTGTGAAATAATGTGATAATAATTGTACTAAGGACTCAATAGAGTTTGGATATTGTCTAGAAGACAATATTCGTGTTAAAACTCTCAGCTTATATTACACGACAGTTCTGTAATTAACTTTGTATTTGTATTCTGTACCATGTATTTGGTGACTCAGAATGGGTGATGTATATCTATTTTGGGGGCTTCATAGTTGGTATCGAAGCTTAGGGATATGACCCCTGGCTGAGATGTGAGACTAGAACTAGGAGTGGAGAGACGGGTAATTCCTTCACTAGTATGACCTACCTAAGTTTATTTGTTATTTAATTGGTCAGTCAAAATATAGGGATAATATGTGGCATGTCAATTAACCCGTGTTGTGGAAGTGTTTGAAAATGACATCTAAAAATGTTGAGATAAGCAATGGAGCACATGACATCATTGAGTCACCGCTGATCAATAACCAGAATAATATGCATCAGGAAGGCAATAATCCTCGTGTAAACAACAACACTGACCAAATGACGAACGATGGTACGTTTACGAGTCTTCTAGAATTTTTATAAAACCAAACGAGAGAGACTCCTGTTCAAAATGAAGGTGGAAACACTGGCAACTCACGGATGGTCACTGCTAAGCAGTTCAAGGAGCTGGGACCACCGGAGTTTTTGGGAAAGCCAGAACCACTTAAGGAAGAGACGTGGATAAAGCAGATCACCAAGATATTTGATGTCTTGGGATGCTCTGAGGAGAAAAAAAGGTTCCCTTTTCCACCTTCATGTTGAGAAGAGAGGCAGATTACTGGTGGGAATCAGTAAAATATACTCAGCCTTCCGCACTCAAAATGTCTTGGGAGAGGTTCCAAGAATTGTTCAACGACAAGTACTTTCCCGAAAGTATTCGTCACATGAAGGAGGTGGAATTCATCAAGTTGGAGCAAAACAACATGACTGTGTCGCAGTACGAGGCTAAGTTTGATGAGTTGTCCAGGTTTGCATCCCATTTAGGAGATAATGAGGAGCGAATGACGTGAATGTTTCTGAGAGGTTTAAAACTCAAAATACGTCAATACCTCATTTCTCACAAACTTTATTTATATTCAGGTGTTGTGAATAGGGCTCAGTTATTAGAACACAATTATGAGTTAACTCAACCAAAAGGTAACGACCAAAAATACGATAATAATTGTACCGGTGGCAACAACCATCGGAACAATGATAACCATCGTGGAGAAAATTAACATGCCAAAAATGGTAACCACTTCGGTGGTAATCATGGCCAAGACAATAGAAATTAAAATTTTAAGAAGAGAAGGTTCAACAATGATGGATAGACAGCAGCACCAGCACCCGTTTTCAAGGAAAGAGAACGACCACTGATCATATGCTTCAAATGCAGAGGGTAGGGACACATCAACCCAAACTGCACGATACAGTCCAAAGAATGTTATAATTGCAAAAGAGAAGGTCACCTACCCCGATTTTTTTGTGCAGTGAAGTTAAGTCCAGCTGGGATGGAGACACCAAAGGTCGTCCCAGACAAGTCAAAGCCGATAGTTTAAGTGAGAGCATTTATCGAGGAACCCAAACGAAGTTATCACGAGTAAGTTAATCATAAACTCTTGTGAAGTCTATACCTTATTCGATATTGGTTCTACCCACTCTTTTATTTCATCTACTTCCGCTCAACTTTTAAATTTGACTCTGGAGAAATTAGACTTTGACTTATCTGTTGAAACTTCGTTGGGAGAAACTTTCATTACATCCACTGTTTATAAATCTTGTTTGATTCAAATTAGCACCCTCGCGTTACCTATCGATCTTATCTCTTTGAAAATACTTTCATTTGATGTAATTTTAGGGATTGATTGTGTGACGCCCCCAAATCTGGGTATCTTCCAACCCAACAGATGGTGCTCCACGGTGTTACAGTTCACACAAACATTCAATTGAAATGCCTCAAAAGAACGAATATGTCTTATGTATATATTGAAAATCCATATTAACATTCCCCATGTTCTTTATAACCGTTACATTTGTTCTTATCATAATATCAAATATTATCATTATAAACTTATACTATTACATAGATATTCTATGGGTTCATCTTCGTATTCTACAGAGACTCCCTTTTTATGGAGAAAACTCAAAATTAGTGTGAGAAGTGAAATATGTTATGATTATGTGAATTATGTATGTGATTAAATAAATATAAATTATATAATGTAAATACATTTATTTTGTATATAAAAGTGAATTAGGAATTAAGTTATGTAACCTAATATATATATTAGGTGTGATAATTAAATAACCTAAGAGGTTATAATATGGGAGAATATTAGTATGTAAATATATATACTAACATTAAGAGATGTTTTTTATATATCTCAAATAATTAATGTTATAACCAAAGTTTAATTGGGCTATGGAATTAAAGATATATGAGTAAGGAATTTATTTACAAAGGTGTAGTGGAACCCTAATTAAATGATTAGGATAAGATATAATTTAATGTAATGGACCATATTAATTTTTATGGCCCAAACATTTTAGTTAGGAAGTCCAAATATTTTATTTGGAAAGCCAAAGGAATAAAATGTTAAGCCCAAGTGAGCCGAATTATTAAGGAACATGTGGGAGAATAATAATATTAAAAACTATATTAAGTCAAGAGATATATCTTTATTATCTCAAGGTTATTAATTTTATAACTTAATTAAAGTAAGTTTAATTCGGTTATAAAATTTAATTTACTAGAGTAATGATTTAAATTCTAAATATTTAGAATGGAAACCCTAATTAAATATTTAGGGTCAGATAAGATGTAAATAATTGGACTATATCAATTTTGCATAGCCCAAAGAATTATTAGGAAAGTCCAAAAGATTTAATGAGTGACCCAATTTTTAAGCCCAATTAATGAGGACATTTGGACATTCATTAATGCATAAAAAAGATATGTTGGAAGATGATAAGGCCACATGGCCGGCAATAATGAATTGAAAGAGATAAGAAGGAACAAAAATAAGAAGGAAGATAAGAATATAGTGAAGATAAAAAGAAAAAGAAGAAAGAGAAAGAGGAAAAGAAAAAGATAAGAAAGAGAAGAACGGGAGAAAGAGAGAGAGAGAATAAGAAGAAAAAGTGCGGCAGCCATGAAAGGAGTAGGAGAAAAAAAAAAATCATCCATGAAAGAAGGAAAAAGAAGTAGAAGAAGAAGAAAAACAAAGGTATACAATTATTTTTCCTAGGTTTTTCTCTACTTTATTTTATGGATTTAATGAAAGGGGGTTTTTAGTTTGGAAGCTCAAACCCCTATAATCTATGTGTTTTTCATGGATTCAAGTATGGATCTAGCTATATTGGGTGTTGATTTGGTTGGAATAGAAAGAAAAAGAAAAAAAAATGA